>JABFTP020000165.1:20106887-20570966 GCA_013387265.2 Cryptolaemus montrouzieri | reverse complement strand
TTCAGTATATTATAAATTATATGAATCTTAATTCACTCTCATTAAATTTTTAATTTTTCATCTCTGATACATTGTTCTGTACAAATTTTACAATTATTAATAGCGTCCACGAATCGCACCTGTGAACCGCACCTGCGAACAGCAGCCGCGAACCGCACCCACGAGACGTACTGGCGAATCACTCCAATGAACCGCTTTCGTGAACAGCACCCGCGAACAATACTCGCGTACCACACCCGCGAACCACACCTTCGGGTTACACCTGCGAATCGCGCCCGCGAATCACACCCGCGAACCACACCTTCGAATTACACTTGCGAATCGCGCCCGCGAATCACACTTGAGATTGGCAAATAACTTCATTAATCATTTTGTAAGAAAGACATATTATCCTGTCTCTTACGTCTGCAGAAAACGTGAACAATTTATTGTGGGATTGATGGAAGAAGCTATCTAAGAACTCTATGAAAATTTGATTATCTATGCCTGTAGTTCAGTATATTATAAATTATATAAATCTTACTTCACTCTCGTGAAATTCTTAATTTTTCATCTCTGTTACATTGTTCTGTACACTATTTAGAATTATTAATAGTGCCCGCGAATAGCACCTGTGAACCGCACATGCAAACTGCACTCGCGAACCGTAACCGCGGACCACACCCGCGAACAATACTCGCGCATCACTCCCGCGAACCGCTTTCGCGAACCGCACCTGCAAACAATACTCGCGAACCACACCTTCGAATTACACTTGCAAATCGCGCCCGCGAATCACACTTGAGATTGGCAAATAACTTCATTAATCATTTTGCAAGAAAGAAATATTATCCTGTCTCTTACGTCTGCAGAAAACGTGAACAATTTATTGTGGGATTGATGGAAGAAGCTATCTAAGAACTCTATGAAAATTTGATTATCTATGCCTGTAGTTCAGTATATTATAAATTATAAAAATTCTTACTTCACTCTCGTGAAATTCTTAATTTTTCACCTCTGTTACATTGTTCTGTACTCTATTTAGAATTATTAATAGCGCCCGCGAATAGCACCTGTGAACCGCACATGCAAACCGCACCCGCGAACCGAACCTGAGAACAGGCACCTGCGAATTACACTTGCCAATCGCGCCTGCGAATCACACTTGAGAATGAAAAATAACATCAATAATCATTAAAAAAAAAAATTATCCTGTTTCTTGCGTCTGCAGAAAACGTGATTAATTTATTGTGGGATTAATGGAAGAAGCTATCTAAGAACTCTATGAAAATTTGATTATCTATGCCTGTAGTTCAGTATATTATAAATAATATGAATCTTAATTCACTCTCATTAAATTTTCAATTTTTCATCTCTGATACATTGTTCTGTACAAAATTTACAATTATTAATAGCGACCGCGAATCGCACCTGTGAACCGCACCAGCGAACCGCACCTGCGATTTGCACCTGCTAACCGCACCTGCGATATGAACCTGCGAATTACACTTGCCAATCGCGCCTGCGAATCACACTTGAGAATGAAAAATAACATCAATAATCATTAAAAAAAATTATCCTGTTTCTTGCGTCTGCAGAAAACGTGAGCAATTTATTGTGGGATTAATGTAAGAATCTATCTAAGAACTCTATGAAAATATGATTATCTATGCCTGTAGTTCAGTATATTATTAATTATATGATTCACACCTCACTCTCATGAAATTTATAATTTTTCATCTCTGTTACATTGTTCTGTACACTATTTAGAATTATTATTAGCGCCCGCGAATAACACCTGTGAACCGAACATGCAAACTGCACTCGCGCACCGTAACCGCAGACAACACCCGCGAACAATACTCGCGTATCACTCACGCGAACCGCTTTCGCGAACCGCACCCGCAAACGATACTCGCAAACCACACCCGCGAACCACACCTTCGAATTACACTTGCGAATCGCGCCCGCGAATCACACTTCAGATTGGCAAATAACTTCATTCATCATTTTGCAAGAAAGAAATATTATCCTGTATCTTACGTCTGCACAAAACGTGAGCAATTTATTGTAGGATTGATGGAAGAAGCTATCTAAGAACTCTATGAAAATTTGATTATATATGCCTGTAGTTCAGTATATTATAAATTATATGATTCTCACCTCACTCTCATGAAATTTTTAATTTTTCATCTCTGTTACATTGCTTTGTACACTATTTAGAATTATTAATAGTGCCCGCGAATAGCACCTGTGAACCGCACATGCAAACTGCACTCGCGAACCGTAACCGCGGACCACACCCGCGAACAATACTCGCGTATCACTCCCGCGAACCGCTTTCGCGAACCGCACCCGCAAACAATACTCGCGAACCACACCCGCGAACCACACCTTCGAATTACACTTGCGAATCGCGCCCGCGAATCACACTTCAGATTGGCAAATAACTTCATTCATCATTTTGCAAGAAAGAAATATTATCCTGTCTCTTACGTCTGCAGAAAACGTGAGCAATTTATTGTGGGATTGATGGAAGAAGCTATCTAAGAACTCTATGAAAATTTGATTATCTATGCCTGTAGTTCAGTATATTATAAATTATATGATTCTTATCTCACTCTCATGAAATTTTTAATTTTTCATCTCTGTTACTTTGTTCTGTACACTATTTAGAATTATTAATAGCGCCTGCAAATAGCACCTGTGAACGTCTCATGCAATCTGCACCCGCGAACCGTAACCGCGGACCACACCCGCGAACTATACTCGCGTATCACTCCCGCGAACCGCTTTCCAGAACCGCACCCACAAACAATACTCGCGAACCACACCCGCGAACCACACCCGCGAACCACACCCGCGAACCACACCCGCGAACCACACCCGCGAACCACACCCGCAAACCACACCCGCGAACCACACCTTCGAATTACACTTGCGAATCGCGCCCGCGAATCACACTTGAGATTGGCAAATAACTTCATTAATCATTTTGTAAGAAAGACATATTATCCTGTCTCTTACGTCTGCAGAAAACGTGAACAATTTATTGTGGGATTGATGGAAGAAGTTATCTAAGAACTCTATGAAAATTTGATTATCTATGCCTGTAGTTCAGTATATTATAAATTATATAAATCTTACTTCACTCTCGTGAAATTCTTAATTTTTCACCTGTTACATTGTTCTGTACACTATTTAGAATTATTAATAGTGCCGACGAATAGCACCTGTGGACCGCACATGCAAACTGCACTCGCGAACCGTAACCGCGGACCACACCCGCGAACAATACTCGCGCATCACTCCCGCGAACCGCTTTCGCGAACCGCACCTGCAAACAATACTCGCGAACCACACCTTCGAATTACACTTGCAAATCGCGCCCGCGAATCACACTTGAGATTGGCAAATAACTTCATTAATTATTTTGCAAGAAAGAAATATTATCCTGTCTCTTACGTCTGCAGAAAACGTGAACAATTTATTGTGGGATTGATGGAAGAAGCTATCTAAGAACTCTATGAAAATTTGATTATCTACGCCTGTAGTTCAGTTTATTATAAATTATAAAAATTCTTACTTCACTCTCGTGAAATTCTTAATTTTTCACCTCTGTTACATTGTTCTGTACTCTATTTAGAATTATTAATAGCGCCCGCGAATAGCACCTGTGAACCGCACATGCAAACCGCACCCGCGAACCGAACCTGAGAACAGGCACCTGCGAATTACACTTGCCAATCGCGCCTGCGAATCACACTTGAGAATGAAAAATAACATCAATAATCATTAAAAAAAAATTATCCTGTTTCTTGCGTCTGCGGAAAACGTGATTAATTTATTGTGGGATTAATGGAAGAAGCTATCTAAGAACTCTATGAAAATTTGATTATCTATGCCTGTAGTTCAGTATATTATAAATAATATGAATCTTAATTCACTCTCATTAAATTTTCTGTTTTTCATCTCTGATACATTGTTCTGTACAAAATTTACAATTATTAATAGCGACCGCGAATCGCACCTGTGAACCGCACCAGCGAACCGCACCTGCGATTTGCACCTGCTAACCGCACCTGCGATATGAACCTGCGAATTACACTTGCCAATCGCGCCTGCGAATCACACTTGAGAATGAAAAATAACATCAATAATCATTTAAAAAAATTATCCTGTTTCTTGCGTCTGCAGAAAACGTGAGCAATTTATTGTGGGATTAATGTAAGAATCTATCTAAGAACTCTATGAAAATATGATTATCTATGCCTGTAGTTCAGTATATTATAAATTATATGATTCACACCTCACTCTCATGAAATTTATAATTTTTCATCTCTGTTACATTGTTCTGTACACTATTTAGAATTATTATTAGCGCCCGCGAATAACACCTGTGAACCGCACATGCAAACTGCACTTGCGAACTGTAACCGCGGACCACACCTGCGAATTACACTTGCGAATCGCGTCCGCGAATCACACTTGAGAATGGCAAATAACATCAATAATCATTAAAAAAAATTATCCTGTCTCATGCGTCTGCAGAAAACGTGAGCAATTTATTGTGGGATTAATGGAAGAAGCTATCTAAGAACTCTATGAAAATTTGATTATCTATGCCTGTAGTTCAGTATATTAAAAATAATATGAATCTGAATTCACCCTCATTAAATTTTTGATTTTTCATCTCTGTTACATTTCTCTCTACACTATTTAGAATTATTAATAGTGCCCGCGAATAGCACCTGTGAAACGCACATGCAAACTGCACTCGCGCACCGTAACCGCAGACAACACCCGCGAACAATACTCGCGTATCACTCACGCGAACCGCTTTCGCGAACCGCACCCGCAAACGATACTCGCAAACCACACCCGCGAACCACACCTTCGAATTTCACTTGCGAATCGCGCCCGCGAATCACACTTGAGATTGGCAAATAACTTCATTTATCATTTTGCAAGAAAGAAATATTATCCTGTCTCTTACGTCTGCAGAAAACGTGAGCAATTTATTGTGTGATTGATGGAAGAAGCTATCTAAGCACTCCATGAATATTTGAATATCTATACCTTAAGTTCAGTAAATTATAAATTTTATGAATCTTACTTCACTCTCATGAAATTTTTAATTTTTCATCTCTGTTACATTGTTCTGTACAAAATTCACAATTATTAATAGCACTTACGAATCGCACCTGTGAACCGCACCTGCAAACCGCACACTCGAACCGCAATTGCGAACAGCAGCCGCGAACCGCACCCGCGAACAATACTCGCTGCAGAAAACGTGAGCAATTTATTGAGGGATTAATGGAAGAACCTATCTGAGACCTCTATGAAAATTTGATTATGCCTGAAGTTCAGTATATTATAAAGTTTATTATTCTCACTTCACTCTCATAAAATTTTTAATTTTTCATCTCTGTTACATTGTTCTGTACAAAATTTGCAATTGTTAATAGCGCCCGCGAATAGCACCTGTGAATCGTTTCTTGCGTCTGCAGAAAACGTGATTAATTTATTGTGGGATTAATGCAAGAATCTATCTAAGAACTCTATAAAAATTTGATTATCTATGCCTGTAGTTCAGTATATTATAAATTATATAAATCTTAATTCACTCTCATTAAATTTTTAATTTTTCATCTCTGATACATTGTTCTGTACAAATTTTACAATTATTAATAGCGTCCACGAATCGCACCTGTGAACCGCACCCACGAGACGTACTGGCGAATCACTCCAATGAACCTCTTTCGTGAACAGCACCCGCGAACAATACTCGCGTACCACACCCGCGAACCACACCTTCGGGTTACACCTGCGAATCGCGCCCGCGAATCACACTTGAGAATGCAAATAACCTCAATAATCATTTTGAAAGAAAGAAATATTATCCTGTCTCTTTCGTCTGCAGAAAACGTGAGCAATTTATTGTGGGATTAATGGAAGAAGCTATCTAAGCACTCCATGAAAATTTGAATATCTATGCCTTAAGTTCAGTATATTATAAATTTTATGAATCTTACTTCTCTCATGAAATTTTTAAATTTTCATGTCTGTTACATTGTTCTGTACAAAATTTACAATAATAGCGCCTACGAATCGCAACTGTGAACCTCACCTGCGAACCGCACCCGCGAACATACTCGCGCATCACTCCCGCGAACCGCTTTCGCGAACCGCACCTGCAAACAATACTCGCGAACCGTAACCGCGAACCACACCCGCGAACCACACCTTCAAATTACACTTGCGAATCGCGCCCGCGAATCACACTTGAGATTGGCAAATAACTTCATTAATCATTTTGTAAGAAAGACATATTATCCTGTCTCTTACGTCTGCAGAAAACGTGAACAATTTATTGTGGGATTGATGGAAGAAGCTATCTAAGAACTCTATGAAAATTTGATTATCT
This sequence comes from Cryptolaemus montrouzieri, assembly GCA_013387265.2. Classification (NCBI taxonomy): domain Eukaryota; kingdom Metazoa; phylum Arthropoda; class Insecta; order Coleoptera; family Coccinellidae; genus Cryptolaemus; species Cryptolaemus montrouzieri. Next base: position 20,564,557 of record JABFTP020000165.1, on the reverse strand, counting down.
ATGCCTGTAGTTCAGTATATTATAAATTATATAAATCTTACTTCACTCTCGTGAAATTCTTAATTTTTCACCTCTGTTACATTGTTCTGTACACTATTTAGAATTATTAATAGTGCCCGCGAATAGCACCTGTGGACCGCACATGCAAACTGCACTCGCGAACCGTAACCGCGGACCACACCCGCGAACAATACTCGCGCATCACTCCCGCGAACCGCTTTCGCGAACCGCACCTGCAAACAATACTCGCGAAAAACACCTTCGAATTACACTTGCGAATCGCGCCCGCGAATCACACTTGAGATTGGCAAATAACTTCATTAATCATTTTGCAAGAAAGAAATATTATCCTGTCTCTTACGTCTGCAGAAAACGTGAACAATTTATTGTGGGATTGATGGAAGAAGCTATCTAAGAACTCTATGAAAATTTGATTATCTATGCCTGTAGTTCAGTATATTATAAATTATATAAATCTTACTTCACTCTCGTGAAATTCTTAATTTTTCACCTCTGTTACATTGTTCTGTACACTATTTAGAATTATTAATAGCGCCGGCGAATAGCACCTGTGAACCGCACATGCAAACCGCACCCGCGAACCGAACCTGCGAACAGGCACCAGCGAATTACACTTGCCAATCGCGCCTGCGAATCACACTTGAGAATGAAAAATAACATCAATAATCATTAAAAAAAATTATCCTGTTTCTTGCGTCTGCAGAAAACGTGAGCAATTTATTGTGGGATTAATGAAGAAGCTATCTAAGAACTCTATGAAAATTTGATTATCTATGCCTGTAGTTCAGTATATTATAAATTATATGATTCTTATCTCACTCTCATGAAATTTTTAATTTTTCATCTCTGTTACTTTGTTCTGTACACTATTTAGAATTATTAATAGCGCCTGCGAATAGCACCTGTGAACGTCTCATGCAATCTGCACCCGCGAACCGTAACAGCGGACCACACCCGCGAACAATACTCGCGTATCACTCCCGCGAACCGCTTTCGCGAACCGCACCCGCAAACAATACTCGCGAACCACACCTTCGAATTACACTTGCGAATCGCGCCCGCGAATCACACTTCAGATTGGCAAATAACTTCATTCATCATTTTGCAAGAAAGAAATATTATCCTGTCTCTTACGTCTGCAGAAAACGTGAGCAATTTATTGTGGGATTGATGGAAGAAGCTATCTAAGAACTCTATGAAAATTTGATTATATATGCCTGTAGTTCAGTATATTATAAATTATATGATTCTCACCTCACTCTCATGAAATTTTTAATTTTTCATCTCTGTTACATTGCTTTGTACACTATTTAGAATTATTAATAGTGCCCGCGAATAGCACCTGTGAACCGCACATGAAAACTGCACTCGCGAACCGTAACCGCGGACCACACCCGCGAACAATACTCGCGTATCACTCCCGCGAACCGCTTTCGCGAACCGCACCCGCAAACAATACTCGCGAACCACACCCGCGAACCACACCTTCGAATTACACTTGCGAATCGCGCCCGCGAATCACACTTGAGATTGGCAAATAACTTCATTAATCATTTGGTAAGAAAGAAAAATTATCCTGTCTCTTACGTCTGCAGAAAACGTGAGCAATTTATTGTGGGATTGATGGAAGAAGCTATCTAAGAACTCTATGAAAATTTGATTATCTATACCTGTAGTTCAGTGTATTATAAATTTTATGATTCTCATCTCACTCTCATGAAATTTTTAATTTTTCATCTGTGTTACGTTGCTCTGTACACTATTTAGAATTGTTAATAGTGCCCGCGAATAGCACCTGAGGACCGCACATGCAAACTGCACTCGCGAACCGTAACCGCGGACCACACCCGCGAACAATACTCGCGTATCACTCCTGCGAACCGCTTTCCAGAACCGCACCCGCAAACAATACTCGCGAACCGCGAACCACACCGCGAACCACACCCGCGAACCACACCCGCGAACCACACCCGCGAACCACACCCGCGAACCACACCTTCGAATTACACTTGCGAATCGCGCCCGCGAATCACACTTGAGATTGGCAAATAACTTCATTAATCATTTTGTAAGAAAGACATATTATCCTGTCTCTTACGTCTGCAGAAAACGTGAACAATTTATTGTGGGATTGATGGAAGAAGCTATCTAAGAACTCTATGAAAATTTGATTATCTATGCCTGTAGTTCAGTATATTATAAATTATATAAATCTTACTTCACTCTCGTGAAATTCTTAATTTTTCACCTCTGTTACATTGTTCTGTACACTATTTAGAATTATTAATAGTGCCCGCGAATAGCACCTGTGGACCGCACATGCAAACTGCACTCGCGAACCGTAACCGCGGACCACACCCGCGAACAATACTCGCGCATCACTCCCGCGAACCGCTTTCGCGAACCGCACCTGCAAACAATACTCGCGAACCACACCTTCGAATTACACTTGCGAATCGCGCCCGCGAATCACACTTGAGATTGGCAAATAACTTCATTAATCATTTTGCAAGAAAGAAATATTATCCTGTCTCTTACGTCTGCAGAAAACGTGAACAATTTATTGTGGGATTGATGGAAGAAGCTATCTAAGAACTCTATGAAAATTTGATTATCTATGCCTGTAGTTCAGTATATTATAAATTATATAAATCTTACTTCACTCTCGTGAAATTCTTAATTTTTCACCTCTGTTACATTGTTCTGTACTCTATTTAGAATTATTAATAGCGCCCGCGAATAGCACCTGTGAACCGCACATGCAAACCGCACCCGCGAACCGAACCTGCGAACAGGCACCTTGCCAATCGCGCCTGCGAATCACACTTGAGAATGAAAAATAACCTCAATAATCATTAAAAAAAAATTATCCGGTTTCTTGCGTCTGCGGAAAACGTGATTAATTTATTGTGGGATTAATGGAAGAAGCTATCTAAGAACTCTATGAAAATTTGATTATCTATGCCTGTAGTTCAGTATATTATAAATAATATGAATCTTAATTCACTCTCATTAAATTTTCAATTTTTCATCTCTGATACATTGTTCTGTACAAAATTTACAATTATTAATAGCGTCCGCGAATCGCACCTGTGAACCGCACCTGCGAACTGCACTCGCGAACTGTAACCGCGGACCACACCTGCGAATTACACTTGCGAATCGCGCCCGCGAATCACACTTGAGAATGAAAAATAACCTCAATAATCATTAAAAAAAAATTATCCTGTTTCTTGCGTCTGCAGAAAACGTGATTGATTTATTGTGGGATTAATGGAAGAAGCTATCTAAGAACTCTATGAAAATTTGATTATCTATGCCTGTAGTTCAGTATATTATAAATAATATGAATCTTAATTCACTCTCATTAAATTTTCAATTTTCCATCTCTGATACATTGTTCTGTACAAAATTTACAATTATTAATAGCGTCCGCGAATAGCACCTGTGAACCGCACATGCAAACCGCACCCGCGAACCGAACCTGCGAACAGGCACCAGCGAATTACACTCGCCAATCGCGCCTGCGAATCACACTTGAGAATGAAAAATAACAACAATATTCATTAAAAAAAGAATTATCCTGTTTCTTGCGTCTGCAGAAAACGTGAGCAATTTATTGTGGGATTAATGAAAGAACTATCTAAGAACTCTATGAAAATTTGATTATCTATGCCTGTAGTTCAGTATATTATAAATTATATGATTCTCACCTCACCCTCATGAAATTTTTAATTTTTCATCTCTGTTACATTGTTCTGTACACTATTTAGAATTATTAATAGCGCCTGCAAATAGCACCTGTGAACGTCTCATGCAATCTGCACCCGCGAACCGTAACCGCGGACCACACCCGCGAACAATACTCGCGTATCACTCCCGCGAACCGCTTTCGCGAACCGCACCCGCAAACAATACTCGCGAACCACACCCGCGAACCACACCTTCGAATTACACTTGCGAATCGCGCCCGCGAATCACACTTCAGATTGGCAAATAACTTCATTCATCATTTTGCAAGAAAGAAATATTATCCTGTATCTTACGTCTGCAGAAAACGTGAGCAATTTATTGTAGGATTGATGGAAGAAGCTATCTAAGAACTCTATGAAAATTTGATTATATATGCCTGTAGTTCAGTATATTATAAATTATATGATTCTCACCTCACTCTCATGAAATTTTTAATTTTTCATCTCTGTTACATTGCTTTGTACACTATTTAGAATTATTAATAGTGCCCGCGAATAGCACCTGTGAACCGCACATGCAAACTGCACTCGCGAACCGTAACCGCGGACCACACCCGCGAACAATACTCGCGTATCACTCCCGCGAACCGCTTTCGCGAACCGCACCCGCAAACAATACTCGCGAACCACACCCACGAACCACACCTACGAATTACACTTGCGAATCGCGCCCGCGAATCACACTTGAGATTGGCAAATAACTTCATTAATCATTTGGTAAGAGAGAAAAATTATCCTGTCTCTTACGTCTGCAGAAAACGTGAGCAATTTATTGTGGGATTGATGGAAGAAGCTATCTAAGAACTCTATGAAAATTTGATTATCTATACCTGTAGTTCAGTGTATTATAAATTTTATGATTCTCATCTCACTCTCATGAAATTTTTAATTTTTCATCTGTGTTACGTTGCTCTGTACACTATTTAGAATTGTTAATAGTGCCCGCGAATAGCACCTGAGGACCGCACATGCAAACTGCACTCGCGAACCGTTACCGCGGACCACACCCGCGAACAATACTCGCGTATCACTCCTGCGAACCGCTTTCCAGAACCGCACCCACAAACAATACTCGCGAACCACACCCGCGAACCACACCCGCGAACCACACCCGCGAACCACACCCGCGAACCACACCCGCGAACCACACCCGCGAACCACACCCGCGAACCACACCCGCGAACCACACCCGCGAACCACACCCGCAAACCACACCCGCGAACCACACCTTCGAATTACACTTGCGAATCGCGCCCGCGAATCACACTTGAGATTGGCAAATAACTTCATTAATCATTTTGTAAGAAAGACATATTATCCTGTCTCTTACGTCTGCAGAAAACGTGAACAATTTATTGTGGGATTGATGGAAGAAGTTATCTAAGAACTCTATGAAAATTTGATTATCTATGCCTGTAGTTCAGTATATTATAAATTATATAAATCTTACTTCACTCTCGTGAAATTCTTAATTTTTCACCTCTGTTACATTGTTCTGTACACTATTTAGAATTATTAATAGTGCCGACGAATAGCACCTGTGGACCGCACATGCAAACTGCACTCGCGAACCGTAACCGCGGACCACACCCGCGAACAATACTCGCGCATCACTCCCGCGAACCGCTTTCGCGAACCGCACCTGCAAACAATACTCGCGAACCACACCTTCGAATTACACTTGCAAATCGCGCCCGCGAATCACACTTGAGATTGGCAAATAACTTCATTAATTATTTTGCAAGAAAGAAATATTATCCTGTCTCTTACGTCTGCAGAAAACGTGAACAATTTATTGTGGGATTGATGGAAGAAGCTATCTAAGAACTCTATGAAAATTTGATTATCTACGCCTGTAGTTCAGTATATTATAAATTATAAAAATTCTTACTTCACTCTCGTGAAATTCTTAATTTTTCACCTCTGTTACATTGTTCTGTACTCTATTTAGAATTATTAATAGCGCCCGCGAATAGCACCTGTGAACCGCACATGCAAACCGCACCCGCGAACCCAACCTGAGAACAGGCACCTGCGAATTACACTTGCCAATCGCGCCTGCGAATCACACTTGAGAATGAAAAATAACATCAATAATCATTAAAAAAAAATTATCCTGTTTCTTGCGTCTGCGGAAAACGTGATTAATTTATTGTGGGATTAATGGAAGAAGCTATCTAAGAACTCTATGAAAATTTGATTATCTATGCCTGTAGTTCAGTATATTATAAATAATATGAATCTTAATTCACTCTCATTAAATTTTCTGTTTTTCATCTCTGATACATTGTTCTGTACAAAATTTACAATTATTAATAGCGACCGCGAATCGCACCTGTGAACCGCACCAGCGAACCGCACCTGCGATTTGCACCTGCTAACCGCACCTGCGATACGAACCTGCGAATTACACTTGCCAATCGCGCCTGCGAATCACACTTGAGAATGAAAAATAACATCAATAATCATTAAAAAAAAATTATCCTGTTTCTTGCGTCTGCAGAAAACGTGAGCAATTTATTGTGGGATTAATGTAAGAATCTATCTAAGAACTCTATGAAAATATGATTATCTATGCCTGTAGTTCAGTATATTATAAATTATATGATTCACACCTCACTCTCATGAAATTTATAATTTTTCATCTCTGTTACATTGTTCTGTACACTATTTAGAATTATTATTAGCGCCCGCGAATAGCACCTGTGAACCGCACATGCAAACTGCACTCGCGAACTGTAACCGCGGACCACACCTGCGAATTACACTTGCGAATCGCGTCCGCGAATCACACTTGAGAATGGCAAATAACATCAATAATCATTAAAAAAAAATTATCCTGTCTCATGCGTCTGCAGAAAACGTGAGCAATTTATTGTGGGATTAATGGAAGAAGCTATCTAAGAACTCTATGAAAATTTGATTATCTATGCCTGTAGTTCAGTATATTAAAAATAATATGAATCTTAATTCACCCTCATTAAATTTTTGATTTTTCATCTCTGTTACATTGCTCTCTACACTATTTAGAATTATTAATAGTGCCCTTGAATAGCACCTGTGAAACGCACATGCAAACTGCACTCGCGCACCGTAACCGCAGACAACACCCGCGAACAATACTCGCGTATCACTCACGCGAACCGCTTTCGCGAACCGCACCCGCAAACGATACTCGCGAACCACACCCGCGAACCACACCTTCGAATTTCACTTGCGAATCGCGCCCGCGAATCACACTTGAGATTGGCAAATAACTTCATTTATCATTTTGCAAGAAAGAAATATTATCCTGTCTCTTACGTCTGCAGAAAACGTGAGCAATTTATTGTGGGATTGATGGAAGAAGCTATCTAAGCACTCCATGAATATTTGAATATCTATACCTTAAGTTCAGTAAATTATAAATTTTATGAATCTTACTTCACTCTCATGAAATTTTTAATTTTTCATCTCTGTTACATTGTTCTGTACAAAATTCACAATTATTAATAGCACTTACGAATCGCACCTGTGAACCGCACCTGCAAACCGCACACTCGAACCGTAATTGCGAACAGCAGCCGCGAACCGCACCCGCGAACAATACTCGCTGCAGAAAACGTGAGCAATTTATTGAGGGATTAATGGAAGAACCTATCTGAGACCTCTATGAAAATTTGATTATGCCTGAAGTTCAGTATATTATAAAGTTTATTATTCTGACTTCACTCTCATAAAATCTTTAATTTTTCATCTCTGTTACATTGTTCTGTACAAAATTTGCAATTGTTAATAGCGCCCGCGAATAGCACCTGTGAACCGTTTCTTGCGTCTGCAGAAAACGTGATTAATTTATTGTGGGATTAATGCAAGAATCTATCTAAGAACTCTATAAAAATTTGATTATCTATGCCTGTAGTTCAGTATATTATAAATTATATAAATCTTAATTCACTCTCATTAAATTTTTAATTTTTCATCTCTGATACATTGTTCTGTACAAATTTTACAATTATTAATAGCATCCACGAATCGCACCTGTGAACCGCACCTGCGAACAGCAGCCGCGAACCGCACCCACGAGACGTACTGGCGAATCACTCCAATGAACCTCTTTCGTGAACAGCACCCGCGAACAATACTCGCGTACCACACCCGCGAACCACACCTTCGGGTTACACCTGCGAATCAGGCCCGCGAATCACACTTGAGAATGCAAATAACCTCAATAATCATTTTGAAAGAAAGAAATATTATCCTGTCTCTTTCGTCTGCAGAAAACGTGAGCAATTTATTGTGGGATTAATGGAAGAAGCTATCTAAGCACTCCATGAAAATTTGAATATCTATGCCTTAAGTTCAGTATATTATAAATTTTATGAATCTTACTTCTCTCATGAAATTTTTAAATTTTCATGTCTGTTACATTGTTCTGTACAAAATTTACAATAATAGCGCCTACGAATCGCAACTGTGAACCTCACCTGCGAACCGCACCCGCGAACAATACTCGCGAACCACACCCGCAAACCACACCTTCGAATTACACTTGCGAATCGCGCCCGCGAATCACAATTGAGATTGGCAAATAACTTCAATATTCATTTTGCAAGAAAGAAATATTATCCTGTCTCTTACGTCTGCAGAAAACGTGAGCAATTTAATGTGGGATTAATGGAAGAAGCTATCTAAAAGTCCTATGAAAATTTGATTATCTATGCCTGTAGATCAGTATATTATAAATTTTATGATTCTCATCTCACTCTCATGAAATTTTTAATTTTTCATCTCTGTTACATTGTTCTGTACACTATTTAGAATTATTAATAGCGCCCGCGAATAGCACCTGTGGACCGCACATGCAAACCGCACCCGCGAACCGAACCTCCGAACAGGCACCTGCGAATTACACTTGCCAATCGCGCCTGCGAATCACACTTGAGAATGAAAAATAACATCAACAATCATTGAAAAAAATTATCCTGTTTCTTGCGTCTGCAGAAAACGTGAGCAATTTATTGTGGGATTAATGGAAGAAGCTATCTAAGAACTCTATGAAAATTTGATTATCTATGCCTGTAGTTCAGTATATTATAAATTATATGATTCTCACCTCACTCTCATGAAATTTTTAATTTTCATCTCTGTTACTTTGTATACTATTTAGAATTATTAATAGCGCCTGCGAATAGCACCAGTGAACGTCTCATGCAATCTGCACCCGCGAACCGTAACCGCGGACCACACCCGCGAACAATACTCGCGTATCGCTCCCGCGAACCGCTTTCGCGAACCGCACCCGCAAACAATACTAGCGAACCACACCCGCGAACCACACCTTCGAATTACACTTGCGAATCGCGCCCGCGAATCAAACTTGAGATTGGCAAATAACTTCATTAATCATTTTGCAAGAAAGAAATATTATTCTGTCTCTTACGTCTGCAGAAAAAACGTGAGCAATTTATTGTGGGATTAATGGAAGAAGCTATCTAAGAACTCTATGAAAATTTGATTATCTATGCCTGTAGTTCAGTATATTATAAAGAATATGAATCTTAATTCACTCTCATTAAATTTTCAATTTTTCATCTCTGATACATTGTTCTGTACAAAATTTACAATTATTAATAGCGTCCGCGAATCGCACCTGTGAACCGCACCTGCGATTTGCACCTGCGAACCGCACCTGCGATACGAACCTGCGAATTACACTTGCCAATCGCGCCTGCGAATCACACTTGAGAATGAAAAATAACATCAATAATCATTAAAAAAAATTATCCTGTTTCTTGCGTCTGCAGAAGACGTGAGCAATTTATTGTGGGATTAATGTAAGAATCTATCTAAGAACTCTATGAAAATTTGATTATCTATGCCTGTAGTTTAGTAAATTATAAATTATATGATTCTCAACTCACTCTCATGAAATTATTAATTTTTCATCTCTGTTACATTGTTCTGTACACTATTTAGAATTTTTATTAGCGCCCGCGAATAGCACCTGTGAACCGCACATGCAAACTGCACTCGCGTACTGTAACCACGGACCACACCTGCGAATTACACTTGCGAATCGCGTCCGCGAATCACACTTGATAATGGCAAATAACATCAATAATCATTTTAAAAAAAATTATCTTGTTTCTTGCGTCTGCAGAAAACGTGATTAATTTATTGTGGGATTAATGGAAGAAGCTATCTAAGAACTCTATGAAAATTTTATTATCTATACCTGTACTTCAGTATATTATAAATAATATGAATCTTACTTCACTCTCATGAAATTTTTAATTTTTCATCTCTGTTACATTGTTCTGTACAAAATTTACAATCATTAATAGCACCTACGAATTGCACCTGTCAACCGCACCTGCAAACCGCACCCTCGAACCGTAATTGCGAACAGCAGCCGCAAACCGCACCCGCGAACAATACTCGCGAACCCCTCCCGCGAACCACACCTTCGAATTACACTTGCGAATCGCGCCCGCGAATCACACTTGAGAATGGCAAATAACTTCAATAATCATTTTGCAAGAAATAAATATTATCCTGTCTCTTACGACTGCAGAAAACGTGAGCAATTTATTGTGGGATTAATGGAAGAAGCTATTTAAGCACTCCATGAAATGAATATCTATGCCTTAAGTTCAGTATATTATATATTTTATGAATCTTACTTCACTCTCATGACATTTTCAATTTTTCATCTCTGTAACAATGTTCTGTACAAAATTTACAATTATTAATAGCGCCTACGAATCGCACCTGTGACCCGCAGCTGCGAACCGTACCTGCGAATCGCACCTGCGAACCGCACCTGCGAACCGCACCTGCGAACCGCACCTGCGAACCGCACCTGCGAACCGCACCCGCGAACCGAACCTGCGAATAACACTTGCCAATCGCGCCTGCGAATCATACTTGAGAATGAAAAACGTCAATAATCATTTAAAAAGAAAAATTATCCTGTTTCTTGCGTCTGCAAAAAACGTGATTAATTTATTGTGAGATTAATGGAAGAAGCTATCTAAAAACTCTATGAAAATTTGATGATCTATGCCTATAGTTCAGTATATTATAAATTTTATGAAACATACTTCACTCTCATGGAATTCTCAATTTTTCATCTGATACATTGTTCTGTACAAAATTTACAATTATTAATAGCGTCCGCGAATCGCACCTGTGAACTGCATCTACGAACCGCACCTGCGAACCACACCCGCGAACCGAACCTGCGAACAACACTTGCCAATCGCGCCTGCGAATCATACTTGAGAATGATAAACAACGTCAATAATCATTAAAAAAAGAAAAATTATCCTGTTTCTTGCGTCTGCACAAAACGTAATAAATTTATTGTGGGATTAAAGGAAGAAGCTATCTAAGAACTCTATGAAAATTTGATGATCTATGCCTGTAGTTCAGTATATTATAAATTTTATGAATCATACTTCTCTCTCATGAAATTTTTAATTTTTCATCTGATACATTGTTCTGTACAATATTTACAATTATTAATAGCGCCCGCGAATCGCACATGTGAACTGCACCCGCGAACCAATCCCGCGAACCGCACCCGCAAACCACACCTGCGAAATACACATGCGAATCGCGCACGCAAATCACACTTGAGATTGGAAAATAACATCAATAATCTATTAAAAAAAAATTATGCTGTCTCTTGCGTCTGCAGAAAACGTGAGCAATTTATTATGGGATAAATGGAAGAATCTATTCAAGAACTTTATAAAAACTTGATTATCTATGTCTGTAGTTCAGTATATTATAAATTTTATGGATCTTACTTCACTCTCATTAAATTTTTAATTTTTCATCTCTGTTACTTTGTTCTGTAAAATATTTACAATTATTAATAGCGCCCGCGAATCGCACCTGTGAACCGCACCCGCGAACCGATCCCGCGAACCGCTCCCGCGAACCGCTCCCGCGAACCGTTCCCACGAACCGCACCCACGACCGGCTCCAGCGAACAGCACCCGCGATCCGAACCCGTGAACCGCACCTGCGAACCTTACCCACGAACCGCACCCTCTACCGGCTCCAGCGAACCGCACCCGAGAACCGTAACTGCGAACAATACCCGCGAACCGCACCTGCGAAACGCACCTGCGAAACGCACCTGCGAAACGCACCTGCGAAACGCACCTGCGAAACACACCTGCGAACCGCACCTGCGAAACGCACCTGCGAAACGCACCTGCGAACCGCACGCGCGAACCGATCCCGCGTATTGCGCCCGCAAATCACACTTGAGATTGGAAAATAACATCAATAATCATTTTAAAGAAAAATTATACTTTCTCTTGCGTCTGCAGAAAACGTGAGAATTGTGGGATTAATGGCAGAATCTATCTAAGAACTCTATGAAAATCTGATTATCTATATCTGTAGTTCGGTATATTATGAAATTTATAATTCTCACTTTACTCTCATGAAATTTTTAATTTTTCATCTCTGTTACATTGTTCTGTACAATATTTAAAATTATTAATAGCACCCGCGAATCGCACCTGCGAACCGTAATTGCGAACCGCAGCCGTGAACCTCGCCCGCGAGCAGCACAAGCGTTACGCACCCGCGAACCACACCCGCGAACAATACCCGCGAACGACGCCTGCGAATTACACTTGCGATTCGCGCCTGCGAAGCACACTTGAAAGTGGCTAATAACATCAATTTTCAAAAAAAAAAGTTATCCTGTTTCTTGTGTCTGCAGAAAACGGGACCAATTTATTGGGGAGTAATGGAAGAAGCTATCTAAGAGTCTAAGAGCTATCCATGAACTCTATGAAAATATTATTATCTATGCCTGTTGTTCAGTATATTATAAATTTTTCATCTCTGTTACATTGTTCTGTATACTATTTAGAATTATTAATAGCGCCCGCGAATCGCACCTGTGAACCGCACCTGTGAACCGAACTTGCGAACAGGCACCTGCGAATTACACTTAACAATCGCGCCTGCGAATCACACTTAAGAATGAAAAATAACATCAATAATCATTAAAAAAAATTATCCTGTTTCTTGCGTCTGCAGAAAACGTGATTAATTTATTGTGAGATTAACGGAAGAAGCTATATAAGAACTCTATGAAAACTTGATTATCTATGCCTGTAGTGCAGTATATTATTAATTTCATGATTCTCACCTCACTCACATGAAATTTTTAATTTTTCATCTCTGTTTCATTGTACTGTACAGTATTTACAATTATTAATAGCGCCCGCGAATCGCACCTGTGAACCGCACCTGTGAACCGCACCTGCGAACTGCACCCGCGAACCGCACATGCGAACCACACATGTGAACAATACCTGCGAACAATACCCGCGAACAATACCCGCGAACAATACCCGCGAACAAAACCCGCGAACAATACCCAGGAACAATACCCGCGAACAATACCCGCGAACAATACCCGCGAACAATACCCGCGAACAATACCCGCGAACAATACCCGCGAACAATACCCGCGAACAATACCCGCGAACAATACCCGCGAACAATACCCGCGAACAATACCCGCGAACAATACCCGCGAACAATACCCGCGAACAATACCCGCGAATCACATCTGCGAATTACACTTGTGAATCGCTCTCGCGAATCACACTTGATAAAGGCTAATAACATCAATAATTATTTTACAAAAAAAAATTATCCTGTCTCTTGCGTCTGCAGAAAAACGGGAGCAATTTATTGTTGGATTAATGGAAGAAGCTATCTAAGAACTCTAGGAAATATTGATTATCTATGCCTGTAGTTCAGTATATTATAAATTTTTTGAATCATACTTCACCCTCATGAAATTTTTAATTTTTCATCTCTGTTTCATTGTTCTGAACAATATTTACAATTATTGGTAGCGCCCGCGAACCGCACCCGCGAATCACACTTGAGAATGGCAAATAACATCAATAATCATTTTTCAAAAAGAAAGATTATCCTGTCTCTTTCGTCTGCAGTAAACGGGAGCAATTTATTGTGGGATTAATGGAAGAAGCTATTTAAGAACGCTATGAAAATCTGATTATTTATGCCTGAAGTTCAGTATATTATGAATTTTATGATTTTCACTCACACTCATGAAATATTTAATTTTTCATCTCTGTTACATTGTTCTGTACAATATTTACAACTATTAGCGCCTGCGAATCGCACATGTGAACCGCACCCGCGAACCACACCTTCGAATTACACTTGCGAATCCCGCCCGCGAATCATACTTGAGAATTGCTAATAACACCGATAATCATTTTTCAAAAAGAAAGATTATCCTGTCTCTTTCGTCTACAGAAAACGGGAGCAATTTATTGTGGGATTAATGGAAGAAGCTATCTAAGAACTCTATGAAAATTTGATTATCTATGCCTGAAGTTCAGTATATTATAGATTTTATAAATCTTACTTCATATTAATGATTTTTTTAATATTTCGTCTCTAATACATTGTTCTGTACAATATTTACTATTATTAATAACACCAGTGAATCGCATCTGCGAATGACTAATAACATCAATAATTATTTTTCAGAATCCTGCGAATTAATCTGGCGAATCGCGTTTGCGAATCACACTTGAGAATGTCTAATAACATCAATAATCATTTTTCAAAAAAAAATTATCCTGTCTCTTGCGTCTGCAGAAAACGGGAGCAAATTATTGTGGGATTAATGGAAGAAGCTATTTAAGAACGCTATGAAAATCTGATTATTTATGCCTGAAGTTCAGTATATTATGAAGTTTATGATTCTCACTCACACTCATGAAATATTTAATTTTTCATCTCTGTTACATTGTTCTGTACAATATTTACAATTATTAATAGCGCTCGAGAATCGCACTTGTAAACCGCACCCGCGAACCACACCTTCGAATTACACTTGCGAATCCCGCCCGCGAATCATACTTGAGAATTGCTAATAACACCGATAATCATTTTTCAAAAAGAAAGATTATCCTGTCTCTTTCGTCTACAGAAAACGGGAGCAATTTATTGTGGGATTAATGGAAGAAGCTATCTAAGAACTCTATGAAAATTTGATTACCTGAAGTTCAGTATATTATAGATTTTATAAATCTTACTTCATATTAATGATTTTTTTAAATTTCGTCTCTAACACATTGTTCTGTACAATATTTACTATTATTAATAACACCAGTGAATCGCATCTGCGAATGACTAATAACATCAATAATTATTTTTCAGAATCCTGCGAATTAATCTGGCGAATCGCGTTTGCGAATCACACTTGAGAATGTCTAATAACATCAATAATCATTTTTCAAAAAAAAATTATCCTGTCTCTTGCGTCTGCAGAAAACGGGAGCAAATTATTGTGGGATTAATGGAAGAAGCTATATAAGAACTCTATGAAAATTTGACTATCTATGCCTGAAGTTCAGTATATTATATATATTTTATGATTCTCACTTATCTCTCTTGAAAGTTTCAATTTTTCATCTGTGGTACATTGTTGTGTACAATATGTACAACTATTAATAGCGCTTGCGAATCGAGCCCGGGACTCACACTCGAGAATGGCTAACAACATCATTAATCATTTTTCAAATAAGAAAAATTATTCTGTCTCTTGCGACTGCAGAAAAAGTGAGCAATTTTTTGAATGATTAATGGAAGAAGCTATCTAAGAACACTATGAAAATTTGATTATCTATGCCTAAAATTCAGTATATTATAAATTTCATGATTTTTTCATCTCTGTTATATTGTATTATCTATGCCTGAAGTTCAGTATATTATAAATTTTATGAATCTCACTTCACTCTCATGAAAATTTTAATTTTTCATTTGTGAAATTGAACTTGAACCTTCTAATACAAATATAGGATACACTTCCATGAGTAGTAAATAGGAAGTTCTGAAGTAGAGGTTTCTTGAACAGCAAAACATAAACTACAATTACATAGGAATATTTCAGAATATTTAGAAGGCAATGTTAAAGAAAGTTTCCTAAGAACTGACCTGAGGGACATCTTAGGCTGCACTTGATATTCAGATATATTTTGAGCTTCGCATATCCAACATGATAGATCTACAGCAACTGTTTTTCCTTGTAATTCATATAACGGTTCTCTTTCACAAAAAGGTGTCAGAATAGTCCATAAATATTTTATTCCCATTATGAACACAGTTCGCTTAGTTTTAAATTTCAACTGATAGGAGACTAAGACTAATACCAGTAGTAACTGTCAATTTCAAGAATTGAAATACTTACCAAAGATGATTTATATACACTAGATGAGGAACCCATTCAACGTAAAATTTTCACACAGTATATTGAATTTGACGTACAATACAATCCGTATGCTGGCGCCCTCTTTAATAACAGACTATATGTGCGGTACTATATCTATAAGTGCAGTGTTCTACACTAATACGTCAAAATAATGAGTGAATTATTCTGATATGGCACATAGATGACGCGTGAAATCGAAAGAACCTATAATATTCAGCTGACATGAGCGTAGACATGAATAGGAAAAAAGGGTTTTACTCATTTTTTACATTTCGTAGTCTAGGATTGAATGAGAAATTCAGAAAAGGAGAATATGTTCAATTATTTATCAATAGCTTTCAATATATGTTTTCACAAAACCATATATACTTAAACACAAAATATTATGAATATCCATCCTACTTTAGCATCTCTTTTCAGAGAGATGCAGACAATCTATGAATGTTTAATTTTCAAATCGGAGGAAAGAAGAACAGACATCTATTATATGACTACATTACAAGTTACACGCATTTTGATTTAAATTGATGAAGAGTGTAGCGCGCTTTTTTCAAATTAGGAATGTAAAATAGAAAATTCGAATTCAGATCCAGAACTTTGCTTTGAGAATAATTTTCAGTTTCGAAAGTGCAATGCCCGACTTTACCTCCAAAAAATTGTATTAAAACATCAAGAATATTCATATCATTAGTTAAGTGCGATTTCGAAAAGAATGATTAATTTTGTTTAAATAAAACAATTTTTGAAGTAATTCAATACATAATTGTGATATTTTTTAAATAATTGTTTAAAGGTGATGTATTATTATGATATCATCTATACATTATGAAAATGAATAAATTGCAGATATTGTATCAATTAGGTATTTACTGTGCATTATATTAATGGCAAATGCAATTTCGACAACATTCTTGACAAGAAGTAATCGGTAAACCAATGTAACAAATATAAAGCGAAAGACGAAATATCTAGTAAAAAAAAGTCTATTCGATTCATAACAATTCCGAAACAAAACATCAATTCATTTATCCATAAATAAATCTGTACAGAGACGAAAATAAACAAACAATTTGACGCTATCATGTTCTATGTTCGCACTCTCCATTTTCTACCAGTCAGTGTCGCAAAGCATGCAATAGGTTGCATAGTGCGTACGATGTACAAAAAACTAAGAGAAAATTGAATTTTTAACTCATTGCAAGGGGTTGAAGTTTTAATTTTTTGCAGAATTTATTGTCGAAGCCAACTGGCCATCATATTGAAAATGCAGATTGATTAGAGGAAATTGCAGTTTCCCAGCTATTTTAGCAGAATTATTAAAAGTTTTGTAAGCATTCACCAGTTATCAGGATCGTCTGAATACGTTCATTTTTGGTATATGTGTGCATTCCGCTATTTATAATGAGCAAAATTATAAATATAAGGAACATAGGGTTGAACTGAAAACTGATTAATACTAGTATTTTCATGAGTAGTAACCAACTATGAAATTTCTAAAATTAGGTTCCAATTCCTCTAAGAGACTACAAATGAACACAAAGCTAGGAATGGCGATAATGTGTAGGGTTGATAATTTCCTGCAACTAAAGTTCTTGGCATTTATTTGTGGTTTTAAATTCGTATTTACAATCTTAATCAATTATGTACATTATTCCATAAAAAAGATTTCGGATAAGTAACTATATTATATTCCACAATGGGATTATATCTTAGCAAATTTTTGGGCGGTTTCCATATTTGAACCCAAAATTTTGCTTTTGAAGAAGCATTTTCCATCTAGTTGAAATTCCTATTTGATATCAGTTTGGAATCGATTGGTTTCGAGTTCCAATGTTGGCAATTTCTATCATTGGAAAAATTTTACTGCGTCATCTTCCGAAGATAATGCTTCCGAATGATAACGGAGAAATTTATGAAATACAAACTTTCGAAAGAACGATACATGACTATAGGCATTATTGGAATGGTTTTTCATATGGAGTCATAATACCATCGTGAATTTCAGAAATCTTTATGAAATATACTGTATATTTTAGAAATTGAAACTTAATCAACAATAAAATGAAACGTTATGAGAGGGTGAATTTCAAAAAAAATTGAGTTTTCGGAAGAGCGAAAATTCTCAAAACAGGTGAAATTTGGTGAAGAAATATTTCTGTACAACTACGAAAGAAATGATGCCATCAAAGTTACTCTTTCACATTGTTACTAACTCATAAGAAGCTTTTCATGAAAAAGGAAATCAAAAAGAGAAAGAGTCCCAGAAAATTATGGATATTTTTGAATCTATTTATTAAGAAGCTATTGCGAAAACGTTACAGATTATTGAATTCGTCAAAAAATGTGATTAGTTCGGTAAATTCTGGTGGAAATGAGTTGATGAATAACATGGATTTCTGTCACTCTAGTCGAAGTTTTTACGATTTATTGAGAAAATTGGGTTTCAATAAGTCCACCCGCAATAATTTCTAATTTAATTTTATCCAAACAACTCAGTACACTGTTACAAGTGAAGCTGAGAATTAATTGCTATTTTCGAATACAAGTTGAAAGCGTATAACAGCCGATGTTCAGCACGAAATGTCTAGCTGATTTCTGTCGGACGGTGGCCTTTCAAAGGAAACGGCAAAAAAACCCAGTAAACTCGTCTGTGTCTCGAGAAGCCGTCAAAAAAAAAGACACTTGCCTTAAAATTAACTTCGCTCAGGGTACTGTTTATCAATTATGGGTTTTATTATCATTATTATTATTTGAATGATGAAAAATTTGAAATATTTGTCTTAAAATTTAGGTCAAAAAAAACTGAAAATCTAATTATATTTATCGTTAATATGTATATAATATATCAGATTTATTATGATTACATAATTGAAAATTATGGCCAATAATAATTTTTTTTGTGCTCGTAGAAATTCATTAAGTGGTAAAGTGTATCAATTTAATTTATGCAAATGATCAAGTTCATAACGAGAAATAAAAATTGACAACAGACGTTTGTTTTATTATACACGTAGATATCTACATAAATATACTTCTATTAATAGATTTCAAATGTGAATTGATAAACAAAAATTTGAATTAAAACGTTTATTGAGTTAGATATGAATATGAAAATAAGATGAAATATTTTAGGTAACATACATGAGATATTACATTTCAAAGGAAATTAAATTCCTCATCAAAATATATATATATATATATATATATATATATATATATATATATATATATATATATATATATATATATATGCTGTCACGCAATGAAAAACTTTCTGAAATGACTTCGATGGAAATTTATTAAAGCTGCTAGAATCAGGAATAGAAAAAAATATATATATATATATATATATATATATATATATATATATATATATATATATATATATATATATATATATATATATATATATATATATATATATATATATATATATATATATGCACAAAAGTGCATTGAAATTTTATAAAAACTTCTTTCCGCCTCTATTCAAACTTTTTGGCATCCGCTTCACTTCAATGTGAAGTCTTGTCAATGAATTGTTCAACCTTAGGTGTGAAAACCTCCAGCTTACCGAATGACTGAAAAAAAAATGTTCCAATGAGTCCTGATTGAAACGATTCGTTAACAAATACTCCACGTTTTCACTTTCCTGTTTTATAGACTCCCAAAGATACAAAATGCCTACCAATATTCCAATTGATTTAAATTTTTAAATAAGGGTTATCAGTATGGTTTTTATTTCACCTCCCGCCATATTTCCAGAAACGATGAAATAACTTAACGAAATTCTGTAATACGCATAAAGTCCTCGAATTATGAAAACAAGAACGTGATTTCCAAAATTTTGTTGTCGACCGAATTCTTCATAATCTAAAACTAATCAATTTAGAATTGTAACTAATACTCCTCTTTATTCCGATTTCATCAAAAAGTATAACACAGTTTTTTTTCTGCTTCGGTAGAACCGTCAAATTTCAAACGCACATGTTTGAAAGTAAACGCTATCAAGGATAACCCGTCTCTAATTTAATCGAATTGAACCAATTCGAGATTGTGCCTTTATGCGGGAGAGTGAATCCCTGACGAACTCAAAGGAAATTTGATATTCCCGGGCTTCTATAAAAAATTGTGGAAGCAAATGTTTTTTTTCTTCTGAATACTCTGTATGCGGCTTATGTTCCGTTTGGAGATCTATGAACGTTTTGACACTTCGTAATCGTTGCTTCACTCTTTTATGTTCTTTTAGAATGATCTGGTCTTTGGCGCGCCCGCGACGTAATCGACGATTATTTTGACGAAGGACATCAATACATTTCCTTAATTTATCGATTTATTTTTGTTTCGCAGCTAATTTACGTTTGAATTGACAAATTCCGCGGGAGGAACATGAAGAATCTGAGTTTGCCGTTGATAGTGGACTTCCGTGTTCGCCAAAAAGTAGTTTTCCAGTCACTTCAGCCTCACAGGGGATACGTAATTATGTTTTTATTTTTATCAGAATCAGCGCCAAAATCCATAAAATCGAGTTGCAGAGTTGGTACTGCATGAGAGCGTAAAAACGTTTCGAATGATCAGTAAAACACGAATCCGTGTATGTGTATGCTACCAATTCTTTTGTACCTGATGTCTTTACGCAGAACAAATGAAATTAAATCCCGCCGATCGATTGCCCGAGGCAATCACCTTGTCGTGAGTGCAACGGAAATCTGAAAAATGAAACATTTTAAACCTCCCGCGGCGATATTTATTTTCACAATATTTCACTGAACACCTATACACGATTGCTTGCATGTTATTGGATTTTTCACCATCGCCATTACTGGGAAAGCTCTTTCAGTAAATTCAGTAACAAAAATTTTCAATCGACAGCGACCCTATATAAAATAAACCTGCTCTAGGCAAAATCAATCAAATAGAAACAAACATTTACCCAAAAGTCAGACCAAATATTAATTCTCGTTTCAAACTACAAGAAATATACGAACTCTTAAAAAGTGACATCCCCCTTTTCAATGTACATCCTACCCATTGAAATATAGATGGAAAATACAGAAGACACGATAATTTTATTGGTTCGATTCAGTTGCATATGAATGCTATGGTTTTCGGTAAACAAGGTTGTCAGATTGTGCTCTATCCCTAACGAGTAAGAGAATACGGAACCAAAGAACATTAATTCATTAATAAATCAAAATATACAGGGTCATTGACAGAAATTATTCATAATTTTATGATCAGAGTGTCGATAATTCGAATTAAGAACTTGCAGTAGATTTAACGAAATATACTCAAATATATAATCAATCAATCATCAGTCAAAATTTAAAAGAATACAGTTAAATTTTTAACTTATGGAAAAGAGGATACTGAATATTGTGAATCGAAGTACATAACAAATGATGCATGAGGAAAAATAATGTCTAAAATTGCACGTAATGAAAATTCGATAAAATTATTCACAAATATTCAAACTTCCTCCCATCAATTTCTAAACAGTTCTCTCAGGGTATTCAACAACTTCACTCTCGTACGTTACATTATGAGGATTGCGAATATTACTACGTAAAAAAAATTACTGTTTAAGATGGAAAAGTTTATTCAACGTTATAACTAATTCGAGCTTTAGTTTATCATCAGACAAGTAGCGAATTCATTTATCATTGCCAAATTTTTTCACATTCCACGATATATAACCATTTAGTACATATCCCGTATTTTTGATGGAACCGTTTCTAGACCAATATTCATATGAACTCTCTATCCTCAATTCACTGAAAGTATTAGCTCCTGATGTTTGGTTACATATTTAGAGAACACTTGTATATCTTCGAAAAACTTAAATTCTATATTGCGTTCATTATTAAAAATACATTCTAAGCTGATTCGAACTTCGTAGACAAACTCCAGAAGATCATAGAATATATGATTTCTGGGAAAAACTATTACTTGAATGTCTTTGCTTATTGCTACAGAGCCTGCAACCAAAGGCAACCAGTGTTTTTGATAGGATATATCCTGCAATCCTACGATTATCGTAGGATCATCTATGCTCGAATTTCCGAAATCACAACATTCATTTGTGGTAAAAAATACGTCAATTCCTCAACATTTAAATTCTTCTGAAAAGTAACGTACGAGAGTGAATACCCTGAGAGAGAACTGTTTATAAAATGATGGGAGGAAGTTTGAATATTTGTGAATAATTTTATCGAATTTTCATTACGTGCAATTTTAGACATTATTTTATTCTCATGCATCATTTGTTATGTACTTCGATTCACAATATTCAGTGTCCTATTTTCCATAAGTTAAAAAATTAACTGTATTCTTTTAAATTTTTGACTGATGATTGATTGATTATATATTTGAGTATATTTCGTTAAATCTACTGCAAGTTCTTAATTCGAATTATCGACACTCTGATCATAAAATTATGAATAATTTCTGTCAATGACCCTGTATATTTTGATTTATTAATAAATTAATGTTCTTTGGTTCCGTATTCTCTTACTCGTTAGGGATAGATCACAATCTGGCAACCTTGTTTACCGAAAACCATAGCATTCATATGCAACTGAATCGAACCAATAAAATCATCCAGTGTCTTCTGGATTTTCCATCTATATTTCAATGGGTAGGATGTACATTGAGAAGGGGATGTCACTTTTCAAGAGTTCGTATATTTCTTGTAGTTTGAAACGAGAATTAATATTTGGTCTGACTTTTGGGTAAATGTTTGTTTCTATTTGATTGATTTTGCCTTAAGCAGGTTTATTTTATATAGGGTCGCTGTCGATTGAAAATTTTTGTTACTGAATTTACTGAAAGAGCTTTCCCAGTAATGGCGATGGTAAAAAATACAATAACATCCAAGCAATCGTCTATAGGTGTTCAGTGAAATATTGTGAAATTAAATATCGCCGCGGGAGGTTTAAAATGTTTCATTTTTCAGATTTCCGTTGCACTCACGACAAGGTGATTGCCTCGGGCAATCGATCGGCGAGATTTAATTTCATTTGTTCTGCGTAAAGACATCAGGTACAAAAGAATTGGTAGCATACACATACACGGATTCGTGTTTTACTGATCATTCGAAACGTTTTTACGCTCTCATGCAGTACCAACTCTGCAACTCGATTTTATGGATTTCGGCGCTGATTCTGATATAAATAAAAACATAATTACGTATCCCCTGTGAGGCTGAAGTGACTGGAAAACTACTTTTTGACGAACACGGAAGTCCACTATCGACATATTCATCCTCTACGGCAAACCCTTTTTTCCTATTCATGTCTACGCTCATGTCAGCTGAATATCATAGGTTCTTTCGATTTCACGCGTCATCTATGTGCCATATCAGAATAATTCACTCATTATTTTGTCGTATTAGTGTAGAACACTGCACTTATAGATATAGTACCGCACATATATTCCTTTATCAAAGAGGGCGCCAGCAGACGGACTGTTCTGTACGTCAAATTCACTATACTGTGTGAAAATTTTACGTTGAAGTGGGTTCCTAACCACCGCTGTGGCCAGGTGGGAAGATCACACGCTTCCCAGTTTGTACACATGCGGCTGCCGGTTCGATTCCGGCGAAGGTTTGGGTGTTGTATGCGTCTTTGAATTTGACAGAGTCGCCTATAGAGGGCATAAACTTCCGAAGACCAGATAACTTGTAATCCTTGTGGTGGCAGTTATCATTGCACGGTCTAGGAGAGTGGTTCGGAATCCACTATAAGCTGTAGGTCCACAGAATGGAAACATGCTTAAATGGTCATAGATACCAAGGGCAAAGAAAAGAAAGAAGAAGAAGAAGAAGTGGGTTCCTCATCTAGAGTATATAAATCATCTTTGTCATGAAACAATGAAAAAAGAATATGATATGATGAAAATAAGAATAAGAGTTATAAATGACAGTTCTATAAAATAGTATTAGGTGTTTAACTCAATCTAATTGTCTATAAAAATATTTTTGATATGTACCTTTCATAAACTTGCTATAAAAATATTTTTGGTTTTAGGATAGCTATAAGATTAATTGAACAGATTTGCAGAATTGAATTTCCAAATCCTACCTCTGGTGAGTGATTTGTCTTGTGTTTTATTCCAAACATATTTAAACTGACCTATTTTCACCTTTTATTGAAATATTAGTTGACCTTCTATATCAGTATTATTATAGCACTTATTTCTTTTCTTTTTTTTCTCCGTTTTTTACATTGCATAGTTTCCATTGCACACGTGGTATTGAATAATTACTTGAACAGTAAGTTCAAACCTCGGCTTGGATGAGTACAAATAGCCCCGGGGTTCAACCCGGGTATTAAGTTCTCTTTCCCCTAGGGCCCAACAGTCCATTGACCATATTAATGACGATAAGCGGAATACGATTGATGTTAAGCTACTCAACAATGAACTTAACCATTTAAGAGAAGAATTTGCAAACTCATGCTACTGATATATTAGCAGAAATAGAGTCTCTTTCCCAGAGAATTAACAGTCCTCCAGGGTCAGGTAATTCCCATACTAATACCAATAGGAAGAAAACCTCGTGTTTCTATGGGGAAAAGGATAAAGGTCCTTTCAAAATCATCATTGAAGGTATAGATTCTACTAATCTAAACCCAGTAACTGTGGGTAAAGATGATTTATATACTCCTTAGTCTATGCTGTGGGGAAAATATTATGTTCTAACCCTAAATATCGTGATATTAAAATAGGTAATATTAATCGAAAACGTATTAAAAGAGTGGGCATTTAAGTAGGAACGAAAGAACAAGCTAATGAATTGGTCAGAAACAATTACCTCGGCCCCGAGAAATTTGATGTTAATATACCGGTAAGAATGGTGTCCATCATGGGCATTGTTAGAGATATAGGCACTAAGATCACTGGAAACGATAATATTTTAAATGATATAGGTGTAAACCCTGAGGTTAAAATTTTGAGTGTTAGAAGGTTCAATAAAAGGTGCACTAATGCTGAGGGCAATTCTTATTATATCCCAACAAACACCTGCGTTCTTACATTTGAGGGCACTACTATCTCCAAACACTTTTCTCTTTTTTTCACTAGAAGTCAAGTGGAAATCTACATACCCCTGTTGTTCAGTGCAACAAATATTTACGCTTTGGTCACGTCCAAAAATTATGTAGAGGGAAATTTAGATGCGCCAATTGTGGTGGTAACCATGAAGAAGTAGACAAATGCAATTACGAGACCAAATGTCTCTACTGCAAACATGGACATACAGCCAAGATAGATTATGTCCAGAATATATGAGACAACAAAAAATTCGCGAAATTATGGCTCTTCATAATATCTTTCTATTTGAAGCTGACAAAGCTTCACAAAATAAAATAGCCTCATCCCATCAGAATTTCCAAGCCCTAACAAAAACAATAACTCCTCATTTATTCTAAGTCAAGTAAATATATCGTTCACATCTCGCAAAAAGTCTTACGCCGGTGCAGCTAACTATACTACTAGAAAAAAACCAGTTAATAAGCCAAATAAGAGAAGGCTTTTTTCTCTCCAGGTTACGACCATCAGGAACACAATAAATGACTATGGCATTTCTATCCTAACTATGCAGATAGGGCTCAGAATTCCCCTAACTCTTCAGAAGGCATGCCTGAAAGCATCCTATTGAACCTGACATCCATAATCAAGATACTTCTATGGAAGTACAGGAGACGACCCCTATCAATATCCAATAAGTCCAAGATTTGGCCTCGGCCAATAACAACTCTTTATACTATAATGTTCAGAATCCCCCTGAGGGGAGCGCCTCAGATGGGAGCTCCGCTGGGGAGGATTTTTATTGAGCCAGATAAATAATATTAATATTAATTTTAATAGTGTAACATATACAAGCTATTTATACTATTTTATTCGCACTAGTATAAAAGAATCTTCAATATGCAATTTGTATTTACATACATTAATCAACTTTAAAATAATGTAGCTGTTGAAGTTCGCAGGAGTATCAACACTTAACCGTTGATTTCCTCTTAATGTGTATTGTTTTAAAGTTGTTTTATGCTTATGATATTGCACTTAATTTATTTGAGTTATGTTGAGTTTGTTTTGAATAAAGTTGAAGCACTGTTGTACTAACCTATTTTATTATGATTTTGATTATAGACATGTTACAATAACAGACTTTTTCTATGCGTGTTACAATAACAGACTTGTATTGTCTTCTCTCTATACACAACTCGCTATATAATATGTATACAATTTAACTAAAGTTGGTCTTAACATTTAGGAAGGGATGCACAGATTTCAATGGCGAATAATAATGAATCATAAATTTTTGGGAATTTCTCCGACAAGTAGTGGTCTAAATCTAAAACTAGGTACCTAGGCAAACCCAAGAATAATATTCTCATCCGGTTTACTGTACAAAGCTGACAAAGGAACGGTTTATTGAATGCTTATGGTAACTAAATGATAAACTTTATGGTATTTGAAATAAAATTATAAATTTTGAAATTATCATCTGTGCATCCCATCTGTGTCGAGCTTATGCTAAAATGTACAAATAGATTCAGTTCCTAAATTATGAAGATATATACAAGTTCTTAACAGTACCTATTCACTTCAAATTATGATTAAGATTCTCCAGTGGAATATTCATTCTTTACTTCCTCACAACGGAGATTTACAGATTCTAATGCCGATATAATAGCACTGAGTGAAGCATGGCTTGAGAATGATCTAAACTTCTCGATCCCAGGTTTCATTCTAGTTCGTAACGACATGTATGATGGGATCGGCGGTACCCTCTTAGCCATAAAAAAAGTCAGAAATTTGACTAGGAAAGTTCTAAATCTGAGGGTTGCAACATACAACATCCGAACGCAGGATACTAGAACTGGAAGAGGAATTATCCAAAATTAAGTGGGACTTTGTAGGCCTCAGCGAGGTGAGGATGAAAGGAGAAGGGGTGGAGAACACTGAAATCAGGACACGCACTCTACTATGCAGGCAATAAAGATATCGCCCTTGGTGAAATTGGTATTCTCATACATAAAACTCATGTTGATAATATTTCGATGGTATTGAGTATTTTCCAACGAGTTGCGTACACAAAGCTCCGAAGACGATATTGAACACTTCGATGATGATCTTCAAATAGCACTGAGGGATACAAATTCGCACTTCACTATCATCTGCTGAGACTTCAACGCGAAGGTGGGCA
Source organism: Cryptolaemus montrouzieri (assembly GCA_013387265.2). Taxonomy (NCBI): domain Eukaryota; kingdom Metazoa; phylum Arthropoda; class Insecta; order Coleoptera; family Coccinellidae; genus Cryptolaemus; species Cryptolaemus montrouzieri. Next base: position 20,537,298 of record JABFTP020000165.1, on the reverse strand, counting down.
CAAAATCAGACGAGACAATGGGAAATTTCGGAAGTGGTCAAAGAAACCAACGCGGAGAGACCCTTCTGAACTTCCTGTTGACAAACGGCTTATTCTTGATGAACAGCTTTTACTATAAGAAACCTAATCGAAGGTCGACATGGATAAGCCCAGACGGAAAGACAAGAAATGAGATAGACTTTATAATCACTAATAAGAAATCCATACTACAGGACATGTCAGTGCTGAACCAAGTCGATGTGGGAAGTGACCACAGAATGGTGAAAGCCACAGTCCAAATCAATATAATCAAAGAAAGATGCAGATTGACTCAGCCAAAGAACATAAGAAAATGGAGCAATACAGAAAGTGCTGAGAAATACCAAGAAACCATCAACAGAGCCTCATCAAAATACACAAGCCATGGAAACATTGAGGAATTGAACAGGCAAATAACAGAATCCGTCATCGAAACAGATAGAAGATGCTGCCCAATGCACATACGAGAAAGTAAAATAAGCCAACAAACAAGACAAATGACTGAAGATCGAAGAAACCTACAAAAATACGACAACACTAATGCCCAACTGATAAACCAACGGAGCAAAGAAATCTCAAAAACCATCAGAATAGACATAAGATATTACAGCAACGAACAAATAAAAGACACCATAGAGAATTACAAAAGCTTGAAGATCCCGAAAATGAAACTTAGTAATGGTAAGCACGAGATACTAAAACTTAAGAATAAGAATAATCAGACCACTACAAATAGAGATGAAATACTCTGAATAGTTGAGGGCTTTTATGAAAACCTGTACAAGAGTAGCATAGAGTTGGAAAAAAACACCGAAACAAACACAAAAAGCAAGCGGAGTCATGAACCAAGGGTCAGAAGAACTACCAGAAATCACAATAGACGAAATTAAATCAGCAATGCAGCAAATGAAGAACAATAAAGCTCCAGGGGATGACCAAATACCTATTGAGGCAATTAGAATGGGAGGGGAAACTCTACTACGAAAAATCAAGAATCTTTTTAACTTGTGCTTAGAAAATGCTTCTATCCCAGAAAAAACGAATAATGTAACGATGTCCCTGATTTATAAAAAAAGGTGATGCTATGAACATAGGCAACTACAGGCCAATTATCTTGCTGTCGCATTTATATAAATTGTTCACTAAGGTCATTAGCAAAAGATTGGAGAGAAAACTTGACTTTTACCAGCCAGTCGAGCAGGCAGGCTTCCCATCAAGTTTTGGAAGAAACGATCATCTCCTAACATTGAAACTATTGATCGAGAAGACACTTGAGTACAACAGACCTTTGGTGCTCATTTTTATTGACTTCCAAAAAGCTTGTGACACGATTGAGATAGTAGCCATCCTAGAAGCCCTCCAACAATATCGCATGGATTATAGATACACTCGTTTACTGTATAACATCTACAACAACTCAACCTGCAAGTATAATGCTTCACAAAGATAGTAATAAGGCCCGAATAGAAAAAGGTGTTCGACAGGGAGACACCTTGTCTCCTAAACTTTTCACTGCAGTGCTCGAATACGGTTTTAAAAAACTCAACTGGGTAAACAAGGGAATTGACATGGGCGGGACAAAGTTGTCTGCAAACCTACTGTTTGCAGACGACATTGTACTCATCACGGATAATTTACAGGAGGCTCTGCATGAACAAACAAAAAACGAAAATCATGACGAACCTAGAACTTGGAGGATTCATCACTCTATACAGCTACGTCATTGAAGAGGTTAGCGAGTACATGTACTTAGGGCACGAATTAAGAATATGCAGAGACAATCAGAAACATGAAATGAATAGAAGAATAGGGTTGGGTTAGGCAGTATATATAGAACTTCGAGACCTATTCAGCAGTGACATACCAACTAGAAAAGGAAACTATTTAACGAATGTGTTCTACCGGTACCGACATACGAAGCGGAAACTCCTACATTGACCAGAAATACTGTTCATAAATTGGAGGTAACCCAACGGAAAAAGGAGAGGGCCATGCTGGGAATAAAACTTCAAGATAGGGTGAGAAACACAGAGATAAGACAAAGAACAGAAGTTGACGTCATAGAACGAATTACAACGCTAAAATGGAAATGGGCGGGACATGTTGCACGGCTCAAAGACGAAAGATGGTCTATAAAAATATTGAACTGGCGACCAAGAAGAGATAGAAGAAGTAGAGGAAGACCCCCAACTCGCTGGAGCGATGACATTGAAAGAGTCGCCGGTCATTGGATGAGAGAAGCCCAAGATAGGACACATTGGAATCGCTTAATGAAGGCCTACGTCTAGAAGTGGACACAACAGGCTGGATGATGATGATGATGTCTTCTCATTTTAGGTGATTTCAAAGCGCAGAATCCCCCACGCGGATCTGGTATAAGAAACCAAAATGGTCAAACTATCCAATATTTACTTAGAGGTGAAAACTTTGTGATACTAAATGATGGTACTCCTACTAGAATCACAGGCCCGTAACAAAACTTTAGCGCTTCTGACTTATCGATATGCTCGGCTAGTCTATATCCACATTACAAAAAAGCTGATTGGACCGCCTTCAGTGAAGCTTGTGATAACCTAGTTTATCAAAGAAACCTGGAAAGCATAGATGAACTTTTGCGGATACTACTATTCCTAAACGCAAACCCAGGAAAAAATCCGATTTCAATATACACTGGGGGGATGAAGAAATTGAATTAGCTATCAAAACCAGAAGGATGACATTTAACCACTTCTATCGCTCACCTAACTGGGAAAATCTTCTTGCATACAAAAAGGCTGCTGCTAAAACTAAATATCTAAATCGTTCAAAGAAAAGGAGTTAATTCCGCAACTTTTGTGAAAAATTGTCAATAAATAATAGCAGACACGTTTGGAAAACCTTAAAAAAATTTCTGGCCAACCTTCTCTTAATCGCTCATATCCGGCAGAGAATAAGGCCCAAGAAATCCTTGATAACCTTTGCCCGGAGAATCACCAATCTGAACAACTGCGATCAAATGGCCAAGAAATGCCCTTGTTGACCATGCGAGAGCTGTTAAGATATTGCCCCTTTTCCCTTAAATTAAGATTATTAAAGTGCTTTAACGACCTTCAACTACAAGGGAAGCCTCCATCATCACTTAAAACCTCACTAATAATTCCTTTTGCTGAACCAAATAAAGCTCTAGATGCGCCTCCAGTTACCGACCCATTGCACTCTCTCCATGTCTGACCAAAGTGTTAGAAACTATGATAAAGGGACGCATTGAAGAGAAAATTGGTGATCAAGCATACAAGGTGTATGGTTATAGGAGGGGTAGATCTACTACGGACTGTGTGATGATTCACTAATAGACGCCAACATCCCTGACAAATTATCTAACTTGATTTACTAACTTTTCAAGGGTAGACTGGTTTATATGAAATATGGTGGTAAGGAGAATCTGAGCCCAAATAAAGGTAACTGTCTTTTAACAGATGGGGTTGAAACCATCCAGTTTGCTGATGACCTACTTAATCATGCTCATGGGTTCGAAAGTGGAGGAATGTACCCGCATTCTATTGGACAACAAATGGGTATTTGTGAATGGCTGAATGACCGTTACCTTTTTATTCCCCCGGGTGAATCAGCAGCTATAATACTAGCCAAGAATAAACCCCTAACAGAACGACCTGAGATTCGATTGAAAAATGATATCATTCCATGGCATAACAACGTCAAATATCTTGGATTCACCATAGAATCCGATTTAAAGTGGAAACAACATATTAAAGACATGTGTAATAAAGCGTTCAGTAATCTAGGTATTATTAAAAGCCTTTGTAAACCCTCATGGGGTCGCACCCCTCTCTCTTGATCCTAATATATATTAGACTTATTAGACCCTCCTTAGACCACGGCAGCATCCTATTTGGTATATGCAGAAAGGCATAATTGAACCAATTGGACACAGTACAATATGCAGCACTGAGAACATACCTAGGTATACATACGACAATGGCTAGGCTTTAAATACATGTCAAAACTTATGAGATTCACTTACTATCCTATTATTGAACTATTAGAAAAGAGAGAAGACTTGGATTCGCTATGGATACGAGCAGCTATTCCTGCTTATATCGAACAGTTTATTGAACAAAAAACTTGTAGAGATCTCATCTGGAATAACACTACAATCCCATATTATAACACCGATTATAAGATTAGAACTGCCTCGATCCCCATTATTAATTATGGGTAACTGCCTTAACCAATCTTCACAATTTCAATGCCCTTTGTGCCACGAAATACCCTCAGTGTACCCAATTTTTTACGGATGTATCTAGATCTAAAGACCCTGACTTAGTGGGATATAGAGTTTGGGATCCCTCTCTGTACTTAAAATTATATGGACGTCTGCCGAATCACTGGGCAATAATGTCTGCTGACTCATTAAGCGCCCTGGAAAAAATTAAAAACAACTCATTCAACTCTAATACCGATTTACTTCACACCTCTATTGCTAAACTAATCTATTAGGCAAATAGTACCGGCTTAAAAATAGTCTGTGTATGGGTTCCTAGCCATTCATATATTGCCCACAATGACATGGCGGACTGCTGGCCAACAGGGGTAGAGGTATGTCAAAACCCATTCCAATCAGAGGAGGACCTCAAGAACTTTGGCCCAAATTTCGTAACGACCTTAGGTCTAAGTGGGAACATGAATTCAGGGTAATTGGACTTAGTAAGGGAAGAATTTATACAGAAATGCCGGGGAATATGTTTCTGAGAAAGAAACAACTATATAAAGATGAAAGTCGACCTCGTAAAGATATTACCACCCTCGTTAGAATTAGAACCGGTCATTGTCTAACTGCACATTTATATAAAATAAGAGTACTACCATCCCCTGAGTGCCCATGTGGGGGCACTGGGGATATCATGCCCACATTTTTTGGTTGTGTAAATAATTCATACGATTCCACTCTATTCTATAAAAAACTATTAAAATTCAATTTCAAACATCCTATCAATATATATGAAGTCTTGTTCTCTCCAATATATGAGGTTTCAGATCTCTTACACAAGTTTATTCAATCTTCCAATATTAAAATTTAGTCTGCTTTGTAACGAGAAATAAAAGCCTATGGAATAAGTGCACCTAGACCCCTACATCCCTCCAGGATCCACGATAGACTTTGATTCACAGAACAGACCATTAGGGTCTGTTCTGTGCTTTGATTGGAACTCTATTACTGTGATGTGATTGGGTACATAGCCTTAGTTGCTGGCCCATGCTAATCCCAACCCCCTCGTAGGAGGAATGCTAGATTGGGGTGGATAAGCAGAGAATAGTGGAAGAAGAAGCAATAACTCTGTGGCTCTTGATTTAATTCAAAGCAATTTTAATTTATAAATTTTTATACATTTTTACTTTTACAAAAAACGTAATTTGGAGAAAATAGTAGCTCTTGGAGTGCAGTAGAGGGGATTCTGAATGAAGAACTTAGCAGTTGACTGGGACTGGGATCTTGCCTAGCTTTTGTCCTCGTTCAAAAATGTTGAAAAAGCACCACCAAATAGTTATTTGAATAAAATTTTTTTGACAAACGAATAACTGCTATTTTATTAAAAACAAATTGATTGTCATATAAAACAGTTCCCAAATTCGCCACTAGGTAAACTATCATCAGTATCTAAAAACGCCAAATGAACAAGCATATTCACAAACTTCACCTGTTTTGATTTGACATTTTCAAACAACAAAATCTGGGAGGTTATAAAACTATTCAGCTTTCCGGTTTCAATTCAATTTCTCGAAATTTCTTGGCTAGGAAAATCACTTTTTCTTTCAGATAATGGATGTTTTGCAACAGTACCTTAACAATATAAAAATTCCCAAACCTACGGATAAAGTATACAAAGATGAATGCGTTTACTCTTTCGACAATCCTGTAAGTAAAATCTATAAATAAATATAGACTTTCCTGTATTTCCAATTGTAGGAAACTGATTCTGGCTTATACGTTAGCTTGTGCACATTCATAGGATTGGGACGCGATTACGTTGAAAAACACTACAACAAAACTGGAGACGCGGTCTACCTTCACATCCGAAGAGAAAAACATGAAGTATGAATTATTCCAGAGGTCATAAATTAGTTTTAAGGTAATCATTAATTTAGGTATGCTGTCAACAGCAAGGAGATGGTCCAGAGAAAAAGATAACCCGGCTGGCTATTGGAGTTGAAGGAGGATTTGCTGCCGATGCTGGATGCAAGAAGTATGAATACACTGATCACTGTAGTATTGTTGTTTTGCCTATGTTTACTACCATTTCTTGGCCGAATGTTGATCTACCAGAAATTGTGAGTTTCTAAGTTATCATTTTGAAGCAAAGTGAAATTATTGTGATTATATTTGTTCAGGTTAAACAATCTGTGCATGCAATTTTCGAAGTCGAATCAGCCAGCAAATTAGCTGAGTTAGAAGCCCTTAAAGGTACATGGGATGGAGAAGCACGAGTTGTATCTAAACATGCTCAAAATCTTCAGCAACTTGGTAACGGTAAAAAAATTCCACCGTCTGGATGGCAATGCGAAAAATGTGATAAAACTGATAACCTCTGGCTTAATTTAACTGACGGTTCCATTTTGTGTGGTAGACGATTCTATGATGGTTCTGGTGGCAATAATCATGCCGTTGAACATTACAGTCAAACTGGGTATCCTTTAGCTGTCAAATTAGGTACTATAACTAAGGAAGGAAAAGGGGATGTTTTTAGTTACAGCGAAGATGACATGGTGGAAGATCCTAACCTAATTCAGCATTTAGCACATTGGGGTTAGTATGATGTAAAGTTACATAAAATAGGCATTTTTTTTTTAAACTTCTCAATCTTAAAACAGTGAATACCTTAATTTTGCAAGAATTTTCCTTATTTGAAACATTTCTGTTGCAGGCATAAATATTGCAAACATGGAGAAAACAGAGAAATCCATGGTTGAACTTGAACTAGAATTGAATCAAAAAACTAATGAATGGACTGCATTGACAGAGAAAGATGGAAAGTTGAAACCATTATATGGGCCTGGTTACACTGGAATGACCAACATGGGCAATAGCTGTTACTTGAACAGCGTTATGCAGATGCTTTTTAGTATTCCTAGTTTTATCAGGACTTATTATGAGGGTATGGATTACACATTACCTCTTAGCCAAGGGGATCCAGCTGAAGACTTCACTGTCCAAATGTAAATATAAGAGCCTATTTATAAGGCACTGGCAGATTCCTGTTCCATTACCATTCCCTTTCAAAAGTAGAAAACCATAGAATAGCCAGAAGTCCATGTAGTATGCACACGTCAACATTTTTAAGGTCATCAACTGTGAACTAGTTTATAAATGGTTAAAATATTGTCTGTGTATTCTATATGGACTTTGGGCTACTCTATGGTTTTCTTTTTTTCAACCGGGAACGGCAACCAAATGCTGGACTGCCAGTACATAAATGGGCCTCATGTATGAATATGTAAATGAAATATGTTTTTCAAACAGTTAGTAGAAAAAAAGTTGTAATAAAGAAACATTAGTTATAAGTTAGGGAACAAGCCGTTAGTATGAAGTAGTTTCTTATGATGTAGAAATGGTGTAGCTATCAATATAAATTACAACAAAAGAATAACTATAGCAGAATATTGATGAAGATTCTCTTGCATGTCTGTGAGAATATAGTTATTTTCTAATTGATATTTGAATATCAAATATTCTTCATAGAAATAAACTGGGTTCAGCCATCTTCATTTTTTAAGATTTTCCTTCCCAGGGCTAAATTGGGTCACGGCCTTCTTTCCGGAAAATACTCCGTTCCGCCGCCCCAAGGATCTTCCCCGGACGCGGATCCCCCAGGTATTTGCCCTTTCATGTTCAAGAATCTCGTAGGTAGGGGACACCCAGAATTCTCGACTAAAAAACAGCAAGATGTGCAAGAGTTCATATTGCACATACTTACACTTCTGGAACGCAACAGCAAAGATGTTGGAAATCCAGGACAGTGTTTCAAGTTTCAGATCGAAGAGAGGTACCAGTGCGGTGATTCCAAGAAAGTCAAGTATCTCACCAGATCTGATGTGATTTTGCCACTCATGATACCAATGGATGCCGCAGTCAATAAGGAAGAGGTAAGTGAGGTTGTGGTTCACGATATGATTTTGTTGTAAACGGCAATCTTCAAACAAAGGTACTATTGTTACATTGTTGAGTTTTATTCTTTGAAAAATATGTTGCTTTTATGTTTCCAACATGACCCTTTTACATTCCAGGTAGCTGCTTACGAGGCAAAAAAAGCCGAATTGGAATCTCAGGGAAAACGTATCGAGCCCGGTTTATTAGTCAGACCGAGAATCAAGTTCTTTTCTTGCCTTGAAGTATTCTCCCAAGCTGAAGTGATAAATAATTTTTACAGCACAGCTGCTGGAAAAATGGTTTCAGCCAGAAAGTAAGTAGTGCCTGAGAGAAATAGAAAAATATATTTGGTCTCATATAAGTTTGGTTGAGTGCAGACGATGATTTTTATCTTGTATATGAGCCTTGCGCTATTGTTGCGCTACTCCAACATAGAATAATTTCCAGGGCTGCGTTAAAATTCGAAATAAGATTTTGGATTGCGTTTGACAATTAACGAATTAGGCGGAAGGAAGAAAAAACTTTCATATGAATTCTGTTTGAAATATACTTTAGGGTTAGCGTTATAAAAGAGACCATTTAATTATTTCAGGACAACAAGATTGTCATCTTTTCCGGACTATTTGTTTATTCAACTGAAGAAATTTATGCTTAGGGAAGATTGGGTCCCTATAAAGTTAGACGTATCCATAGAGATGCCTGATGAGATAGATTTTGCTTCTTTGAGAGGTAATGGTCTTCAACCCGATGAAGAACTTCTTCCTGAGCCAGACAACCCTCCCCCGATGCCTGCTATGGATGGAAACGTGCTCAAGGCTCTCGAAGATATGGGTGAGGATTTATATATGGATATGTACATGTACATGGTTTCTGTGTTTACTTTTCTTGTTCACAATTTTCCTTCTACCAAAAACGACATGTAGAATGAGTTATCGTTTTTATAATTATATAATTTTTTACTTCGTTATTTTGCTACAGGTTTCCCTCCAGAGTCTTGCAAACGAGCTGTGTTCAACACACGTAACTCCGGTCTAGAAGCTGCAACCGCTTGGATTATGGAACATATTGCGGATTCCGACTTCGCCGATCCCTTTGTGCCTCCAGGTACGGAAACTACAAAGTTCACAGCCGATCCGGACGCCTTGGTCACCATCATGTCGATGGGTTTCTCGGAGGAACATGCTCTGAAAGCATTGAAAGCCACGGAGAATAACGTGGAGAGAGCTATGGACTGGATATTCTCGCATCAAAGCGAGTTGGAAGGGAGTAGCACGCCCGCAGAGCCAGAATTCAAAGATGGCAGCTCCAGTGAGTATTTCCTCCATAGAGTCCTAATTGCTTTGTTTTGACGATTTCACAGATTTCCAGAGGATATAGCGCAATGGTGAAAATCATTGCAAGATATCTTCTGTTTTTAAGATAAAGGTAGAAAGTGATATTTGACGGATTTCCCAACAAGTCGTAACCTTTTCACTTTTGGATACTATTCAAAACTGTGGAAACGTTATATAGCCTTATATAGAGGAATGGAATGCTGTTTACGAAAAAATGTTTTCTGTAGAGTTTTCGTCTCATGACATACAATCTTATTTCAAATCTGACCCATAGATAATTTCATGTGAAAAAGAAAGGGGAATATATATGTTTCTGTATACGCTAGATGACAGTTATTTGAAATACATTTCCCTCTTCAAAGTCCAAATAAAATAAAAACTCTACTCCAAATATGCAAAAAAGGACAAGTTCAAAGGTTCTACATCTTCTGACAGAATTCTCAGCAGTTTGTTTACTTATTTCCATATTTTGTTTTGCATCTTATTTGTATGATCCATATTAAGTGATAAAGTTTTATTCTAACTTTGTATATCAGGCTATTCTTGTTTCGGGTTCTGCTCTATATAAAGATCAACTCAATCACTTTCTGAAACAAAATATAATTCGATATATCTCTTAGTTACGAAACTCCACTTCAAAATCTTTTCTATAATTGTACGAAAGCGAGGTCTTGAAAAATAAGCAGATGATAATTGTTTCGACAAACGTGAACATTCTCTGCGGTTTCCATCTTCACCATAGATATTTACTATGCTGCCTCGAAGGTTATTTTAGATCATTCTGTGGTTCCGTAGATGAATAAAACTGATATTTAGCCGGCTCGGTGGCGTAGAGGATATGATGCTCGTCTCCTGCGCAGAGTTACCTGGGTTCAATCCCCACAAAGTCGGTGCGATGTTTTGGATTCTGGGAATCGCTCGAGTATCCATGTTTCGGAGGAGATGTAAAGCCGTCGGTCCTGGGTTAGTGAGGTGACAGCATTCCCTGACGTGTCATTGGCCGAAAGGCGGAAAAGAGCACGTTAAAGGAATAACAAACAAACAACAAAAACTGATATTTGGAGACTTCCACTTTCGCTCTTGTGCCGGTGAGACGTGTTTGTAATGTGGAGGAAGTCCACGTATATTGTAATTTGTCTTGAATGTTGAATGTAAAGTATTGTGAAAAACTAAATTGGGTATTTGATAATCCAAGATTCATCGAGAGATGGGCCCAATTAAAAGAGATTGAAGAAACAAAAATTGTGTGAGCCTGACCAACATGGCCTGAGTAGCCAGGCCATTTAAATGTGAAATTAATGAAAAAGATCTGATCTTGTCATAGAGAATTATTGCTATGGCTGACTTTGGTCGTAACTGGATTCACAGTAGAAAAATACGTTTTTTCGCTATTTCCTCTAAAAGTGGCTGAAATTGCCAATTTGGGTCAACCTGTATATTTGATCTTATACCATGTAGTAAGAACGTAAGAAATATGATCTCTAGCCTTTAACCCACCTTTTAGTTTGATGTCCTACTAGAGAACATTGATAATGAACTTGGCTTCGGAAAAAAATCCTTCAATGAATTGATGGTCTTTATTTCAATAATTCAATATCAATAATAAAATGTATAAATTGAAAATTCTTTGGCACTATTCTCTAATGGCAATATGTTGAAATGTTATTTGAAAAATATATTCCTTTACAGAATACAAATTGAAAGCATTCATATCTCACATGGGTACCTCCACTATGGTTGGCCATTATGTTGTTCATATTCTCAAGGACAGTCACTGGGTTATTTTTAACGATAATAAAGTTGCTTTATCAGAGCATCCACCAAAAGATCTAGGTTATATGTATCTTTATCAACGAGTTGAATAAATTGTTTTTTTCTGATTTTTAAATTTTTTTATAATTCAATAAATGTATAGTGAAATTGATGAAGATTGTTTTATTTTTGAAATATTAATATCAGATGGATTATATCTCTGTTTCTGCCATTCATGCCATCATTTCACTGCTATGTTTCTGACACATTCATTCCATCACTTCTCATTGGGTAGCAAATTATGTTTTGTCAAAACGAGAAATTTTTGAATAAATTACCGAAACATTGATTTGTTCACCAGGGTGTCAACAGTTAGGAAAGTGAAAAAAGATCAAGGTATTTGAGAAGCCAACTGGAAAAATTTTCCAGTGATTGTAAAGTGATACTGAAATAATGTGTCTATTTATAAATCCATTTTTAAAAGAAGTGAATAAGATGATATTTAAGAAATTTTCATTTTCACCCAATTGGGTCTGCAACCATTCACGAAAGCGTATTTTTTGGAAATCCTGCTCCCTTAGTTCTTGGTGAAGTTGAACGTGGTAGGTATTATATTCATTCAGTTTTAATGTACTAGATACTAGTCGAGTAAACGAAACACTACTAAAAAATGCCTCACTGTCGTTTATTTTGCGGAGTAAGATGGATTTTGATGCTGAAAACTTGAGTTCTATTCGGAAAGATCTCAGTAAAATTTGTGAACAATTTTCATAAATTACTTTTGGGATACACATTTCTGCATAATGAAAATTCACTTTTCCAAGTGTATCCCGAAGGGCTATATGATGAAAAATTCAAAACCCGGTAAATAAGGGCGGAATCCATTTCCATACTTGGGGGTTTTCGGATTGCTGAGCACGAATTTCACGACGAAAAATGTCCCTGATTTACCAGGTGCTCAGGGTCACTAGTACCTGGGTTATCTCTTAGAGTTTTCGGCAAAATTTTTATAAAAATGATTTTAAAGCTCGTCAACTCGTGGGTTTTCAAGATCGCTGAGCACGAATGTCACGACAAGTGTGATGTAGTAGGAGTCCAGGTTGAATGGTATCTGAGTCATCTAGAGTTTTCGGCAAAATTTCTATGGAAAATTAAAGCTCAACTCGGGGGTTATCGAGGTCGCTGAGCACGGATTTCACGTCAAGTGTCCCCCATGTAGTTGGTGTCCATGTTGACTGATATAGATAGATAAATTTTTATAAAATTGATTAAAGCTCATCAATTCGGGGGTTTTCGAGGTCGCTGAGCACAATTTCACGACGAGTACCCCGATACACCTGGTGCCCAGGGTGGTGTCTTCTGGTGTTTTGGGCAAATCTTCATGAAGATTATCACTTTCCCTAAATTTTCATTTTTTAATAACTTCAATAACAAGAAAACAAAAGTTAAGTGTGAAATAATCACGTGTACGGTTTCACGTGGAGCGTCTAACTATATACTTGTGTGAAAGATCAAAGGCTTTACTCCACCCCTAGTTGACGAGTTTTAATCATTTTTATGAAAATTTTGCCTAAAACTCTCAGAAGACCCAGATATAAGTCACCTTCGGCACAAAGTGCTCCAGAGTCCAGAGGTCGTTCTCAACCTCATATTCGTGTTACCGAGTTGTGAATTTTTCATCATATAGCAGTTCAAAATGCATTCGGAACTGAGCATTGTTCTTATGCATAAATGCAATTTCGAAAAAAGTAATTAATAAGAATCGTTCACAAATATTCCTGGGGTCTTTCCGAATCGAACGCCAGTTTCCGCATCAAAATTCATCTTACTTCGCAAAAAATCGACAGTCGATTGATTCGTTTCCTCGAATATACTGAAGATTTGTTTATATGTAATAGATCACAATTCTATGACAAAAATTACCCTGTGAAATAACCCACCGTGAATAACGCTTGGAAGGTTGTTACTGTATAAGAAAATAACTATCAGCACTATGCCGTCACAGGTGAGTACGTGATTGAATGGAATTTTGCAAGTACAAATGAGGAATTACGACTAATTATTTATGTACGGCTTTCTTATAGTTTGATAGATGATTGAAAATGAATATCGAAAAACCTAGTGCCGTACAAAAGTGGTGGTACCGGAAGTCAGTGCAAATTTTTAATTTACCGATAATTGCGTAGAAGCAATATAGGTTATTTATAACTGTACGGCATATGTGTAGTTAATTTTGTATAGATATACAGATGCTTTACACATTTCAAGTGCAGGGGTCGAAAACCAGGGGTCGCAACCCTTTTTCTACACCCATGTGATTTAAGGTCATTGTAAAATGTACGGCATCTTGTTCAAAATATTATTTAACGCGGACAATAATGTTTAATAATTATGCCGTCCAAAAATTATCGTTAATATTTGTATAAATAAATAATTATTAAAATTTTAGGATTTACCGAGTTACTACTGCCGTAAGATCATAAATTCTTGTATGGCAACTTTTTTATATAATGTTACTGAATATCAGTTGTACCTTATAGCCGTTCATTATTAATGGTAACAAATAAAAATTTCAGGGAAAAAATGAAATTTCCGAGTTTCATAAGATTTTTCAAATGCTCTTGGTATAATATGAGCGGTATAGTTTTAAAAGATTATTATTATTTTACATGTAACAAATATAAATAGACAAAAACCAGACTCCAGATTATTCTTTACAGCAGATCAAAACTTTGATAACGTTTGAGATGTTTCTTAACGTCATTTATTACTGTATGGCATTCGAAAAATTTCGTTTGTAATATGAAATATTAATAAAAATCATAATGCCCTACGTATGTATACGTTTTGAAGACACATTTCGTATAATAAACCTAGCAAGTGAAAAGTGAAAGTTATTTTTCTCATTAGACTGAGTTGTATCATAATTTTCTTCGAATTTTTTTTCAGATAAATTTGTCAATTGTTTATAGCACTGTTGATTGAATTATTGACGCACCAATAGATTTTCTGGATCTATCCGACTGACTTTTTTTCTAAATTCAATTGCGTTTATGCAATTAGTATAGTACATGATGAGTTTTTCAATTTATTATTAATTGGATCACCCGTTAGTCCACTAATAAAACAATTTTTTTCTTCACCTTCTGTCATATATTCAAATGAATCGGTAATGTCCGCAAGATCCGACATGTTTGCAAAACTGACAGAACGCAAATGAATTGTTTGTTTGTTATTCCTTTAACGTGCTCTATTTCAGCCTTTCGGCCAATGACACGCCGGGGAATTCTGTCACCTCACTAACCCGGGAATTTTGCCGAACCCCTCTCGTGTCGAGGGAAGGGATCTTTAATGTCCAACACATCTCTGTTGGGCAGGACTGACGACTTTACATCTCCTCCGAAAGATGGATACTCAAGCGATTCCCAGAATCCGAAAAATGGCACCGAGTTTGTGGGGATTGAACCCAGGTGACTCTGCGCAAGAGACGAGCATCATATCCTCTACGCCACCGAGCCGGTCCGCAAATAAAATTTTGAGTGCGGAGACTATAGATTATTAATGAGCTAACGTCAAAGATGAGTAAAGAAACACAATGTTGTGGCTCAATCATCTCCCGCTTATAATATTATGATTGTTTTTTGTCTATGGGGAGTTATAGAAGAAAACTCATAATTTTTTTATTTGAAAGAATTTTTCTGATAATTATTAACTACCGAAAGTGTACGGCATTCACCTTTTATAGATGGTTGTCTAAAGTATAAACAAGCTATGTTATTTCCGTACAGATAAAATTCACCGGAAAATCACTCTTTTCGGAGGATGTACCTAATTTTTCCCATATTCCACTAAAAATGTACGGCATGCTGAAAAATGTTATCTATTCGTGAAGTACTCTCGAGGTCATTTAATTCTATGTTGTTTTATATCATCACCTATGCTAATCAGAGATAAGTGTTGCGACCCGTTGCTTTCGACACCTGCACTTGAAATGTGTACGGCGTTCATGGGCAAAGCATCTGTATATCTATACGAAATGAACTACACATATGCCGTACAGTTATAAATAACCTATATTGATTGCTTCTACGCAATTATCGGCGAATTAAAAATTTGCACTGACTTCTGGTACCACCACTTTTGTACGGCACTAGATTTTTCGATATTTATTTTCAATCATCTATCAAACTATAAGAGAGCCGTACATAAATAACTAGCCGTAACTGCTCATTTGTACCTGAAAAATTCCATTTACTCACGTACTCACCTGTACCACCAAAGTGACGGCATAGTGCTGATAGTTATTTTTGTATACAGTAACAATACGAGTAGTAACATAGTTTTTTAATATATTCTTTTCACATATGGTAAACATGAATTCGAAAGTAATGACTGCAATTGTTTTGATAATCAGTCAATCAGATTAAACCAAGGAACATATAAGATGTTGCATTTGAGTTTCTGCATGAACTATTTCTAGTATAAATGGACTCTCCATTTGTTCAAAATTTGGCAGATGGACTACAATTTTTCGCGAAATTATTGAATGCCCAGGAAATATTGTGGTTTTTGAAGAAATATTTTCAAGGGTTAATGGAAAGCATTAAAGCGTGATAGATCTTAAGATTTGAAGTAGCCACATGAATTGTTTTATGAAATTTTAAAGAAAAAAAACACGAATGAAAATTGGGCAGCGGTGAAATCGCAGGATAAGAAGCGTTCCTGACATGAAACGAAAAATTTTTGAAACATTATTAAAATAACTCCTAAAGTTATGGGTAATGTTCGAAGAAATTTTATTTATCAGTGTGAATAGAATTTCTGTGAGAATGTGAACATTCCGAGGAAGTAAATCCCTTTTAATTTCAGAACCCATTATTATATAGCATTAGATATTGAAATTCTTATTCAGATATAACCATTTAATACAGTATATATCATTTGAAATAAAAAATAATGCGATTTGAATGTTTCCAAATGTTGACAATGAAAACTGTAGGATTTTGCTTTTATCGGCTTTGATATTTACAAAGCTGTGTTCTTTAAGAAAGCTTTGGTGTTTCGGTGGAAATTTGTTTGACAAAAAAGTCAAAATTTAATTTAATTTAATTCTCTAAAATTGACCTAAATATTTTTTCTGTTTTAATGATAAATGTGGTTTAATGATAAATTTGTCGAAAAGGTTTAATCATCTGTCACTCTAGGATACCAGTACATCAGTATTTAATGAATGATTATATAGTATATTTTCATAAATATCTAGGTTAATAACCGACTGTAGGCATTACCCTAAGTAAGACTTGTTTACTCGTGAAATATTGAAATGAAATAAAATATTATTTTCGGGAGGTTTTGGTATTATTGGTAGGTAGGAATATAAAAAAGGTTATCTTCTAACCCTTTTGCTTTAATTGAAGAATCGAAAATGAATTATTAATTAAATTAATTAATTGAAAATATAATTGAAATTTTCCCCTATCGAATCTACTATATGGTCTGAAACCCACAATAAAATGCTCTGATAATAGTCCCACTTTCAAGTTAGAAAAAGAATTAAATATGATATTTAAAATGACAAACCTCACTCCTAAACATGCCACCCAATTCATTTGAATTATCCCAAATATTAGAGAACTTCAATTTACCGAATAATTCGTACCTTCAACCTTAGATGTAGGCAACATGTTTTCAAACATTCCAAAAATGAAAGTATTAACTTAAAGCTTGATAGTTTACATCACATGTTAACCCTCTGTTACAAAGCTAATTCATAATTATTTTGGAGCTATGCATACAGTTTAATTATCTTCAATTTAATGAAAAGATATATGAACAACCTAGCGGTATTGCGATGGGATCACCACTAAACCCCTTCTAGCGGATGTATTCAGGTCTAGCATAGAAAACAAAGAACTGAATTCTAACTTTCCTGTTAAAATCAATTTTTAATATAAACACGTCGATAGCATACTTACTTGCCCCAATGATACATCTAGACAATTCATTCATTTTCTCAAACCCATAAACAGTATCCATCGGTAAAATAAATCTTAAATTCGAAAAAATTTTTAGATCTTTCAATTCCATTCAAATAACAAAATCAACTTCAACAGAAGAAGAACAGTAGAAGACCTACTAGCATAGATATATGTATACCAAGGATTCCAACCACCGAAATTCACATAAAATTATGGCTTATCATTCAATGATTCATAGAGCAATTTCGTTAACTTTATCATTAGAAAATCTTGAAAAAGAAATCGAAACCATTAAAACTATAGCCCACAACACCAGTTTTGGTCGTCGCTAAATTGAACAGATAGTGAAACAAAAACAATTACTTATAGCTATTTGCCAAATATATCCAATTTTAGATACCAACAAATCCAAAAATTTCACCTGTTAAACAAATTTTTGACAGATGAGTGAAAAATCACAAATGACCTTTCCAAATTGAAATATGAAATTGCATTCAGACTCCAAAATGAATTGTCATCACTCTTATTCAATGCTGAAAATCCTATAGGAAATTTAAATCCAAGAATTTCTACATAGGTCAAACTGGTCGTTCCTTCAAAACTAAATATAAAGAAACTTCATTCTTTAAAAATAAATAACATTCTACTCTTTTCCTAGTATTGACAAATTGAAAGTTCTACACAGTGCCCACAAGGGTAGAAAACTCAATTATCTAGTATCAGTTGAAATTTTTAAAACACTTTTTGATGACAACTGTCAGCTAATGAACGACCTGCTGATCTATGTAAATCCTAAATGTTCGATGTATTCAAATAATAACTCCCTTTCAACAGTTGTTAACTTCATACCTAATATCTAGTTTCTCCAAATCCAAATAACGACCTACTCATTTATATTTCATGTCGATTTGTACTTGGTTTTCATACTGTCCGATGAGGAATGAGAGTTGGAAACTGCGGTAACAGTAATCTAATAATTTAATTTATTTGTTTGTAGTAACAACAGTAAAATTCTATTCATTATTTAATCTATTGAATCTTTTGGGAAGCAGTCTTAAAAATAAAATTTATGGATTTGCATGAGGTTTCCTAGTAATAACTGTTTGAATATATATTTGAGCAGGCAAACAGGCTTATTTTAAACTCATTATTAAAAATATTTTTCAGTTGCTGCTATCGTATTTCTAATAAGTTAATGAGCTCCTCTCAATAATATTTCCCTAGCAATAAACGAGTGATGTATACGTCGTTTATTTATATATTTATTTAAATTAATATTTCCTTTCATATCTAACTCAATGCAGTATTGTTTACCAAGGCCCTGAATTAGTGTTTCACCGCAAACTGATTATCGTTTATATAAAATTGAATACAGGTCTTCAAAGCAGCGGCTATTATATTTATTCAGTCTTATATCAAATTCTATATTTGGTGATGAAATTAATCAGAAACAAAAGTGATTTGTCTTATTTAATTGACAAAAATTATGATTGAGATAAAATGGAAAAATATTATTTCAATGGTAATCGCAAGATTTGCTTATCAAATCGATTAAACAAATAGCAGATAAGTGCCGTTTCTTGAATTATATTTCCGAAATTACATTTGGAATAAAAAGAAAAGAATTACCAGTTTGTAAATTACAATGAGCAATTCTAACGATTTGCATGGAATTCTGTGGGGCAATGATCATCACATGGAATATGTTTTGACTAAAATGTGAAAACAATATACTACTCGTCACGCGCAGCTTTTGTCCCTACGTTGGTACCTTATCCGTAAATAATATTAACATATTGGACACTAACTTAATTGTTGCAAACTGTGTAAATTTTCACTGTTATCAACAATATATTAGCGTCAAATTAGGGTCTAAGTAAGCCAAAATAATTATGTCTCGGTTTCTCAATCTTCTTGATAACATTCCACCAACATCAAGAAGATAAACTCGGAATATTGCGTCAAGAGAATCGAAGAAAATAACTGGGAAGATTCTTTGTACACAAAGGAACAAAATTAAGGCGTTCATTACATAAAAAACGTCGTTTGTGTTGAGTTAGTCTCATAGAATAAATAAGCATTTCGTGTTGTAGAAATACGCAGGAAACTGTAATTGGCCTATTACTAAGTTATATGTGTCTACATGCAACATCATTAAATTACTCTCAAAACAAATGTACCCAATCATCATATTAGGATGATATTCCATAATTGCTATCTATAATATTCTATCAGCAGCGAATAAATAAATTGAATTGTGAAAATGTTACATATCAGGTGATCAATTCGAAATCTCTTCCTTAATTCTACTTGTCAATTGTCAACTTGCCAACACGTAGACAATAATTATTTTGCCTGAAATAGAACATTCTCTGTGGTTTCCATCTTCAATATAGAAATGTTCTTGTCTAGCTACCATAGTTTTTCAAATTATTCCGTGATTGTTCATTCGGAAATGCCCACAGAAGAATTCTACACATATTGCCATTGAAAATTATTGATACAGTTGAATATTGGGCTTCTTTCTAATGATTGTTTAGTAAATACAAATCATTTGACATATAGAAAAATGAATATTCTTCAAAAGCTGATTTTTCCTTTCCTTTGCGAAATGAAATTTTTTATGGTTCACTCTTGAAATGAGAAAGTTGTTTGTCTTATCTCGAGAAATTTTCGAGGGAAAATTTTTTATGAACAGCATTTTATTCGTCTTGAAAAAGTGCCCATAGAAAGTTTTCACGGAGTCCGTATTCGTGAACAAAAGAATTGGAAAACGGTTTTCACTATTCCTCGTTTTTCAAAAATCGAGTTCTGGGCTCTTCAAACGGCTCTCCGCTATCTTCTCTAGAGTTGAGTGAAACTGGTAAAATCTATTTGGTACACCCTGTACTGAAGATCTTAGACGTTCGTTTTGAGTATGACTTTGATGAAGGTCATTTTCGTGAGTTGTGTTGCAGCAGTGCCCTGCTTGATTTTAGACCTCGACCCAAAATTCGAGCTTATGTTTCATTATATTCATCAATATAAGATGTTCAAAGTAATGGTGAAAGTTGGTCCTTATCGATGATGTTATAACAAGGACGAAACTGTCGCTTAACATATTTTATGTCATACAACTATTATTGTATCCTTTTGTCTTACCAATTATCCTATTCTATATATTTTTCATCTGAAGCAATCTTAGTCCTTTATTTCAAATAATTTATGTTGAAACAAAAATTCTGATAATTTTTCATAGTGAAATGTACTGAGAACATAATTAAGACAAATTGCAAAAATATCGATTCAATGTGATATTCAATTCTTAGAATAGAATTGGGAAAACTTAATTGGAACTAAACTTATTAGGTTTCTTTCAACATACACTTGAATTAATTGATAATTGGGTGGACTGTACGCAAATTGAAATTGGTGTTCGTATTGATTCCAAACCGTGTTCCAACATTTAAAAAATTATTTTAGAATGGTGAAATCAGTTTTCAATTCCAGACAAGAATTGAAAATGAATTAACGAGTATGCGCTCTGCTTATATCAGTATAAGGTTTGTTCCAACAAGTAGTTCTGTGACAGTGCTGAACTGATTCCGAATCAAGAATACGCTCAAGTGTATGAAATCACTGGTTTAAGACTGATTATCAATTATTCCATTGCGTTGGAACATTAAACCGACAACGTAATTTGAAAACAATAACCGCAGTGAGCTTACTCGCTATAATTCATTTTCAGTTCCTTCATAGAACCAAGAACCAATTGCGCTTTCCTAGAATTAGTTCTAATAAAATTCTTAGAACGTTAGAATGTTTGAAGGAACGTTAATTTCAATTAGCGCATAATCCACCCAGTTCAGAACGAATTCGAGCCCGTGTTGGAACGTAGTCGAATCGTTGATAACGAATCGGTTCTGGACCAGTAATTTCTCAAACCTGTCGGTATACTTGATTCGGAATCAGTTCAGAACTGTCACAGAACTACTTCTTGTAATAAACCTGATATCTAATCCTACGGAAACAAAAAAATGATTTCCTTGAATTTTGATACGTGTTGACACATTTATATTTCTATTCCGCCTATCTTACCAATTAAAACATTTCAGTAAATATGTATTAAGTTTCCAATTTAGTTGTTTACAAACCAAAATAATTTTATCTGTTCTCATAGAAATTACTTGCAGTTAAAATATAGAAGAGAATGAACGAATTCATGTGACATGCAGCATTCAAGCGGTTGCGTTCATGAACTAGGCGCATGTGTACGCTGACGTCATTTAATGTTGATAAATTAGGTAGGGATAAAAGAAGGTGGAAAGGAAATTAACTTCCAATTCTCCTACAAAAGAAATAAAGATCATAGCATTCTCGTGTGTAATGTACACATTTCATTGTGTCATTCATTCAGCTAGTAAAAATTTTTCGTGTTGCTCGGTCGATACATTTCGGATAGAGGAGAACAGCTGATTCAGAGGTGAGCGATACAGGTGAATGTCACCTTTGTTTTGATTGATACACACTCCCACAATTTGATACTCTTATTAGGGATTTCTTTTTTAATTTTCATTTTCACTGTACTGGTTGAGAAAATTCGTAGAGTGTAAATAATATCTGAGTATGCGTTTCTTGTACTACTGAATTTACTTATGCCGCACATACGGGGGTTGTTGGAAAAACGTTGACTTTCTGTTCTTGATTTAAAAAGACGGCAATTCATCCAGAAAATAATTAAAATACTTGGTGTTTCAAACCATAATCAAATATGTCCGGGAGAATAAAGACTTTGTTGGTATATATATATATATATATATATATATATATATATATATATATATATATATATATATATATATATATATATATATATATATATATATATATATATATATATATATATAATCATAACATTTAACGTCATTATTTAATTATTGATGGTTTGAAGGTCCAATTGAAAAAAACTAGTTTCGATTTATATTTTGAATCTTCTTCAGGGCTATAATCGTTTAGTTTTTCGTGTCACCATTACAAATAAATATTTGAACGAACGAACGAGATCATTACCTGGCAATGGTATTAATTACCGGGATTTATATTTTTCAAGAAATCAATATATATATATATATATATATATATATATATATATATATATATATTTATATATTCGTTCTGTCTGTAACCTTACCTTTTGTGAAACTGTCTCCAAAAAGTCAAATGTAGTGTATTAATTGTAATTTTATCTATGAATCCAAAAGAAATACATCTCATTGACAATGATCAACACAAATAGGTATATATATATATATATATATATATATATATATATATATATATATATATATATATATATATATCATATATCATATATCATGAGTCGAATGGAAAGGTCATCACTGAAACAATCGTCTATTTTGATGGTCTTAACCTATTATAATGTTAATAGTATCTTTCATTCAAACATTCACCGGCTTATCAGACTGCCCCTGTATACTCAAAACACAAATAAAACTCTGAAAGGTTGATTGATATAGGACTTCCAAGTTCTTATTCATCGGTGCAATGGAAACCTAGGGATTCAGTAAATTAGAAATCACAAAGAGTGCTACAATTCTGAAGCAGGAAATTTGAAAGAAATTTGATAACAATTTATGGGAGGATTCATTTTAGATACTGAATATCTACTTTGTGGGAAATCGTGTTAATCCATTCTAAACTTCGTCAAATATTACGATTGAATTTAGAGTTACGTATGTTTGAAGTTTTCGATTTTTTTAAAGCAGAATTAATTTGATTCTTGAATGGAAAAAACACCACGTTCTTGTTGTTTGGCTTGTATTTTTGCGATTCGAAGGTCAGGCAATCATCAAAACTCAGCATGCATTACATGATTATTTTTCAACTGGTTTAATTGATGGAGGCCGAGTAGAAATCCTGAACGCTGTGACCCACATGTAGATGTTCATATTTGTATTCTATTACAATCTTCGCATATATTTAACTTGTTTTGGTTACTCAGTTTCCTACAGGGTCGTTCGTGGGACCAGTTTATCACAACGTGGTCGTTGAACTCTTTCCATTCACTTCAATCGAACTATGTGAATATATATATATATATATATATATATATATATATATATATATATATATATATATATATATATATATATATATATATATATATATATATATATATATATATATATATATATATATATATATATATATATATATATATATATATATATATATATATATATATATATATATATATATATATATATATATATATATATATATATATATATATATATATATATATATATATATATATATATATATATATATATATATATATATATATATATATATACTGATTCACTATTTTTGCCATGAGGCGAACAGGGTTATATGAAGAAATGTTTTTCCTGGAATTCTTTTATAACAATAAGTGTTAAATGGTGTCTGCTAGCCTTATATACCAGAATAATATATAACTTTCTTGTTCGCTATATTTGGCTTCACCTCTATGTTTGTTTGTTTGCTTGTAACTGAATAGTATATTTCATTGGCTAAAACATCAGATTGAATTGAAACATTTGAACACTTATGAAGGACCGAAGACGATGCAATTATTTGATAAGTTTGTGTCGATATCCTGATCAGGATATCAGGATTGAACATTGATTTAATGTATTGTATTGTATTGTTGTGTATATGTAACACCATTTTATATGCTTTTATAACTAGAACTGCATATTGCATGTCGTATTACACATACATCAAAATAGTCGAGCCGAAATATTCGTTTTTGTGTGTTCCTACCCAGTGTTTGTCATTTAAGCAGTACAGGGTGTTCTATTTTTGATACGTTTCATGGGTATATCCGTTATTATAAGATGAAGGGGAATGTGGTTCCACAAAGAAAATCGCCATACATACATTCAGCCATACACACACCCAATACTCAAGTCCAATATGTCGCACATGCGACAAAAGAAAAATTCTATTGTACTAAGATGGCTGGGCACAAAAATAATTGACATAAATCTAACTTCTCAAAGTTCTTTGTTGTGATTTGTGTCTTCTGCTACATTTGTAACGAAATGAATCACACAAATCTTGAAAAATTTTATTACTTTGTTGCAAACAATCGAATGAAAACTCTTGTGCGACTGCCCGACTTTATCTTGATAGGGATTGAAACGATATAAAAGGCAACCCTCTCAAGATAAATTTTCTAGAATTAAGACTAATTTAGTTGATTAGGGTGCGTTTTCAAAACCTAAATTGAAACAATATGAGAATAAAAATAGAGAAAACGTTGAAATTGATGTTTCAGGGTGTGTGAAGGAAGATCATATTAGATCGTCAAGGTCGCCCTACTTTTATGTTCTGGATTTTTTCTT
Organism: Cryptolaemus montrouzieri; assembly: GCA_013387265.2. Lineage (NCBI taxonomy): Eukaryota > Metazoa > Arthropoda > Insecta > Coleoptera > Coccinellidae > Cryptolaemus > Cryptolaemus montrouzieri. Next base: position 20,512,682 of record JABFTP020000165.1, on the reverse strand, counting down.
GTGTGTAGAACTAAAGAAAATAATTTCTAGCAGATGTGACAACAATATACATGAATTTCACGAGGCTAATTCAATAACATTTCAAAATTTGCAAGCACAGACAGTGATGTATTGAATGGATTGAAAGGAATCAGGAAAGTTTGTAATATTGTTTGAGAGAAGGTGGATACATTTTGAACATTTTTTGCGTTGAATAATCAATTTCTTTTATGCCTTTATCACATTTTCATATTGAAAATTTAATTTTCTTGAACTAGCTTCTACTTAATAAATAGTGATGATGTAACTAAACTTTAGTGCTGAGACTTCAAAAGGATAATCTTATTTAATGGTAAAATACCAGAGTTAAATACTGAATGATATATGTCTTTGGAAAAATCGGAAAATAGCAGTTGATTCGATTGAAGAAACTTATTACTCAAATCTCGGTGCCATAGAATTTTTCTTTTGTCACATTTTCAAGATGCTATTGAAAAATAATCTTGAGTGTGATATACAGGGTGTTTCCTGAATGAACGAAAATATTTCAAGGGGTGATAAAGGATCAAGAGATCTAATTTGGAACGAGCCATATTTTCCAAGCCATTGATCCGATTTTGTTCAAATTTTGTGAATGAATTACGAAGGCAGACCCCAATCAAACCTATTTGTATAAAGAAAAAATACAGATTCGTATGAGAGAAATTTCAATTTTTTTCGGATTGAATTCATTATTCCACCCTTCATAACGTTCAATTCCTAACGAAAAATTGACACGTAGCACCTTTTTACGTACATGTTGTCTGAAATCCTGAATGAAACATATTTTCTCAATGTATTGTTAAAATTATTTATAAAGAAGTTGTTTAAACCGTGGACAACTCAAAATTTTCACAGAAAACGATTATCATGATAATGGTTAAAAATTGCAATCTGCAGAAATACATGTAATATTGAGGTTAATTTTGTAGATGCTCCAAATGCCACCTCCAATCTCTATGTCTTTGATTGATCGATGAATAATACTTCGTGTCGATTTTCGAATCATCTCACAATTGGCTCTAATGGAATCAGCTACTTCAATAATTTTTTCCATTCGTTAAAACAACAGTCAACAAGATATAAATCCGGTGATCTGACAGATCTCTAACGATCAAAGAAAAAATGAGGTGTTGCAAGATCATGCTGCTACCACATTACCCTCGCACTAATATCAGAGCTTTTTAATAGATTCAGTAGGATATTCCTTAGAAAATTAAGATACACTGCTTCAGTTAAAATTTGATCATATCCCGTGTAAACTGCGATTCATCAGAAAAAATAATTCTACTGTGGTTTCCAATCCACCTTCCAAAATTTATACTAGGTCTTCCGTCACCTATGTTCAAACGCTCAACTATTTGCAGATCATAGGAATATACGTTTTGACTGTTTTCCTTACTACACATATTTTCTTTTGGTTCTTCTGCTAGCGATCTTGCATCAGAGAGTTGGCGAATTTGCTATGTTATCTAGAAAACTGGAATACTTACTTCTAACTCATGTTTAACGATTGGGTATCCTTCAGTTCGAGAAGCGTTTTTGGTTTATATTCCCGCATGGTGTGCATTTCTATCACCGAAACTATAAATGTATATCATGTCGGCATATTTAACATTTCACTATTGAAAAGGTATAATATTGACTTTCGAAATTCAATAAAACTCAGAAAAACCTTAGGTTTTAGCCGAGGTGCCTGGTTCGAATCCGGGTTCAAGTCATGGATGTTGTCCTTGAACAAAAGAAAGTGAATTTGACAAAGACTCACATAGAGATTGGACACATAACCATAGTTGTTGAGTCCATAACCTCTGAAGGCCAGATAACTTGTAATTCTGAGAGGTGGCAGTTATCATTGCACGGTCTAGGTGAGTGGTTCGGAGTCCACTATAAACTGTAGGTCCATAGAAAAAACAAACAAACAAACCTTAGGTTAGATTTCTAACCTAATTAATATTTTGCAACCATAAATACATTGAAAGTATCTACTAGCTGAATTAATGCTGTCATAATAATAATAATAATAATAAATATTATACTGAAAAACGAGAGCAATGGTCAAGAAAGGAATTGCATGGACGACATCACCATGAGATTAATCAACCATACATCGACAAAGAAGCCTCCAACAAATGGTTGATGAAAGGAGAATCATTCGCGGAAACAGAAGGATTCCTTATGGCCATTCAAGACCAAGTGATCGCTACAAACAACTAAAAAAAATTATTATGAAGGACGGAACATTACAAGCAGAAAATGCCATATAAGATCGGATACTATACAGCATATTACGTCCGACTGCGAACAACTGGCCAATACGGACTATCTTCACAGGAATAATCAAGTGTGTAACATTATCCATCAGAAACTTGCACACAAGTACGGACTTCTGACTACCTTCCAGCCATATTATAAGTATCAACCGCCCGTATTGGAAAATGACTCTATCTGTTATCACTGACCGAGTGGTGACGAATAATAGGCCGGACATAGCGGTGTATGATAAGAGAGTCAGAACAGCAATGCTGGTGTATGTCGCCATACCGAATAATAATAACGTGCTGAACAAGTTCCAGGAGAAAAAGTCCAAATACACAGACCTTGCTATTGAGATCAAGCAGATGTGGCACCTCGATAAAATAGATATTGTTCCTGTCATCGTATCCTCGACTGGGTTAATACCCAAAACATAAATACATTGAAAGTATCTACTAGCTGAATTAATGCTGTCATAATAATAATAATAATAATAATAAATATTATACTGAAAAACAAGAGCAATGGTCAAGAAAGGAATTGCATGGACGACATCACCATGAGATTAATCAACCATACATCGACAAAGAAGCCTCCAACAAATGGTTGATGAAAGGAGAATTATTCGCGGAAACAGAAGGATTCCTTATGGCCATTCAAGACCAAGTGATCGCTATAAACAACTAAAAAAAATTATTATGAAGGACGGAACATTACAAGCAGAAAATGCCATATAAGATCGGATACTATACAGCATATTACGTCCGACTGCGAACAACTGGCCAATACGGACTATCTTCACAGGAATAATCAAGTGTGTAACATTATCCATCAGAAACTTGCACACAAGTACGGACTTCTGACTACCTTCCAGCCATATTATAAGTATCAACCGCCCGTATTGGAAAATGACTCTATCTGTTATCACTGACCGAGTGGTGACGAATAATAGGCCGGACATAGTGGTGTATGATAAGAGAGTCAGAACAGCAATGCTGGTGTATGTCGCCATACCGAATAATAATAACGTGCTGAACAAGTTCCAGGAGAAAAAGTCCAAATACACAGACCTTGCTATTGAAATCAAGCAGATGTGGCACCTCGATAAAATAGATATTGTTCCTGTCATCGTATCCTCGACTGGGTTAATACCCAAAACTTTGCATGATAGCCTTAAGAAATTAGAATTGCATAAGAATACCTATATAGAAATGCAAAAAGCTGTAATTCTTAATACTTGTAGGATAGTTAGGAAATTTATGACAAGTATATTGTAATCGAGCCTATTCGCTTTGATTGCTGAATCTGGGAAAGGTAAATTATATCCAGCTACTAGCTGAGATAGTGCATAAGTCCACGATAATAAATAATAATAATAATAAATCTATTGTACTCTGACTACAAATATTACAATACAATTACAATTAATGCAGGTAACATAGTATGGGACATGTCAACAAGTAATATATTTGGGTCCCTTCTTACAGCTAGATAAAGTGTGTTGAGGTATGGCGAGGAATTCCGATGTTCGTGTTTCATATGAGTGAAAAAATCCATTTGGCACAAACAAGTTAAAATTACGTTTTACATACTTGAATAATTCTAAAATATATATACAAGCCACCGGTAATAAGCTCAAATCTCGAAAGAGAATTCTACATGAAGTTCTACGAGAAACTACCATTATATCTCTAATAGCTCTCTTCTGCAACTTGAATATTCTGTCACAGACATGAAAACCACTCCAAAACAAAATCCCATACGTAATCCTGGATCTAAAATGTGTCTGATAATATGACAGACACACCTCCCTATTGGTTGACACACGCAATCTGTGCAAAGCATAACATGCAGGAGACAGCACACAACACAACTGATTGATGTGGTGACACCAGCTAAGATTATGATCAAGTGTGATGCCTAGGAACTTCGTTGACTGAACCTATTGAATTGATTGATTGTTTACTCTCAATAAGTAACTAGATGAATTAGTAGCAATTGAATTCTTGAGGGAAAATTTGAGAAAAACTGTTTTTGACACGTTTAAGAACAATTGATTATCATCGAACCACTTGGAAAATTTGTTCAGAAGAATTTGAGCTTTGTTTGTTGTTCCAGTAATAGATGTATCAGCAGATAATAATGTATTGTCATCAGCAAATATGGTCAAACTACCAAACTCGTTCAAAATATCTGGCATATCGTTCACGAACAGTAAAAAAAAGAAGCGGGCCCAATACTGATACCTGAGGGACACCACATTTAATATTTGCAACAGTTGATTTCGAACCATCCAAATCTACGAATTGAACTCTATCAGAGAGATAGGATCTTAACAGTTTATGAATTGATCCTCGGAAACTAAGACGGTACAATTTGTCTTATAACAAGCAATGTAAAACTAAGCCTTACTGAGATCCATGAAAATTGCACATTTTTCATTCTGATTCATGGATTCATATAATTGATTAATGAAATTTATAATGGCTGTTTGAGTGGATCTACCTTTACGAAATCCATGTTGAGAATTAGTAAGAATATTATATTTTTCAAGGAATAAAACCATTTTATTGAATAAAACTCTCTCATATATTTTAGAAATGGCAGGCAACAATGAGATGGACCTGTAATTTTCTGTTAGTCTTTCATTTCCTTTCTTGAAAATCATTCGAATCCTGGCTACTTTTAGTATGGCTGGGAATATTCCTTCAAACATTGATTTATTGATCAAGAGGGTTAGAACTGGCAATACTAGGGTAGCGAATTTTTAAGTATATTCATAGTGACATTATCAACGCCACTGGAATTTGAATTTTTAGCACTTTGAATAACGTTAAAACTTCCGTTTCAGTAACAGGAGTTAAAAACATAGACTGGCCAACCCAGTTAGCAGGAGGAAGCAACCCACCCCTTGATTTCCTATGTTGTATTCTCTGAAGCATTTCAGATGATATACTTAGTAAGAAAGTGATTAGAAAGAGCACCTTCTGGTCATAATTCTGGTTTCTTGACTTTATCCAAAACATACTGGGGCGTAGTTACGAATGATTTGTAAACATCCGGTTGTTTAGAAAAACCAATTTTAACCTGGTATTGTTCTATTCCATTTTTCTTTAGATGATTTTCAAAACTTTCAACAGTACTGGATGGATCTATGCGGCTAATGTAAACAGATTCTAGTTTAGCATCTGCTTTTAGAGAGGAATGTTTTTGATTTTCTAGTATTTCAGGCTTACGTTTCTTCTTGTAAGATACAACCTCAAACTTCGATTCGCTGTTAATAGATGTAACTTCTGGTACTACAGGGATCTCAAAATTATTAAATGGTTGTTTATTATTGCAATTTTCAGTATTTTGATTGACTATTGGCAGCGATAACGTGGGATTATGTTTATTATTTCTTAACTCTCTTTCAGTGTCTGCATAAGCTGCATTAACAACGTTGTCTTCCTTTTCCAATATTGGAGGAGAGATATTGTTTATGGTTGCATCAGCGTAACTTTTTTTGTTGGATGTTAAATTAAGCTTAACAGGTTTTTGTGGTTTATTGGAATTACTCAATACTTGTTGCTTAGTGAAAAGCATGCGTATCAAATCTTTGTTGCTTTCTCTAAGATTTATGATATCAGTTTTTATGGCATGGTATTGCTTCTCCAGTGCGCTCTTTAAAGCGATGTTATCATTAAGGATCATTTGGTATTGATATTTCACAGATTTTTGAATCAACTCTTCAACAGCTAAAAGTGAAACTTTTTGCACATTTACTTCATTCAGATCATTTTCCAATATTATATTATTCTGATCAGAATATGCCACAAGATTGTTCGACAGCTTTCCCAAGACCACATACATTTATCTATGGTTGAAGAATATTAATTATGGTATAACATATAATGGAAACAATTATTGAAGTAGCTGATTCTATTAGCACCAATTGCGAAATAATTCGAAAGTCGACAAGAAAGATTATTCATCGATCAATCAAATGCATAGAGATAGCATGTGGCCATTTTGAGCATCTACAATGATCCTTTTCTGTGAAAATATATCAATAATTTTGAGATTGCCACGGTTCAAACAACTCCTTCATAATTAATTTTGCCGATACATTGAAGAAATATGTTTCATTCAGAATTTCAGACAAGTATGATAAGAAGGGTACCATGTGTTAATTTTTCGTTTGGAAAATTCAAATTTTTAAATCCGACCCTGTGATAGTTTTGGAAATTAATTTTCAGGTATTTTTTCGACGAGTATTGAAACACATTCGTTATTGTATTGTTTTCCTGAAATAATCGAATTTGGGAGCGGATACAGAACGTTAATTCTTGACTCCCTGATATGCCGCCAAACAATATTATGGGCTGATTTTGTGCAATAGCTCATGTAGGTTTTCCTAAAAAATTCAGAATTGTAATATCGATATGCAGGGTGGAATAATGAATCTAATCCGAAAAATTGAAAAATCTCTAATACAGAACTTTGTTTTTCCTCGATACAAATAGATTTTATTTGGTTCATTCACCCCAAAACTGGAATAAAACCTGATCAAAGGGACAATTTTTTTCCGTTATAACTTTCGCAATTTTAGAGCTAGATCATTCATTCTTGCTTTATTGGAAAGCCAAAGGACTAGGGTTTTCAGAAATTGTATCGAAATTTCACTTCCGGTGATATCCAATATGGCTGACTTATTGATTCAGAATTGTGCCAATTGTCGTCAATAATATTTCTCTTTTCCACCATCATATGCATCTCCCGTTGTGAAAGCTCTGAACATAGGCTGCATGCATTAACTCTATGATAAACAAAAAATAATGAAATGTCATCGAGTTTTAAACGACATCTAGTTTGAACTCGAATTTTATTTTGGTGTTGCTTCTTTTTGACGTTTTGAAATAATTAACAATGGTTTTAACAAATGAGGATAAGCGTTTCATTGAATGTTTATTTGTGCGTGGCTATATTGCTTGGCAAATATTACGCCAATTTTCAGCCCCTAATCACAAAAGCAGTACAATCTATGATCTTGGGGAAAAATTTCGAAAAATTTTCCAAATATCTCAGAGATGCCAACTTTTAAAAAACATCTGCGAGAATAATAATACGACATGATTTTGTTTAACAAATTACATGAGTAAAAATATTGAACAAAAAGAATCAAGTACTCAGAATGGAATATGACCTCCATTGGCATCCACAACCCTCTGCACCCGTCTTCTCCAGCTCTCTGTTGATCTTGAAATTGCTTTTTGATCCAGATTGTTCCAACATTCTCGAATTTTTGTGCCTCAGCTCCTCACAATTATTGAAAATAATACCATTTTTATATACCATTTCTTACAAATTACCCAACAGAAAATAGATCGGGACTATTTGGGGGCCATTGTTCTGGTTCGATGATATCGTCTACGCGTTGTCTTAGATAATCCATAGTATAGTGACTGGTATGACATCTGACTCCATCCTAAAATCAATTGAAATAGATTTCATTCAGATACATCTAATTTGGGACACCGTGTAAAATGACAGCCAGTTGAGAGTAAGTAGCGTTTTTTTGTGATATAGTACTGGTTGTTCATTTCTTTGACAAACTTTGTCAGAAGAATATGGAGAAAATTGTAGAATTCCAAAGATTTGAACCAATAAAAATCATGCAAAAAGCTACTCAATTTCTCAACCGTTCATTTTCAGCTGGTGGCAACTGTGCTTATTCATGTCATACAAAAAACATCAATCATTCACCTGCATGAAAGTGAACTGAGGAGTTGACACCTCACTAGTTGGTAACATATGATCGAGGATTATGTGACAATAATTTTCCGAATCTAATCTTATGCCTTGTTCTATAAAAATGAAATTCCATTTAAAGTTCCTCGAAATACCGACAGAGACCATTACATGCCTGGAAATTTTTTGTCTTCCCTCTGCAAACGAATTAAAGGCACATTCCTCTTGATTTCATTCGTCGGAACACAAATTCTATCATTCTGGCTGTATTTTGGTGGGGCAACACTGAAAACTTTTTCATCTGTGATCCAGATATTTTCAATTTGTCTACGTGTTCCAAATCTATTTTACAAATTTCTGCATCGCTCAAATCTGCGCTTTTTGACAGCTTGAGTCAATTGAAAATTATAGTGCCTCCGAAAATACTTAAGACCCAAATCGTGTCTTATTATTCTTCTCACAGAGGTTTTTGAGAATTGGCTTCCCTGAGACTTTTGGGAAACAGTCAAGGTGGTTCCTGGAGTTCTGATAGGGCTGACTGATAATGCAGAAATTCGCTGAATGTTATCCTGAAATTGTCAATTGAGTTTGTAATACAAAAAATGTAGAATTGATGCTTGAAACAGATTATGAAAAATGCGAATACCTGTGTTCTAACAGTTCTAGTTGCACCAGTACCTGCTCTTCTTCCTGTTGTCCGAAATTTTTTCTCAAGATCATAGATTGTACTTCTTTTGTAATTAGGGGCTGGAAATTGAATGAAACGCTTATCCTCATTTGCTAAAATTATCTAAGAATTTCAAACGTCAAAAACAAGCAACACAAGATAGAATTCGAGATCAAACCATATGTCGTCTAAAATTCGATGACATTTCATTATTTTTTGTTTATCATAGAGTTAATGCATTCAGTATATGTTCAGAGGGTTCACAACAAGAGAAATATTATTGACGACAATTGGCACAATTGTGAATCAATCTTCGACTTCGACCCCTCAAAATGATGGGAAAGTTTCAATCTAGTGATTGAAGTACGCAGTACACTACGACCGCGAAAACTTTTTTAATGCTCGGGGAAAATTGTTAATAATATATAAAATCAAATTTTAGGTTGGTTTTAGCAACAAATTGTTCTTTATTTTCCTAGAACATCCATGAAAAACACAACAACTTCAGAAGTGCCAAAGCCATGAGGTGAAAAAAATATTTCGATTTCAGCTGAAAATCAGAATGAAAAAAATTCTTCACGCTACTTTTTTACCAATTCTTGGAATATTTTTAAGATCAATATGTCAAATTGTTCAGAAAAGACTGAATTATCAACTGAATGCCCCATTAGAATTTTTTAGTGAAAAAAAAAACGTTCCAGCGATCTTGAAATATTGCTCATTTTCGAATGAGTCAGCCATATTGGATTTCGCCGGAAGTGAAATTTCGATACAATTTCTGAAAAACCTAGTCCTTTAGCTTTCAAATGAAGCAAGAACGAATGATCTAGCTGCGAGAGTTATAATATAACGGAAAAAAAAGTCCGGTTTTCTCTGGTGCACCCTATATATCATAAACAGAAAAGCAATGGAACAAATAATTGCCTGTTTCAAGTTAGCTTCTTGATCCTTTATCACCCCCAGAAATATTTCTGTTTACTCCGGAAACACCCTGTACATATATCTGAAAAGCTTGTAATATTCAATCTGAGAAATCGAAAATATACAGGGTGGTACATAGTAATACTGTGAGAACCGTATTCCTCTACCTCTCATATTAAGGCAGATACCATTCAGACGGCTTCAACATATTTTAGATGATAATGCAGGATAATGCTAACTTCCTAAAGAGATGCCCAGTCGTTCAGCATGATTACGTCTGAATTTGCCCTCGTATACATACGAGGCCCGAAACACAAATACAAATATTAGACACATCTAATATTTGTATTTGTGTTTTAGGCCTCCATTCTTTCCAGTTTTGTTTACTTTTTTGATACGAGAATAAAAGATATTTTATATTTTTGAAAATGCATTGATTCGATATTTCGATAGCTTTGATAGTAATTTTATCTTATGATAAGGTTCGTAAATAAATTGAAATGATATTTGCACAACGATAATTTATCAAAGTAAATGCTCGTATATTCTCCATTAGCTAGCTGTTAGAGTATCTACAGAATACTCAAAAATCTGTATTATACTGATAATAAAATTCAAGTCACTTCAACTTGATGGTATTATTGTGAGTTTCATATATCATTTCTGATTATTTAATGACCGTTGACACTGTTTTGATAAGAGTTGTTAAAAGCAGTGGAAACATTTTCATACCCGTGAAATAATAAAATTAAGGAAGAAACAATTCAGAATTTTTAAAATTAAATTGAAACATATCTGTATGTTATGATAATTTTTTCAAATAAACTGGACTACAATTTAACCCTCCCCTTAAAATTTTGCAAAATTCAGAGTTTCCTAACTTTATAAGTACTTGTTACATCGATGTGATGAGAGAAAATTGAAGTTTCAGATCAAGGAAAAGAAATATGGCATAAAATAAAGAACATGACTCCTTTGATTATTCTCCCAATATTTTAGCAATTTAACATGCGATTTCATAAATTTGATATTCTTTGTGTTGTGTGAAGGAACAATGATGGTCGAAGGTCCTTTTTGAAATCATTCAATGTTAATACTGATGTTTTCCAGAAATAGATGCTAGTTACTTTGAGAAAATTGAATTAATGATTTCTGACTACAAGCAATTATACCAACATATCTTCGAAAGTATAGGTATCCCATTTAGGATACATTTGAATGGTATTTTTGTTAATATAAGAGAATCACAGCCCTCTTCGTTTCTGAGAAACATGGTGATTTTGAATCTTCGGTGTTCAAAATCTCATGATGAAAATGAAAAATTATGTTTATCGTGTTTTACACGTACAATCCAGTGGTGTTGAAAGATTTCTTCAGAACGGTACAGATACCGGTGTACGATCGATCAGATTAAATTTTTTAAAAAACTTTTCAGATATATACTGCACTCAATACTAATTTCCAATATCATCTTGAAAATGCGACAAAGGAAAAATTCTATTAAACCAAGTGTGCAAAAAATTTTATTCTTTAGTTTTACGCGTTGTGGCTATTAAATAACGAGACTGACGTTGTGGAAAAATTATTTTCATTTCATATATAATTACTTATCATCATCTTTAATATACACGCCTTCTCTATCCCTATAGCGTTCCATACGAATTTTCCATTATTGGAAACAGTGATGTAAGTCATCTTTTGTCAACTCCCTCAGGACTCTTGCGGCTTTCCCTTTCACGGCTTCCATGGACTTGAATCTCGTCCGTTTTAATGTAGATTTTAACTTGGTGCAAGGTCTGGAAGTAAGGATGTTCTAACACTGGGATGCTGTACTTAGCCAGGAACCTCTTGACAGATAACGTTTAACATTTGACATTTTGGCACACACATTCTTCATCAATGCCTACAGTTGCAGCAATTGCACGAATACTTAATCGACGGTCAGACCGAAACAAGTTAGCAACTTTTTCTACATTTTCACGCATTCTTGATGGTGAAGGACGACCTGGTCGCGAATCATCTTTAACTTCTTGCGTCCATCTTGAAAAAGCTTAAATCATTCAAAAACACGTGCCCGCGGTAAACATTCTCCACCATACACTTCTTTCAGAAAATTATAAGTTTCAGTAGCGGTTTTTCCAAGTTTGAAGAGAAATTTAACAACAATTGGTTGCCTTTTGATTACACTAACCATTTTTTCCGGCAAAACAAAATAACAACACTAACGGAATTATTGCAACAAAAATTCGAAAATGAGCGCGATTTCTGGAAAGTTTATCAAGAACTTGCAAGTTTTTTCAATTATAAACACATTATTAATTTCACATTGAATAAAGAAAATAGGCTTTTTGAACGTTTAAATAATGAAATAATAAAAATACAGGATGAATTGACGAACATCAAATGAAAAAGTATACTACAAATTTGATTACATATTTTCCTAAAATTTTTATCTTACTTCTACGCATACTTGATTTCTCATTCCATTTGGGTTTTGAAAATCTTCAAAATTTCCTACAAGAAAATTAGTTCTCCTACCGGAATACATGTTTCAATATAATATATTGGAAAGCTTTTTTCTACATCCACTGATATTATTGGGGCTTTTTTGAAATATTTAATTAAATCTACATTCAACGAATTTTATTCTACGATTTCACGTCTAAAAATTCGAGCAACTTCATTAGAACTACGAAACCTTTGTTTCTTTTGGAGTACTGACTCTAGTTTCGCTTTAATCATTAGACCGATTTGATCACTAACATTCAAACACGAAGTTTTAAATCTCAATTGATGCAACTAAATCTAAACATCTATCTTCTAAGCGAGCGATAAACCTATAGATACATTTAAAGAAACATAAATGTTGAGGAAGCTCCTCGATACTGAACAATTTTTTAGAATTCAGTACGCACACTGAATTGTCATTTGTTTAGGATCTCACTTCTTTTATTTTTGAAAGATTGTCCATATAAAATATTGCCCCTTTTTACCCAGGTGCCACATCTAGTTATTACGGGTTGTGGTGTACCTGGGAATTTTTCTTTTTGAAACTGAATCCTCAGTGCAGCTTACAAAAATTTTTTTTCTCTTTTCATTCATCTATAGGAATCGATTTCTTAATTCTTCTGCCCTATTGAGGCCGTCACCCAAGCATGTAATATAAATGTGGTTGATCTAAAAAAATTTTAAATTGTTATCGGCCTAGCGTCTGATATGAACAATAGTATAGGTGTCATCGACTCGTTTTCTCAAACTACTCACGCCCGGAATATTTAACTCACAATGTTTCTGCAAAAAAGATTTCAAATGTTGATCGACAAACTCATTGAAGGGAATATCCGCAACTAGTAAGGCTCGGCATAGATTTTCATTGAAAACTTGTTGGTCTGATTTTTTTGAGATAGCTTTTGAGTATTGTCCAAACGATTGTTGCCTCATGCCTCGAACCTCTATATGCTTCATTTTGCTGATATGCAGAGCCGTCCTAACGTGTTCATCAACTTGAAGTCCGAACTGAATGAAAACCTATTTTTCTTGGAAACGGCTTTGAAATATATAGAAATACTTACAATTTTGCTTCATTGTCATAACGTAATTCTGGATACGATCTGATCCAGGAAAGGCTACTAGCAGCAGTACACATCACGTTCGGCATAATTAAAAAGATTCAATTCACAGCACGCGAAACTTGTAAATAAATTGCTGAGAACACTCACCTCATTTGTGGATATGAAGTAAGAACTCAGGGTTCTGGGACTGAAAAATATTAGGAGATAACTGGAATCTTTTAGTTACTTTTACTGTATTGGGAATTCCTGAGATATGTTACGTGACCCGAATATTCCCCGTAAAGAATAGTGGGATCACCTTTAAGCCAGGTAGGCTCGCTCCCTCAGACACTCGGAATTTCCAAACTAGGTATTTCAATCAAGAAAAGAATGGTAACAAAGATTTCAACACATTGATAGAATTGAGAATGAATAGAGACAAAATTCCTTAATTGTATTACTTTGTCCCCTAGAGGGTTCATTATGCTTTTCTAGGTAGGTACTTGATACAATGGGGAACGGTTCTTGGTTTATACCTGCTAATGACACCAGGCCTGGTAGGAAAAGTCACTGTCAATATATAGGGTGAACAAAATAAGAATAATTTGCAGGATATGCTAACATTCAGATTCTTAAGCAGAAATACTGAAAAATTCATAAAATATGCAAATACCTATCCACTTTGAATGATATCCGGACTAAACGGTGTTGGTTACACAAACGAGAGCGGAACAAACTTCATTCTGAACAGAAAGCTGCACACTAAATAGCTGTCGGTCAATGATGGTTGGCGCATGCACACTTGTTCCGCAGCAGTGTCAGTCTGGTTATTTAATAGCCACACCTCGTATTACATGGAATAGATGGAAAACTCAGAAACGGCCATAACTTCATTTTGACAGTTGTTACAACTGAACAGTTCAAACAATATAAAAACGAAAAAAGCAAATGTTGAAATTGATGTTTAAGCATGTGTAGAGATAGGGCCTACAACTTCTTGAAACAGCAACTGATGTAGCCAGTCACGAGCTCACATAAAAATATAAATTGGAATCATATAGAGAAAAAATTTGTTCAGCATTTGTGTGTCGAAGATGATTAACGTCGTTTGATTTTCTGCCAATGGCACTCACACAAAAACGAACATTTTTTCAGATCTGTAATTTGGTCTGATGAAGCATATATACTGCTCAAGTGGTGCATTCGCAATAAACAAAATAACAGACAGTGGTTTCCAGAGAACCACACAATATTCGAATGGTAGCAAGGAGCAAGATTAGGTTTCAGTGTTGCTTTTTCCATTTAAGGAACACGAGTAACCTACAGTATATTTTTAGCAGGATAGCGCTCCAGCTCATAATGCTTAAATGATGTGACCTTTTCTAGACACAAATATTCTCCAAAAGTGGACAGGAACGGACGGCCCCACTAGATGGTCGCTAACGTAGTCCTATCTTTCTGTTCTTAATTTTTTTCTCGTGGGTAAAATTGAAGAATATAATTTATAGCAGACATCACAACAATATCGACGAATTGCGCGAGGTTAATTCAATAGCATTCCTAAATTTTCAAGCAATTTTGTATGATAAGGTGGATACAATTTTCATTCATTTAGTTCAAATACAAAATTGTATACATCAATTTGTATAAGAGTGTACGGGAAACCCTCTTCAAACAAAATTACAAGAAATATATCGATAAGAAAGATAGTAACAATAAAATAAAAACTACTACGAAACGAATACACATTCACAATTGCCTTATTTAGAAACCTACTTTTGCCTTAAAAATAACAAAAGAGACTGAAAATAAGTCGAGATCTCTACCAATATTTCTCATGAGATCGAAACAACGATTGAGGAAAAAATTTGAGATGTAATTGTATTTGCACCTGCTGAGTTACAATAAATGAAGCTAAGGATTTGTTACGCCTTAGCCGTTATGCAACGAATATGTTCTTTGAAATCAAGCCCAGAGTCAAGGGTGATACCAAGATCGCGCACCGTAGACTTGCGATTCAACATTCAATCATTCAATTTGTAATTCGCTATGAGTGGAGAACTCAATCTATGAAAGGTGACCACTCGACACTTCTCCACGTTCAGACCCAAAGAATTCGAACTAGCCCACTGGGAGAAGCACTCGATCTGGTCCTGTAAATATCTGAATCGCTACTGACATCATTGATGAACATATTGAATAGAAGCGGCCGCAAGTGCGGATTTGGGGAACACCAGACGGCACGGTGAAGTCTTCAGATAGGAACTCATTATGTCCCACCATTTGGGAACGGCCATACAAAAAACTTCTCATCTAAGATGAAAGCGGTACGGAAATACCCAATGCCTCCAGCTTGACTACCAGAAGGTTGATATTAACTCTGTCGAATGCCTTTGAAAAATCAGTATAAACTGAATCCATCTGGTAACCTCGTTCAAAGCAATCTAATATATCCTTGACATACAGAACCAAATTGGTGATGGTAGATCGTCCCTTCCTGAATCCATGCTGTTCATTTATTAATATTCCACAATTCCAAGACAGAAAGCTGCAAACCAAGCTGTCTAGCATTTTAGGTATAGCAGACTGAATAGCTACTCCTCTATAGTTCTTAACATTGGATTTCTGGCCCGATTTAAATATCGGAATGATGAAACTTCGCTTCCAGAATGATGGGAATTGACCACGACTGAGAGACACATTGAATAAGGAACTAATTAGATCAGACAAAACACTCATACACTTTTTTAATAGGAAACTGGGTATACCATCAGGCCCACTACTCAACTTAGGCTTCATGGCAGAGATTACCTCAAATATTTCGCGTGGAGAAAATCTGACAAACGATACATTAATAGTTTCAGCGTACTCAAACTTCTGTGGAACCAACACTTTATCGCTGTATACTTCCGCAAAGAACTGAGCAAATAGATCCACTACAACCCCTCCCTCAGAACCAATTACCCCATCAAAATGTATTTGGTTTGGCAAATCGAAATCATCTTTATGATGTGAACATAACTCCATAAATTCCGTGGATTGAGATGGATAGTGCGCCCAACATTCCCAAGATAATTCGCATACAGAGAATTGCATAAAACCTTGCAACCAGACCGTTTCGCGCTAAAATTCTCATAATCCACAGCACTCCTTGAAAACTTTTTTATGGGCCTTCTTTTTCGCAATAATTAATTTTATAGGGTCACGATTAAAGCAAATGTGATAACTTGACACTTTAATAGGCTTTCTAGGAACATAAAGACTAAGACCCCTATTAATATTACTATAAAATTTTGACACCGATACATCGATACTGTCGACATCAAAGTTCCAATCACAACAAGATAAAAACTCAGTAAGTCTGTAGTCCCCCCTGTGGAAGTCGAAACGAACCTGCTGCCAAGGTAATCCTGAACTTTCTGCAGTAGCTAGAGAAATGCCAAACTGAACCGCACTATGATTAATACTGTAGCTCTGGAGTCATTCCGTTGCGGGACTAATAGCGAGAGTACCATCATGGGTGTACACAAGATCCAATAGAACATTGCGAGAATTCGTGATCCTACTTACTTGTAAAAGATTAAAAAAATTCATTGTGTCATTGAAAATAGAAGCTGGTTCACCAACACTACACAACACAAACTCACTGTTCGACCAAGCAGCGTTAGGTACATTATAGTCACCCGAAATATTTATCGGCACATCAGGACACTCCAAAGAAATCTCCTCAATAGCCATACTGTGTGATTCATACTTTTCTTCGCTAGACTTCGGCGGTAGGTATACACCACCAACTATGAACCTGCTGCTCCCATTCGACACTAATACAAATAAATGTTCAACGTCCTGATATGTGTGCTCAATGACTTCCACCCTTAGTGAGGAACGTACGAAAATCACAATTCCTCCGCCTCTTCTTAGTCTACTTGCATTTACGTTTCGGTCCAATCTGAAGATATTGTACTCGGAGGGGCATAACTCGGAGTCAAGAATATCCGCATGCAGCCAACTCTCAGTCAGAATCACAATATCATAAGAGAAATACTGCAACGAAAGCCAAAAGTCTCTAATTTTAGTTCTTAACCCACCAACATTCTGATAATATACCAAAAGCTCAGCTGGGGGCGAATCTAGTTTTTTTGCATTGCGGTGACTATAGTAGTCATACCATTAAGAAATTTCATAGATAAATTCTCCTCACCGGCACTTTTTCGTTGATCCAATTCCTTGCATTTTGCTTTGAGATAATCGCTTTGCATTATAGTTTGATCGAACTGAAGAAATATCTTACTTTTGAAGGCACTGAGTATGCTGCAACTTCTGAATCAGTAGAAACAGCTTTCGATTATTCGGACTCTTTCCCTTTCTACCCACTCGTAAAACCTTAGAAATATGTTCTGGTGCAATGTTCGCTGGAGTTAATATCTCCAACACCAAATTGAGGTCGTGATCAATCCTGTCCTTGATATTCTCGTAATTACACTCTACCAAATAAACTATAATAACATTCTTGGACCTTTGTGATCGTTCATTAACTTCGCTGTTAATATTCTCGGTACTTAAATTATTTTTGATTTTCAACTCTATCAGTTCTTTCTTTATCACTCCTATTTCAGATTTGAGAACTCTATTTTTGCCTGCCGGCAACGTAAGCTTTTCCAATAACTTATTATATTTCTCTTCCATACTGTTAAGTTTTGGCAATACCATATCATCCAGCTTCGACCTCCAAGGTGACTTTGCCTATTCCAGCTCTAATGGTGTCATTGAGCCTAGAGTTGTGAGATCCCGAGGGAATATAACTTGAAGAGCATCCTTGACATGTCCAGCTTCCTATACCGACTTTCAAATTTTCGAACACAGCATTATCAATTTGAATGCATGATTTGTGAAACCACGAGTCCATGTATTGGATCTTGAAGCCGTTTTTACCCACCTTCTCTTTACATTGGTTACAGGTGGATGACATATCGTGTCAAATAACTATTTATTATACTTCCAAATACAAATTCAGGTCGCACTTGCTGATTACCAATAAATGCCGAAATGCATGAAATGCTTTATCGAACGAGATTTTATTCTATCGTGAACAGTTAACCCATGTAGATTATCATCTCCTGATAAGATCTCTTTGCGGCATGTTTGTTTGTTTGTTATTCCTTTAACGTGCTCTATTTCCGCCTTTCGGACAATGACACGCCGGGGAATTCTGTCACCTCACTAACCCGGGAATTTTACCGAACCCCTCTCGTGTCGAGGGAAGAGATCTTTAATGTCCAACACATCTCTGTTAGACAGGACCGACAGCTTTACATCTCCGAAAGATGGATACTCAAGCGATTCCCAGAATCCGAAAAATCGCAACGACTTTGTGGGGATTGAACCCAGGTAACTCTGCGCAGGAGACGAGCATCATATCCCATACGCCATCGAGCCGGCTTCTGCGGCATGAGTATTGAAAACAAATTTGTTTACTCTGACAGTTCAATGTTGAAAAATAATTGAGTCAAACATTTCTTAACAAAAACACGTAATATTTCAATATTGAAAGCCGAACTTGCTAGGAGCAACAATGCCCTCGAACATTTTTCGTTTTAAACGCAAAATTGCAATTGATTTGATCAAAAAGAACTTTTCGTCATTACCCATATGCAAAACACATTCAACTATCATATTCCCACTGTAGATATGATGCAAACTCAAAAATCACAATTTACATTTATAACAGCTTGGAATATTCGAGGGTTGCTACAGAACAAAATTCTGGGAAAACTTCGTTAACATAATCAAAATTCTATTTTTACGAATACCCTTCGTACATCGAGCTCAAACTACGATTTCCTCTTTTTGACGTGAAAAACGAGCTTGAAATTTTACCCATATATTAGACAATTCGTTGAACCATCTGAAAGTTTATTTTTATCTAAGTGAAATATTTCGTTATACGTTTCTGGATATCATGCGCTTAGAGAGTGCTTACATCGAGTACTTATATTTATCTTCCAGTTTACATTTATATAAAAATAATTATAGTCTTTCTAATATGAATGTTCGTTATATTCCACATTTATCCTGATAGTTGCAACAAATGTTCCTTTACTATAACTGATATAGAATATTGGAATATATCAATTTATGGTTTTGGTTCGATAACAAAATGCTCTACGTCAATCTTTTAAGGAATATCTACGTTATTCTAGCTATAAATTGCAGCTCTTATATTTAGGAAATTAGAAGAAATTATTTTAAAGCAATGTCGAAGGTCACAGAAAAATAATCATGTTTCTTCATCATTTCAATCTAATTAAATTTGGAGTATATGAAAACATAAACATGTTTCCAAGTAACCAATAATTGAAAATCAACATCGCCATTGATCGTATTGAAGTCACTAATGAATTTACTGTTCAATTCCATGATTAGCACATACTCCATGTTAGTCTGTTGAGCAAATTATCACTACCAGTTTTAATTTTCTGAAATACACGAACAACGATCGAAATTGGATGGGAAATTAAACGCAGTGGGGTAACATACGATTAATAATTCTCTGACATCTATAAAGTAGTACCTACTTAAAATTCTGTTCTTGTATTTCTTGAATTTGAGGTTTTACTGATATAATCAATCAGAGAATGCGACTACATAACTGGAAAGGGGCTAAACTGTTGTTTTATCTCATTTCAACTTGTGACAGATTTCTTTTTCCAATTCGATTATTTTAATAGATATCAAACAAAAAATCAACAAAATATCTCGTACTTTTCGTGAGTTATCAGAAAGCGTACAAAAATTATAAGTTATTCAGTCTATCTGAATTTCCCGATACCATTTGTAATTTCTTCTGTAAAACTGAATAAAATCATATTTTTCAGCAGTTGTTTTCGAATGCTAGCAAAACAAAAACAATAACAAAATATATCAGTTCTATGGTTTATTAAGATTTAGGAAGATGATGGAAACTGGATATAATATGGATCTTATTTCAAGTTTATCGGAATTACCCGACTATACATTGCTATTTCTTCCTCCAAAGTCTTCTAGATCTGTAACATCAAGTAGAAAGAGAATTGAACATTTCACTTTTTGGAATCGTGAATTATTCCGGATTTTTTAAATTCCCGGTCAACTCTTCCAGTTTTTCCAATCTTCCTTAAACACCCTATTCGAAATGTTAAGAACATTTCGAAACAAAAATTAGCCACACTGCATTAGTAGGGAATGATATCCAGCAAAATATTTCACATTTAAACGTCAAATGCCAATTACTACTAAAAAAATCGGTGCAAAACTGGAAAGATGTTATAAATAGAACAACTTAATAATCATAAGCATCTATTGGTCCCTGTCTTGGTTTCTCTAATGAAGAATACTGTCGACATGTTGTTACCTTTTCTTTGACTCATTATATTCTTTTTATATATTCTCTTCTCTATGCTCTCACAGAAAACTATTAGGAAATAAACCACGTCATTCAGTGGAAAAAATATTTGTAATGCCACTGCTTTCCTACCTTTTGGTTTTCTACTGACATGTGCCGACCGAGATCCTTGAAATCAAAAGACAATAAATGAATTCGCGGCAACATATTTTATCCAGTTCGAGTGATAGCTAGTGAGAGGATAGCAGTTCCTAGAGGTATATATTAAAACCCAGTTTTACGTAAATATGTCATTCACGTAATATGTAAATAATAATTTGAATTACTACATAAATGTTTGGAGAAATTCTGTTGCGTTCGTTCTCATTATTTTCGTTTAACGTTGTTAACGCGTAAAATAGTTTACTTATTTTTCAAGCAATTTCAAGCCATTCAATCCTCAGATTAGCTGAGCTGAATATAATAAAATCGTGAGTAGTTCATTGTCAAATACAGGATCCACTTCTGAATAAAAATTTTTCTCGGGTTTCATTTACTGAATGAACCCAGTTGATGATTTTCAAGCTGGTCTTAAATTATATTACATATCTGTTCACATTAATATGAGAGCTAAAAATGTCACGAGTGCCTCGGCATCCTGTAATCTAACCTAACCTTGAATATTTGAATACGATAAACAATTTATATAATTTACATTCTTATCGAATTTGCTTTTACTGCACCATATTATTAGTAATTTGTTGAAAAAAAATATTTTATGGTAGATTCAAATAATTCTTCTCTTTCGCCTTAACACCAATGCGATTCGAACAACAAAATTTTCAATTTTCTTCTTTATAGATCACTATGCCTAATCACACATTGGAGCACTCCCCCAATGCTGTCCTCAACAAGGCAGTATTATACAATTATCTGACTCTTCCACTTCCTGATGGTAAAGTTCAAGCCACTTACATTTGGATTGATGGATCTGGAGAAGGAGTTAGAGGAAAAACACGTACCTTAGACTTCGTACCATCAAAGCCTGAAGGTGAAGTTTTCTGTGATATTGTTCTATTAAACCATATAGACTAAATTTCAAGTAACATTGCTTTCTAAATTTATTTGTTACAGAATATATATTACAGGAATATCCACCGGGACCGTCCGTTAAAAACTTTTTAAATTTCAATTACAATATCAAGCTGAAATTTTATACGCGGTCATAACTAGCGATTTCCAATTGGAGTGAAATATTTTCGAGGTGATACCATTTCCGGTTATACCGGAAGTGGGTCATCATTTTGTTATTTCAAATGGCAATCTACCTTTTTTATTATACATCTAGAACCGACATTTAAGCAAGGCATAAAATACCCAAGTTGTTGGCTTATCTGTCAAAACTTTTGACAGATTTAATTATTTTTGTTATAAACTCGATTTTTGAGGAACATCTGAGAAAATTGTAGCTCGTGGATCTTTTGCACTATAGACACAATTTTTGCTTGAGTGGATAGAAGAAGGATTTTTTAAGCAAACTACACATGTCAAATGTTTATTGCGTTGTTCTGTATGATTTTTTCAATTTGGCCTTTTTCAAACAGCAATAACTCAATTTTTTTAAATTGCACGTGCCAATTTTTATATCGCCATCAGATGAAGCGTTAAATTTCAGATGGAATTGTATCAGCATGTACTATACCCATCTCTTATAGTTCCGAAATAATTTGGGAATATATTGAATTTTGATGATTTTGCAAGAATTAACAGAGAATGCTTTGAAATATTTGAATCAAGTAGCTGAACTGGCTACGCTCACCTGACAGGTGCCTAAAATTAATGTACTTGTCACTTCGTTCATTCGAATTTGATATTTCAACAAGAATTGTTGGTAATTTGAATTGAAAATTTTTGAAAAACACCAGATTGATAATAAAATGGCTGATTATTCAAACGATGATATGTTTTATCTCTTTTTAATTCATGGCGAATATCAAAAAGTGGTGGATAGAACTTGCAGGCAATTCCATAACCAATTTCCAAATTTGGCGCCTATGAGTAAAACAAAATTTCGAAGGATTAGAAGCAATTTTCTGCAATTTGGAGGAACAAAATACATAGAAACTAGAAGAAAACCATTTCTCGAGGACGACAATCAAATTAATACGCTAGCGTATTTTCGTGCTAATCCACATGCGTCCATTAAGTCAGCATCAATGGATATTGGATTGAGTTATACTTACCTTCAAAGGATCCTTAAGAAACATAACATGCACCCGTATTCTTTTATCAGACTACAAAAATTGAAACCAACTAAATTTCTGTGAAAGTTTATTAGTTCGGCTTCAAGAAGATGAGACAATTCTGCATAAAATTATATGGTCTGATGAAGCCAATTTTTATATCGCCATTAGATGAAGCGTCAAATTTCAGATAGAATTTTATAAGCATGTACTATACCCATCTCTTATAGTTCCGAAATAATTTGGGAATATATTGAATTTTGATGATTTTCCAAGAACTAACAGAGAATGCTTTGGAATATTCGAATCAAGGAGCTGAACTGGCTACGCTCACCTGACAGGTGCCTAAAATTAATGTACTTGTCACTACGTTCATTCGAATTTGATATTTCAACAAGAATTGTCGTTATTTCAGATTGAAAATATCCAAAATATACAACACATTTGGAAAAAAAACCACTGGTTATTCAAACGAAAATATATTTAATCTTATTTTAATTCATTTTAGAATGTCAAAAAGTAGTGGGTAGAAATTGCAGGCAATTCAATAACCAATTTCCAAATTTACCGTCTATGAGTAAAATAAAATTTCGAAGCATTAGAAGCAATTTTCTACAATTCGGATGAATAAAAATTGTTGGAACTAAGCGAAAACCAATCATCGAAGATAATTACATTAATACGAATAAATGATAGCAAACATCATAGGAGAAAACTAATTTACGATCTGAATAAATGTTCAATATGGGCCCCATTTTGCTCGATACACTTGACAGCTCGTATACGAACCTGATGAGTTGCCCTCCTAGTTTCCTCTGGATCAATATTACGAAAAGCATTATGAATGCGCTCTAGTAACTCTTCTTTACTTCTTACAAGAATAAGATACACTTCACTCTTGATTTTGCCCATAAATAAAAATCAAGGGGCGCCAGGTCCGGAGAACGCGGAGGCCATAAATTTGGTCCATGATTACCCCACCATATATCCTTGAATATTTCTGTTAGCTGCCGATCTACAGCTCGTGTTTTATGTGCTGGTGCACCATCCGTTTGGTAATAGCAATCCCTCAGAATGTCAAGGGGTAATCCATCTAAAAAATTTGCTAATGTTCCTCTCAAAATTTCCAGGAGGTATCTTTATCCATTGAGATTTTCCTCATAAATGTGATAATCCAACAAATCATTCATTAAAATTGCAAAAATGTTCACGCTGAATTTATTTTGGAAATCAATAACCTCAATGAAGTGTGGATTTTCTGTGGCCAAAAAATGTCGATTTCTCCTGTTGGTTATTCCACTTTCATTGAACTTGGCTTCATCAGACCATATAATTTTTTGCAGAATTGTCTCATCTAAATCATTCTAAAATGAATTAAAATAAGATTAAATATATTTTCGTTTGAATAACCAGTGGCAAAGATATTTTGATATTTTCAATCTGAAATAACGACAATTCTTGTTGAAATATTGAAGAACCAAGTACATTAATTTTAGGCACCTGTCAGGTGATAGCCAGTTCACTTGATTCGAATATTCCAAAGCATTCTCTGTTAGAAAATCATCAAAATTCAATATATTTTAGAACTATAAGAGATGTATAGTACATGCTTATAAAATTTATCTGAAATTTGACGCTTCATCTAATGGCGATATAAAATTTCATCAGTGCAGAATTGTCTCATCTTCTTGAAGCCGAACTAATAAACTTTCACAGAAATTTAGTTGGTTTCAATTTTGTAGTCTGATAAAAGAATACGGGTGCATGTTATGTTTCTTAAGGATCCTTTGAATGTAAGTATAACTCAATCCAATATCCATTGATGCTGACTTAATGGACGCATGTGGATTAGCACGAAAATACGCTAGCGTATTAATTTGATTGTCGTCCTCGAGAAATGGTTTTCTTCTAGTTTCTATGTATTTTGTTCCTCCAAATTGCAGAAAATTGCTTCTAATCCTTCGAAATTTTGTTTTACTCATAGGCGCCAAATTTGGAAATTGGTTATGGAATTGCCTGCAAGTTCTATTCACCACTTTTTGATATTCGCCATGAATTAAAAAGAGATAAAACATATCATCATTTGAATAATCAGCCATTTTATTATCAATCTGGTGTTTTTCAAAAATTTTCACTTCAAATTACCAACAATTCTTGTTGAAATATCAAATTCGAATGAACGAAGTGACAAGTACATTAATTTTAGGCACCTGTCAGGTGAGCGTAGCCAGTTCAGCTACTTGATTCAAACATTTCAAAGCATTCTCTGTTAATTCTTGCAAAATCATCAAAATTCAATATATTCCCAAATTATTTCGGAACTATAAGAGATGGGTATAGTACATGCTGAAACAATTGCCATCTGAAATTTAACGCTTCATCTGATGGCGATATAAAAATTGGCACGTGCAATTTGAAAAAATTGAGTTATTGCTGTTTGAAAAAGGCCAAATTGAAAAAATCATACAGAACAACGCAATAAACATTTGACATGTGTAGACTGCTTAAAAAATTCCTTGATCCTTCTCCTATCCGCCCAAGCAAAAATTGTGTCTGTAGTGCAAAAGATGTACGAGCTACATTTTTTTTAAATGTTCCTCAAAAATCGAGATTAAAACAAAAATAATTAAATCTGTCAAAAGTTTTGACAGATAAGTGCCAACAACTTGGGTATTTTATGCCTTGCTCAAATGTCGGGTCTAGATGTGTAATAAAGAAGGTAGATTGCCATTTGAAATAACAAAATGATGACCCACTTCCGGTATAACCGGAAATGGTATCACTTAGAAAATATTTCACTCCAATTGGAAATCGCTAGTTATGGCCGCGTATAAAATTTCAGCTTGATATTGTAATTGGAACTTAAAAAGTTTTTAACGGACGGTCCCGGTGGATATCCCTGTATAAATAACCAAATTTATATGGAATCACTCGGTATTTCACATTATTGATTGTTTTTAACCATGGATCTTTGACTACTTGTGAAGAATGAAATTTTTGTTGTAAAAAAACTTCATTCTCTGAATAGTATGATTAGAAATAGTGAATTATTACCACATGTTCGGGATATTATAATCAGTCGTCCCTGAGATTTGAAACTGTGAATTTAAAAATTTAAAAAAGCCTACAATCATAATTTAAAATGCCCTACGTCGAATAATTGCTCTCTTTGAAGAAGGGGTGACACAGAGGGATATAGCGACCACAATGGGGGTGATTTCAAAAACGTGGAACTACAATCTCTGCAAAAAAGGCCTAGAAGAATCCGTAGGAAGATCACTTCTGAAGAACAAGACCGCTTTTTGAGCCAAATTGCCTGGGGAGACCCAGAGACCCTAGTGCGTCACACACCATACTCCAATTTCTGGAAGCAACAGGCATCAGTGTATCAGTCGAAACGATACGTCAAAGACTTCGTTCAACGGGTTTATAAAGCAGAATGCCCTTAAGAGTTCTAGAGCTAAGCAGACAACAAAAAATCAACAGACTTAATTGCTGTATCCAGCACCAAAATTGGAATATTGAGAATGGGCGAAATGTTCTTTTTTCGGATGTGACTA
This sequence comes from Cryptolaemus montrouzieri, assembly GCA_013387265.2. Taxonomy (NCBI): domain Eukaryota; kingdom Metazoa; phylum Arthropoda; class Insecta; order Coleoptera; family Coccinellidae; genus Cryptolaemus; species Cryptolaemus montrouzieri. The sequence continues at coordinate 20,486,376 of JABFTP020000165.1, read as the reverse complement.
GAATTGGCATTTGATCAGATGACCGCCAGATTCGGGTTTTAAGGGGTCGTGGAAGATAAGCTAGACTCCGAGCAGCTAGATGAATTCCGAATACCAAGGGGGCAGTGTGTTGTTTTGGGGTGGCATTATGCTGGAGGCAAAACAGATTTGATTTCGTTTCCTGCTAGTGTAACGGCTAAAAATTAAGCGGACCTAGTGCTAGAGCCCATAGTGAGACTCTGGCGAGGTGCCCACGGTGAGAAATTCATTTTTATGCAAGATAATGCTCCTCCGCATACCAGCAACCTCGAGCGACATTATCTTGTAAAAGAGGGAATCGCTATTTTGGACGTCTCGGAAAATTAGTTTCTGCAAATAAGGTTCGAACCTTATCTAATAGTGTTCTTTTAGCTCTCACACTTACACCGTTCTGCTGTATAGTATATGGCAGAGTATATTTCCTATTCCCTTTTGTTTTCAGAAGTTTTTTAGTTCAGCCAAGGAGAACTCACCCCCATTGTCACATCTTATACGTGAGCATTTGTATCCTTTTTTTTTGTTCTCTGATGTAATTCATCAAATTGAACTGACCTTCGCTTTTTCTTCTAACTAGGTTTACAGTGAAAAAATGTGAATAGTCATCAATTATTACTGGATAATATCTTTCATCATTTTTTGTTGGAGTACGTATTGGTCCTGCTATGTCAGTATGTATTAACTCTCCTATTTGTCTCGATCTTGGAAACGATACTTTCTGAGATGGTTTCCTGTCGCTTTTCTTTCTCGACAAGGACTACAATACAAAGAAGTGGATATTGGTAAATTTAACCTTTTTATATAATGTTCTGAAAGATGCTCCATTCTTTCATGCCATAAATCTGCTGATTCAACCAAATTTGTAGAGCTATTACATGCACCCTGATTTTGATTTATCATGAAAGTTCCTACATACAGGTTTCCTTTCAGTTCGCATTCAATGTCTTTCCTTTTCTTTGTATTATAGTCTTATTCTGCTCAAACAATACTTTATTTCCTTTTCATTTATTATCTTGCCAGATAATGAGTTATATGTTAAGTTTGGAACTATTAGAGCAACTAAATCAATATTTATTATATATTTGTTTCTCTATACCTTAAGTTTAGTTTTCCTGCTTTGCATTCAAACAATGAACTACCATTTGCAACTTCAATTTTAACTTTACTTTCAATTTCCTTAATATCTACCATGCAATTTATCAAGTCTTCAGTTACTAGTTGGTCTGTTGCTTCACAAAAGAATGAAGGCAATATTCAAATCACTTACGTGTTTATTCTTATTTTTTGCACATAAAACTTTAGTGACAAATGTTATGCCTTCCTCTTGTACATTTTCTCCTTTTCGTCTCCATCAGATGCCATATTTACTTATCTTCTCCAACCTCTACCAACGTTTCGTCCTCTTCCCCTTTTTAATTGTCCCCTACTAAATCTTCTGTTGAATGGTTCCGTCTTCTTTAGGTTCCTTTGACAATGTCTATAGAAGTGACCGTATCCATTTCATTCGAAGCACTTTGAGGAATTTTTTTCGGTACTGAAAGCACATTCCTTTCCGGTATCAACATTCTGTTGAATTTCAATTCTGCATTCAGATGTTTGCCTTTCACAAATTCTAATGTAATTTTGGTAGAAACTGTTTCTATTCCTGTAATGACAGTTTCGTATTTTCCAGGCATTGTAAGTAGAAGGTACTAAACCTTATCTGGTTCAACTAACGTTGCTCAGGCTTCAGCAGGTTTTTCATGATTTACAAATTTGGAGAAAGTACTTTTTCTTTCGAACGCATTTCTGAGAGACTTCAGCATGCTTTCTGAAGACTTCGCATCCTTTACATATTTCAGATGCTCATCTGAAATGCATTGAACTATTACGCACTTCGCTTTCGTATCCATTCTATTGTATTGTTTCTGTTCCTTTGTCATTTTATCTAGCTTTAATTCATCTACCTTGCCAGCTTCCAGGATACCTTCTTTTTCAAATAGAGTCTCAACTCTGAATTTCCAGTTTGAATAGTTCTTACACGTCAACTGTGTAAATAGAAAGTAACGCCGCCATTATTTTATCTTTTCCTTCCTTTCTTTAACCTCATCAATCAACTTATGAATAGTCAAATTTTACTTTTATTCGAAAGTTATGTAATCTATAACTTCTTTGAGACACTGCTGGGACCATAACCTGTTTAGATTAATTTGATTATTTTAGGTTAGATTTCGTAGATGAATAAATGAAAGGATTATTTAAGAACTTCATGCTTGATTTATTGAGTTACGACAATGACGACTGTCTTGACGAGTAAAAAATGAATCGGGTTTTTCTGTGACATATTACATTGACATTTGAGCCACTACCAATCTAAATAAATAGGTGTGTTCACAAATGAACCAAAGATTAACATTTCTACAAGAAATTATAGATCGTTGAAATCCTCAAAAAATGCGTGGAAATGTTGGTAAATCATTAATGGTTAGATTTTTGCAGAGTTACCTATCTGGAACTTCGATGGTAGTTCCACAAATCAAGCAGAGGGAAGCAACTCCGACGTGTATCTTTACCCAGTTGCAATTTTCAAAGATCCTTTTCTCAGGGGTAACAATAGGTTAGTTCTCTGTGAGGCCTACAAGTACAACAAGAAACCTTGTGGTGAGTTCTGAACGTAGTTTCTGCCAACACCTGCCAATATGTGAATTTTAGAAACCAACAAACGTCATACATGCGTTCAAGCCATGGAAGCAGCAAAAGATGCGAAACCTTGGTTTGGAATCGAGCAGGAGTATACTCTTCTTGACATGGATAAGAGACCACTGGGATGGCCTAAAAACGGATTCCCTGGACCTCAGGGACCTTACTACTGCGGTGTTGGAGCTGACAAAGTTTATGCTCGAGACATCGTAGAAGCTCACTACCGTGCCTGTTTGTACGCTGGTATCAACGTTGCCGGAACTAATGCGGAAGTTATGCCTGCGCAAGTGAGTAGTTGTCGATTTTGGAATAGAATGAAATCGGCTTCTTCATTCATAGGTTTACATGAGACTTATCGTTTATTCTCCTTCTTTAGTGGGAATATCAAGTAGGACCTTGCGAAGGCATTTCGATTGGAGACCAATTGTGGGTGTCGAGATATATTTTGCATAGAGTTGCCGAAGATTTTGGTGTCATCGTCACCTTCGACCCTAAACCCATGGAAGGCGACTGGAACGGTGCTGGCTGTCACACTAACTATTCAACGAAGGCTATGAGGGAAGATGGCGGTATTATGTGAGTATAGGTTACATGAAAGGCAATCAATAGCAAACTCCTCTTGGTTCAGAGAAGAGAATTCAATGTAACTGTTTTGAATATCTGCAAAACGAGTTAGCTAAACATAGAGTAGGCTGAGAGGCTTACGATTTTGTCATGCAATCCAGATGTTGACAATTTTCTCATAATTCGTCTTTTCGTTGCTGTTAACTGTTGAACTGTTTGTTCTAAAAAATTCCTCGTTACTGAATAAAATAAGGCTTGAAATAATGATAATTTCCATATATCTCGTAAACAAATCGACTTTGACGCAACCTATTCAAAACTCATTAGACTATAAATAACCTTTTTAATTTAGTATTTTTAAGATGCAAAAACTGACATATTTCTTTATAGTGAAATCGAGAAAGCTATCGACAAGTTGAGTAGAAACCACCTTCGCCATATCCAAGCTTACGATCCTAAAGGAGGGAAAGACAACGAAAGACGCCTTACTGGAAAACATGAAACGTCATCTATCCACGACTTCAGTGCTGGTGAGTTAATTTTTATTCCTGAAATGGGTTGGTAATGCAACGTTACCAAACAATAACATATGACATATGATGATATGTCAAATTTGAATTCTTTAATCACTTCCAAAAAACTGTCAATTTTGTTTCAGGTGTGGCAAATCGTGGAGCTAGTATACGTATTCCTCGAGGTTGCGCCGAAGACAAGAAAGGTTACCTTGAGGATAGAAGACCAGCTTCAAACTGTGATCCGTACTCAGTTTCCGAAGCTATCGTTAGAACCACAATTCTTAACGAATAAGTTGCTACCAACCCCTACAAGAGATCGATATAATCTTTACTCAAACATGCACTTATCAGTCTTAATATAATGATTATTTGGAAATTGTATATTTTATATCTGTTAAACTGCCTAATTTTGTTGTAAGTGTTTATAATATAAAGCTATGGGCACAAATGCGTGATTGTCAAATGAGAATATATGTAAGCACATGTATTTATACTGAATTTATACATCGCCGAATGTTAACAACAGCGAAGTTAGTTATAGTAACCTGAATTGTAACAGATACATATATATTATTGTGTTATCATATACATTAAAGATTTTATCAATACATACTTTCAAATCGTTCTTCATTGAAACACTTCACTAGAGCTCGATCAGGGGTGATACATATGATCAAGGAAAGATTTCAAATTTTGAATACTTTCAGAAAAGGAAGTTGTTTCGAAACCTCCTTGTAAATTATCACGGCTATGTTGATTCAACTCCTAATTGGACAGAAGCTTAGTAAACAACCCTCGTATATACAATACCTTTGTCTATTTTCAACAAATACAAAATACCTTTTCAACGTAGTTATAAAAATGATTTGCTTCAAAGGGAAGCATCCCAATTTCAAATCAAATGTAATAAGTATAATCATTTTTCTTCTCTGAAACTTTTACCTTGTAAATAAATATACCAATCGAAATATTGTTTGAAGAAGAAATTTGCTCTCTTTATTATATGGTTTTTATTGACTTACCTAAGCAAAAAAGGCTATCAGTTGCATGGAATTCGAAGCATACCGGATACAATATATAGTCATATTTTGTTCAAAATGGCATATAATACGAGAAGCCGATTTTATCAATAATTCTTGTATTGGTCAAAATGTATGGTTTTATTTGTGATTATTCAGTCACAGTGGATCATTTCTAAGAATTTTGACATAGTTGGTTTGGTTAAAATAGACCTTGAAAAAACTATTTCAAAGGAAATGGAGTTGCTATAGGAAAAAATTAATGTATCTACGTATATGTACAGATTATAATAGGTATAGATAAATACATCGTTATATAAACTATTACAAGTACTGCTTTGATCCTAAAACAATACAAATTCTATCTGATCTGAGGAAAGTCAGCCAATATAAACTGGATCATCGGTTTTAATTATGCCTGCTTTTTTCACTTCCAGATGAATACCCATAATTGGTTCATCTTCTGGGCTTCTGCTTAATCTATACCTGTATCAAAAATTTGAAAATGTTTTAATGTTGGGATAAAAGAAGTTTGAAAAATATCTAGAAATACTTTCTAAAATCTTTCGAAAGTTACAAAAATATTATCAGTAATAAATAATGAGAACAAACATTTCCTCTAGTTCAAAGTACTTATGTATACTCACGGAAAAGAAAGTTGTAATTTAATACTCACTTGGTTAATGTGGATAGTGGTTCTTTATCCTGGTTTCGCTTTCCTGTTTCCGGATCCACTGTAGTGAATACACATCGGGTACACTCTTTCACATTTTTTAATATGACATTTTCTCCTATTTTCAGCCATTTCCAGTTATCTTCGTCATATGGTTTTATATCAGGACCGTATACAACAATATTTGGTCGGAAATTTAATGGTGTTACATTAGCAGTAGGTACCTTCTGGTGGTAGTCATTGTATGAGGCTTGATTGACAATCAAAACACTTGATACATCTGAGAATAATCCCTGAAACACCAAAAATGTTTACACACGGTGGTACTGTTTTTTGCAAAATAAAATACTGCTACCACAGAAACTTATATATGGTATTTGGCAAGACATTAATCAGTTTTATGGACTATGATCACTTAAATTCCATATTTACCGGTTTAGAGCACGTATTCTGAGTATATCGGTAATTTATTCGATTACGATGTGATGTTGATCAAAAAGTGCTCGGAATTCTCTCCGGTTTGCTTTTTGTTAGGTTGTCACATCTGTCACTGATTCGCTCCAAATTTCAGCCTTATAGGTTGATTTTTGTAAATGATGTGCGTTTTTAAGTACATCAGCTCAAGTAATATATTTTCAATTTTTGTAGTTTGTATTGAATTTTGTGTTAAAAACGGATTCAATGGTTTGAAGAACTGTTGATCAAATTTACTATCAGAGAGCTGGCGGAGGACTTGAGTATTGCTTATGGATGTGTTCAACACATTGTAGTCGATGATTTGGGCTTGCGTTGTGTTGCTTAATAAAAAAAACGCGTTGACGCCGAAAAGATATGATTTCTATTGCTCAATTTGATCCAACATTTATCAAATGCATCAATACTGGAGATAAGACGAGGTTGTATGAGTACGACACGCAATCCATACATCAGGCGAGTGAATGGCGTGCACCCAATGAGCCAAGACCAAAAAAGCACGTCACTTTCAGTCAAAAATGGATTACAAAGGTAACGTAAATCACCGATTTTTGCCAGAAGGTCAGATAGTCAATAAAGACTATTATTATTATTCAAGTATCATGAAACTTTTGCGTGAAGCAGTTTTCCTGAAAAGAAAAGATTTGTGCAAAAACAATTCGATTTTGAAACACGAAATCTTAATGACATCGCTATCAGTGAGTTTTCGAGCAAAAAAACGAATACCATCGAACAACAATCAAATTCACTTGATTTGACTGCCTGTGACTTCCTCCTGTTTGATCGAGTCAAAAAATTACTTCGTTCAACGAGATTCAGCAGGCGAAAGAAGATAGTGAAAAATCGAAGGTAGTTCTGATGGCGATACCGAACACTGAGTTAAAAAAAATATTTCGAATATTGAATCGAACATTGGTATAAGTGTGTAAACAAATTCCAGGAACTTTTTGCTCAAGGTAGTATGATATATTCAACACTATAAAATTTCAAGTTATTGAAATATATTATGATATATTTATGATACTGGAATACAGTAATATAGAAAATATAGGAAAATAAGTAGCATACCGTAGCAGCATCAGTCATATATTCATAAAATTTCATTCTTTCCTGATGCCTCACAAGATTTCTTCGTACCAATGCATCGTGATAACCTAACCTATATCCCGAATCTTTCTGAACAATGTGATGCGATAGCCATCTTGCAGCCTCATCTCCGCAATCGATTGTTTCGATTGTTTCACCACTCCATACACTGAAATGTCAAATATGAGAAAACAGTGAAAATTCAGTTGATTTTATTTGTCTCGTAAGAGGTAGTACTTTTGAGACACTAGAGTTATTTCAGTATTCTCGTTCGACATTTTGACGTCATCTCGTCCCTACCTACAAAAATTAGGAATAAGTAGTATAATGTCAATGGAAAGCTTACTGAAAATTTTTCGATTTAATTATTCACTGTATTATTTACGTTTCACAAGCAAAACTAAAATTTTCGATCGGCTCTTGATTGACTGTACATTGGTAAAATGAGATCCATTGGTAGATTGAAATTTTAGGTAAATACTGGTAAAGACCATGGGTGTTAATAATAATACTTATATAGCCTTCACAGATCTGGAAAAGACATTCGACAAAATAGATTGAAAATTTAAAATCCTAGAGGATGATGTTATAGACTGAAGAGTAGATGAATCTATTCAACCTTTCTTAAGATCAAACTACTCCGATTGAAGGGAATGGTTCAATGGAAGAAGCAGCACCTAGATGAAGTGTTAAACAAGGGTGTCCACTATTCCTAAACTTGTTCAATCTATTCATCGGAGCAAGTATTGACTTGACAGCATGAAAGTCAAGTCGAATGGTGTAAAAATTAATGTCAAACTTTGCATTCAATTCACTTTGCTAAGGACATCGTAACCATAGCTGGAACTGAAGAAGATATAAATCACATGCTGAAAGTACTATTTGATTCATTTCACAAATACAAGTTAAAAATAAGAACCAGAAGAACTGAAACAATGGTAAGACCCAAAGAAAATCCGACTGAATTTGTTGACATTAAACTTGGTGACCTCAAACTCCAACAAGTCCCAGAGTTCTGTTACATTGGTAGCACCATCAGCTTATTTTGAAAGAAATTAAAATATAATCATGGGATGTAATTCTTTTGCGCCGTTAAAAGGTGTGGCTAGAAACAGATAGGAGCAAATGGCTTCAATGACAAGTCCTAGCTTCTCGAATATTATGATAAAGTTGAGATCACATGAGGGCCAAAATGGAGGACAAGAATAGCGTTAATTTTATCCTAAAGAATGATAACCACGATATTTAAAGGAAAATTATTATTGAATCAGATCTATTAATTGACAATTGGAATAGTAAAGTTAACTTAGCCTAGTTTGAACGAAATCAAAATATGTACATGTCTTACCTACATTATTTTATAATAATTAGCACGATGTAGAAAAGAGTTAGTTTCAAGCCAAGAAAATAGAAGGTTTTTTACTCACCTCACAATTTTCGTATTATTCTCATTTTTTTCGGGAATTCTCACATACAAAGTTCTCATTTGTGGGGCGTCCAGGGCAATATGATTTTCATCGTGTACTGATATTTCTATTCGTACCAACGATGGAACTGCCCTGCCAGATCTAATTTGACCGTCATTTTCACCATATACTACAAAAGACCTTTGGGAAAAGTTTTCAATTTCAGTTCATACCTTAGGTTATCAACAAAAAAATATTCTATTGTATGAAACAAATGCTCGAATTTCGATTTTTGCCTAAAGTGTCCGTGAAAACCCACAGCATTATGAAGTTTAATAATAGAACACAAGAAGGAATAAATTTTAACCTGTATAAACAATACAAATTTTCAAAAGAAAACAGTTACCTATTCTTATAATAAAAAAACGTTTTCAGGAAGCAACTATTTCGAAGCTACAGAAATATCTAAAGAATAGGCAGGTTGATTTTATGAAGGTTCTTGCGAACCAGAATATTTTCCTTCTTCTAGAGAAAATAGTCCCCAACTCATTCATTTTAATGGTAAGCCATTTTTTGTTCCAGGTTATGAATCCTCCTTCAATTTTGAGAGATTTTCATGTAGCATATCCCTAGTCTAAAATTTACCATTTTGAGTAATTTGTCACTTTTAAAATTTGACAAAGAAATGTAAAAAAGTAGATACCATTGAAAAATTTCGATATTACATTTTTATCTTAGCGTACGTCAAAAGTTCTAAATGCATTTTCGAACAATCATAATTATACACATATATAAATTTCAGAAGTTCTGGTTAAACCGCCTCGGTAGCTGTACGGTTAGTGAGCAAGTATGTGGGAACATGCTTAGCAGAGTTGCCTGATTCGAATCCGGGTTCAAGTTGTGGATGTTGTCCTTGAACAAAAAAGTGATACTTGGAAAGAGTCGCCTAAAGGAAGCATAAATTTCCGAAGACCAGATACTTGTAATTCTTGTAGTGACAGTTATCATTGCACGGTCTAGCAGAGTGGTTCGGAATCCACTATAAGCTGTAGGTCCACTGTGTAAATGGGCTAAGTTCCCGAGCACATTGTTAAAAGATCAAACAACAACAATAAGTTCTGGTTAAGTTACATCTCTCAGTTCTTATGACATTCACCCCGAATAATTATAGGACTTACAGATTCATGTAACCAATTATCGCGATTTCAACAATTATTTTAAACAATCAACAATTATGATAATTCGGAAACAAATTTAGAATTTTTGACATTTGCTAGCATAGAAATATAAAATCGAAGTATTTCAATGGAGGTTTTTCAATGATCTCTACTTTTTTTACTTGTTTGTGAAATTTTGAAAATTATAAATTAGGTGACTCAAAATTGAACGGGAAATCCTAAGCTGGAAGAAAAATTGGGACCTTACCATAGAAATAAGAGAGGTGGAGTCACTTTCTGTAGAACCAGAAGTGGTAGAATTGTGATAATTGAAGACCGGATTATAAGCAAAATGCATATAATCCGCTTGATTTGCGTGATTTGGATTGAAGCAATATTAATATGCACTGCGTGCATCAAAATCGTAAGTATTTCTGAATTAATTTTCAATATATTTCAAAGCCGCTCCCAAGAAAAATAGGTTTCATCCATTTCAATTTTTTTCTTAGTTCAAGCTTTCCTTTTGTGATTTCGAATTATTTATTGTTTAACAATTCAAATATGACAAAATATTAGATATCAGTCGATAATGTTTTACTTCTGCATGCAGATCTCGTGCACAAGAAAATTCCAAGATGATCAACACGTTGGGACGGCTCTGCAAGTCAGCAAACTGAAGCAAATAGAGGTTAGAGCTATTAGGCAACATTCTTTAGGACGAAACATAAAAGCTGTCTAAAAGAAATCAGACCAGCAAGTTGTCAATGAAGACTATGCACAGCCTTATTCGCTCCGGGTATTCTCTTCAATAACTTTTCCAATCAACATTTCAAATCATTGTTGCAGAAACATTGCATGGTCGATATTCCGAATGAAAGTAATTTGAGAAAACTGGACGTTGATACTACCTATACTGTAGTTAAGGAGAAAATTAGACAAATTTTTGGAGATGACTATTTTTACGTTTGTGCCGAGAATATTCAGGTCGACATATAGCCGATAGGAATTCTTAGTGAAAGCTCATCGAACACTTGGTTTTTAATATCCTCAAAACAGCTTGAAGAAACAAATAGCTCAACTATTTCAAGATTCATACAGGGGGGACTAGCAGACTTTTTTTTGCCTGAGATAGTTACTATAAAGCCCTATTGTTCATTTTAGACGTCGCGCCCTATATGTTCAAAACCGCCATCAATATAAAATATACCATATAAGTTTTTTTATATCAACCTCATTCGTATTATATATTTTGCAGAAGGAATAACAAACGAATTTCCTATCATGAATTTGATAAGTAGGCAAAAAGTGTTTTTTTGAAAGCTCCACTGAGAATTAATTTTTATAAAGAAAAACTCCCAGTTACGCCACTTCCCCACAACTAGATGCGGGAGCTAGGTTAAAACCGGAAAAATTTTATGCGGACAATTTCTCCAAAATAAAAAAAGTGATATACCAAATAAATGACAATTCAGTGTACATACTGGTTTCTCAAAAATTGTTCAGTATCAAGGAGCTTCCTTAACATTTATGTTCCTTGAAATATAATTATAGTTTTGTAGCTCCAGCTATCGAAAGCTTAGAAAATACATCTTTAGATTAAGTTGTATTTGTCGAAATCGTTGAAAAATTTAAAACTTCGTGTCTGAAAGTGCTCAAATCAGTCAAATGATAAAAGGCAAACTTCTTTTAAATTTTAAAAGGTAAAATCGTAGAAGAAAATTCATTGAATATAGAGGTAATTACAAATTTAAAAAGCCTCAATAAGACCAATGGATGTAGAAAGCATCTTTTCAATGTATAAAAACATGTATTCAGATAGAAAAACTAATTTCTTGTTGGGAATTTTGAAAAATATTTAATAACTAGATGGTTTTATCTTTAGTCAGAATGAGAAATTAAGTATGAGTAGTAGAAAGATAAAAACTTTAGGATATTATATAATTGAATTTGCAGTTTATGTAATATTGTTTGCATTTGATTTTTGTCAATTCATCCTGTATTCCTATTATTTCATTATCAAAACTTACAGAAAATCCTATTTTCTTTATTTGATGTGAAATTAATAATGTGCATGTAATTAAAAAACTTGAAAGTTTCTGAAAAATACCTCGCATATATATGCGCATATTTTCCAAATTTTGGGTGCATTCAATCTGCATAATATTCTAGTTCGCAAGAATATTCCCGAAAATCCCCGTAGGAAAATCTCATACGTACAGGTCTCCCGACGGGAGATCTGTATATACTTAGATACCCTGTGATAAAATAAAATTATTAGCTATCATATCCTGGATAGGAGTTATATGAATGAAAAAATTAAACTGGCTTACCTGTCTCTAAGTTGTAAAGGACAATTTGCACTTTTTAAAAGTCTAAAACCAACTTCAGTACACTCTGCAGCATCAATTTCTATGTAATGTCCACTTTTTAGAGGAAAAATATACAATCTCTTAGCATTACCAATTTTTTTCCATTCGGTTGGAATCCTATTTTCCCTCTTTTTTTTTCTGATTAAATAAATACAGAATGTCGCTGAAACTGTAATAACAGCTGTAGATACTAATGTAGAAGACAATTTTGAGCCCATTTTAACACGTGATATCTGTACGGATAAAGGTAATGTTCAAATATAATATTCTTATCATTCTAATTATTACATTTTACGAGCTCTACAAGGACGTTGAACGTTTTAAGTGGAACAGGTAATGAGAAATCACGATGGTTCTACCACTTTCGTTAGTTGGAAGACTATCATTCTCGTAAGCTCAAAATAGATCATAAATTGGTTAGTTCAGCAAAATGTAAACAAAAGTTGCTATATTGATTATACCAAAATTTTAATATGGCTTTTATCTTCGGACAAATGCTAATTCACGACTAAATTTAAAACACGCTTCAAGGTGAATGTGAGAGATGCCACTGATCCAATAGACGGTGAAAAGTTGTAATGGCAATACCGGGTGTTTACGAGTGCATGTCAGCCAATTCATACTTAGAATGTAGATACATTTCATAAGATAAAGAATTTTAAATTCATCTTACTGAAGTATATGAAACCACCCAAAAGTTACCAGACAAAAATGAATATTCCTGCCAATAATAATAAATGAAAACAAGCTACTTGAATTTTTTCCAGTTCCCAGTTTCTCAGAATTTTGGTATTAGGTGCTTATAATTTTTTCTTTCAAAAAACGTGCATTCTTCGAGGAAAACACACGAAACAAGAAATTGTCCATTAAAACCCTGGATTCGAGAATATAATTTCTTCATGGTCAAATTATACTTTCTAAAATGATTCTATTGAAAAAACGAAACGAGGTTAGGTTAGGTTAGTTTTCACACGAGACAAAGAAATTGTCTATCAAAACGCGGGACTTGAGAATATAATTCCTTCAGGATCAAACTCATTTCTCAAAATAATTCTATTAAAAAAATGAAAAGAGGTTGCGGATTTCACACATTTCCAACAAGATTGATGAATTACTATAAAAAAATACGGACACAAAAGCCCTTGATGAACTGAAGCTTCTTACTGAATTTCAAGCTGATTGCTTGTTTCATTTGCGAAGAAAAAATTGAAAAAAACATTTTATGTTCCTATATATTGAAAAAACAGTCCATGTACTTAGGAAACGTCCTGCAGATGAAGAAAAAAAACACAATTTCTTCAGATGGCTCACCCAGTATATTTTTTCATTATCTCGTTTTTCCGATATTTATAGTACTATTGTGTACATTTATTCATTCAATTTACATAAATTTGAAATAATTGACCATTTTCTTAACGCCAACTAATATCATAAAGGTTAAAGAAATTTTATGTGTTGTAGTTGGGTTTCCCTTCATCAATCATTAATTAACTTTACATAAGGAATCACCTCTTTCAAAGTAAGTCCGCATACTTAGGAAACACCATGTGGATGAAAAAAACACAATTCTCTCCAAATGGCTGACCCAGATTATTATTTCATTACCTTTTTTTTCAGCTCTTTTTAGTATTATTTTGTAGAACTCGGAAGGAGAATACGGTGAGAACGATACTGCAAGCCTGAATCACCTCCTGAGCTAAAAGTTCTCAGATCGGATCGAGAGAAAGAATTATGGACAACGAGATTCAAATCGGGTAGCGCCATCTGGGACCTGGCGGCTGTTGATACCTTTCTTCCATATAAATCACCGGTACCGGACGGTATTTACCCGGGCCTTCTTCAAAGGGGTTTGGGTGTGTTGCTTCCGGTCCTAATGAAGAAATACAGAGCAAGTATTGCTCTGAGACACATTTCCTTGTGCAGAAAAACAGGCAGGGTAGTGTTTATACCCAAAATAGGGAGACTAAACCATGCCTCGGTAAGCGACTTTAGGCTTTTCAGCTTAACGTCATTCGTTCCCAAAGCTCTTGGGAGACTAGTTGACAGAATTCTTCGGGATAAGGTGTACACTGCTGTACTATCTACAGTATGTGTAGATAGTACAGCACTGAACTCGACTGTTCGAGTTATTGAGCAGCAGTTGAATAAGGGATAATTTAGTGCAGCGACGTTTCTGAATATAGAGGAGTTTTCAACTACACCCCAACGAGCTTGGTTCGGAGCAACTTAATGTCCCGACTTCTCTTACGGCTCATGTAGCTTTTGGGCGGTAGGAGAGTCACCTCGACGATGGAAAATCACACCGCCACAGAATTAGTTAGACGAGGCTGTCCGCAGGGCGGCGTGGTGTCGCCGACTCTCTGACGCATGATGGCGAATGGTCTGTTATGAGCGCTGGAGAAAGGAGATTATTTTGAAAGGAGTGGAACGTTGGTATACGTCCTCGGATCTGGGGTTTAACCCAAAAGAGACGGAACTGGTTGTTTTCAAGAAGAAGCATACGATTCCATCATGTGGGAGGTCCATTTTTTTGGATCAAGATTCGACATAAAATAATCAGTTAGGTACTTGGGGGTAGTACTTAATAGAAACCTCAATTGGGCTCAGCATCTTAAGCTACAGACTAGCAGATTTTCTGCTGCACTCATGACCTTCATCGACACGTGGGACTTGTAGCCACCCGTGTTGATATGGTTCTTCAAAACCGTTCTGCTTGCCATACTCACCAGCTACGCTAAAGACCAAAGAGTGATCAGGTAGCAGAGTTTACTGCCGGATAAATGGGAGGGGTTTCTATCTTTCATTAGATAAACATATATTAGTTTTCTAGTCGGAGATCATGGCCATCCTTGGTTGTGCTCAAATACTAGCAGAACTGGATACAATTGGGCTCCGGGAGCCCTGGGCGCACACAGGATTACTTCTAAGGTGGTCTGGAAGTGCGTTCAGGTACTGGAATAAGTTGCGGTAAACAACAATATCCGTTTCCTCTGGGTTTCGGGCCACACCGGGATCAGAGGAAATGAGATTGCGGATAGGCTGGCATATCTAGGGTCTAGGAATACTCTAATAGGACCAGTGCTCTCGGTCAGGATCTAAGTGTTGTTAAGGCGAGGCTGGAGGACTGACTAGCGGAACAAAATGGGGAAACCTAGTTGAATGGCCGAGGTCGTTGCCAGTCTAAGGCAACGCTGGGTACATCACCTAGTAAAACCTGGACAAGGTTGCCACTTGAAGGCAGTCCAACTAATGCACAGCTGTTGGCACATATAGTGACTGGACATGACAAATTCAGATATCACCTGTGAATTATAGTACTGGAGAAGTGCAGATGATGAAAAATTGTAGTCGAAACTTCATTTGATCATCACATGCCATGAACGTAAACTACTGGGCGCGGAGATGCTGGAAATGAGTGATCTGCCGAAGATACCCTCTTGATCTATTAGAGACTTTTTGTGAGGATGGAACAGGGAATGTAGTTACTATGTGGGGTGACACCAAGAGCCTAGGACCAGGTGTCGATCTCCATGACGGACCCCTTGATATAATCCCTACTATAAGTTAACTCTTTGGTTCTTATAGTAAGGAATTACAGTTAATTATTCAGTATTGTTGTGTTTTTAATTTTTGTTAAATTTGAACTCTAAGTTTGATTTGGTCGAACACTTATAACTCGAGAATGTCTAGACCGATTTTCATGGTTTATGATTTGTTGGATTTGTCACCTTCCCGTATAGCAAAATAACTATTAAAAATATTTGAAAATTGACAAAAAAATAAAAAAGAAGAATAACATTTTTCCATACAAAGTGTTCATGGGTTTCGTACCTGCCAAACTTATCATCAACATCCCGTTGATACGGAAAACGCAAATTAGAGAATGTATTTAAATAAAGACTTTGGATGGATAAGATATATCCACAATGTTCGGATTGTCGCGTATTTAAGATTTTAAAAATATAGAACAGTGTCAGTAATGAAAAAAGATTGAGATATATTTTTGGGGTTGAATATTTATACGTGTGTACAGGAATTTATTTTGTGTTTACTGAAAAAAAAGTATCGAGCTATTTAAAAAATATAAAGTAAATGAATACAACTGTACCTGATGACCGTGTAGCTAATGGTCTCAATCAATCATTCCAGATTATTGTGGCAATGCTAGGTGGATTCAGTATACGAGGTGTGGCTATTAAATAACGAAACTGATATGGTAAAAAGTTTTATTTCCATTTTACATAATTACTTATTATCACCTTCAATATACATCCCCTTCCTTATCCCTGCAACGCTCCATACTGGTGTTTATTGTTGGAAACAGTGTTGGAAGTCATCTTCTGTCAACTCCTTCAGGATTCTTGCCGCTTTCTCTGTTACAGCTTCCATGGACTCAAATCTTGTCCCTTCAAATGCAGAAGGGAACAGATAGAAGTCACATGGCGCAAGGTCTGGTGAGTAAGGTGTAAGCTAACTCTGGGATGCTGTACTTCGCCAGAAACCTCTTGATAGATAACGTTTTTTATCATTTAGAATTTTGGAACACACTTTTTGCTAATTTTCACGTACATTCTTTATCAATGCCTACTATTTCAGCAATTATACGAATACTCAATCGACGGTCAGACTGAATCAGATTCATTCAATGCCATACACTCCTTTCAGTAAATTATATTTTTTTTGGTAGCGGTTTTTTCAAGTTTGAAGTGAAATTTAATGAAAATTCGATGCTCTATCATTTTCCGCCAAAACAAAATAACACTAACGGAAATTGAGATTATGACTAACGCTGTAGATTACACAAACAAGACTGCATTCTGAGGAGAAAACTTCACACTAAATAGTTCTCGGTCAATAGCGGTTGGCCCATGTACACTTGTTCCGCAGCAGCGTGAGTCTAGTTATTCAATAGCCACACTTCGTATTATATAAATATTTAACGTCGCGAAACTAATTTTTTATTCATGTTGTCTGTGATATGGTTTGAGAAAGGCATGCATTAGGTTAGGTTAAATTGTTTCGAGTGGGACTATCTAATCTTCTACAACGAAGACCTAATGCAATTAGGCTACGGAACATTTCGCATCACTTGAGATGAAGAGCGGCAAATTACACGAGAAGAGGTAAGGCACGAAGAAGGGGCCCTAGTTCGTTTAGTCTGTTCCTACAAAAGATATATAAATAATATCACCAATTAAACGTTTGAAACTAACTCTTTGTAGATAGAAAAATTAAAATATTCCAGGGGATCCAATACATTATAATCTCAGACGAATTTCGAAAGACTAATCGTAAAATTCACATTTACAAGTAAAAATATAAGTTTTTAATTTTTACTTTTCTTATATATCTGGTGGACCTATTTGATTTATGCACCGAAATGTTTCGATAGACGAGGCACCTAGGAAATGAAGATTTCGAGTAAAATATTTTCAGGATAAGAGAGACCTTTTCATAGGATAAAGTAAGGAGAGATGCCCCACATGGATAGTTGCCTCAATGTCAAAATATTCATGATTGGCGTGAGCTTCACTTACAGAAACACATTTCTTGAGTGGATTCTTATTCCAGAATATCATTCATGCAGTGCGCTGTAAAAAGGTATTGCGGATACTCAGTTTTCATTGCAAAAAAAGAGTACATTGCAGAAAGTAGCTCTAAAATTTAAAAGCATCTTATACATCGGACGAGAAGGAAGGGCCCTACTACATGCTTTTCAAACACAAGAGCAAAGCGAGGCCGCCCTTGAAATGGCAATGATAGAAACGAGAAATCGTAGGCTTATCCTTGAGTGTTTGTAGTCTCAACTTAGTAAACTCATGTTATTCACATGGTCAGTTGTACGTGTCAGCAAATCATCCGCTCTATTTGTTCTTGCGCCTGATAAAAACACAAAAAATGTCGCATATCACAAGGTGCTTAAATGAAGAGAATTAATCGGAGTGCATCCCATGGTTTATAAATAAAGTAATGGCACTAGTCCCGGTCGCTCCCGGTCTGTCTACGCATGGACGAGTGGCTTTGAGCAGCATCAGGTGCACATATGATGAGCCTCCAGTATGTTTTTGAACTCGCTGCTGTCATTTGTTAGTCCGTAGCGTTAGTTTTCATGAAACAGTTTTTTCTTGTGCGTTCTAAAAATGGGTATCATCAATTTTGAGCAACGGTGTATCGAGTTTTAGTTCAAACTTCGACACACTGCAACAAAAACATTCGAAAAAGTTCGGCAGCTCTATGGAGAAAGTATTTTGTCAAGGTACTGTTACCGTATCCCCTACGGTATCTCACCATAGATCGCTCTAGGCCCCTCCGAATAAGCGTGTTACCGTGTTAACCACGCTTTCTTAATCACAGATCGCCAAGTAGGCCCATCGACCAGGCGAGGCACAGAACGTACTCTTGGCCTACCTGAACCGAGGGTTTAAATATCCGTGCATTTCGGAGACTCTCTCACTTTCTCTTCGACGACCTTTACGAAGACACTTTGTCTCAGAACACCGGCTGCAGCACGCGTTGCCACGAGCCGGCTTTCCGTACCCACGCCATATTGCCAAACCGCCGTTGTTTACCAGCGAACCACGTGTTTTTATTTCATTTTAAATTTACGTTTATAAAAAGTGTTTGTGTTAACCATCAGTGTTTCCATCGTGTGTGTGACCTCATCCCGGTAGCAGTACCATGTTTTTCGGTTGTCTAAGGCATTTTCATAAGGAAGAGAGCCGACTGATGATGAAACACGACGCGGAAGGCATTCCAGTGCAATCATCGATGAAAATATCAACAGAGTTGACATTTTCTTGTGCATTCAGATCGACGATTGACAGTCAGGATGATAGCGGAACAGTTGAATTTGAATCACACCGATGTCCATCAGATTATAAACAATGAATTGGAGATGAGAAAAATTCGTGCAGAAATGGTTCCGAAACATCCAGGACCGAAAGAATCTCCAAAAGGAGGGAATCCTAACTTTTTGGGAACGATTGAAAATAATCCCTGTTTGTTGGAACGTGTCATTACTGATGACGAGTTTGGGTGTTTGCGTTTGACCCAGAAACCAAACGCCAGAGCATGGAGCGGTACACTGCAACCTCTTCAAGGCCCAAAAAAGCACGAATGAGCAAGTGTAACATAGAATGTATGCTGTTTTTTTTATAGCTAAGGAATCGTACACAATGAGTTTGTGTCTCAAGGCCAAACGGTTAATCAACACTTCTACAGAATTGTTCTTGAAAGACTTCGAAAAAGACTCTTTCTTATACGACTTAACAACAAAAACATCTGAGTGTCGCATCACGACAATGCGTCATATCACACTGCAATCTTAATAATGGAAGATTTAGCCAGTAAAAACATCCTGTACATTAATTCTGTTTCCCGAGAACTAAGAATCACCTCAGGAAAATTCGTTTGTGGACACTTGGAAACATCCAAACAGCTGTAACCAACCAGGTGAAAGTTATTCCGAGTTCTAGCAATGTTATGATGATTGTTTCCAGCGCTGTGTGACCACCAAAAGGAACTATTTCAGAGGAAACTGTAATTATATTCGAATAAAATATTACTCGTATGTATATAGCTCAATTCAATCATATCTTGCTGACACGCGACTGAAGTACTTTATTTTTGTAACTTTTTATTTCCACCTGTTGTATTATATGATTGAAGTACTGAATTCAATATTTATTTTTTATTCCTAGAATTACTTTCATAAAATCCTAAATTAAGTTCTGCTAAAAGGTAACACGACTTTCATTGACCGTAAGGCGCCAGCTAGCTTGTGTCTCAATAAACTTCATAAGGTTGGATTAATTTAAGATTTTCGAGACGGTTCACAAAAATATAGACATTTTTTCTGTCATCGTTGGAATCTACTTCATTAATCGATTAAGCAAAAAAAATAGCCACAAGGTGTACTATTCATTACTTCAAAAAATATTAAGCATGTACCAACAACAGCAATTCTAGGCGATAAGGATAGGATCTCCAATTTTGATCAAACCAGTTTTCTTCACTTCCAGATGGATTCCCATCAAAGGAGCTTTCTCAGGCCCTTTGTTCAGTCTGTACCTACAAGAAATATAAAAAATATCACGAACTATACGTTTGAAACTAACTCTTTGTAGATAAAAAAATTTAAATATTCCTGGAGGTCCGATACCATATAATCTCCAACGAATTTCGAAAAATTAATGGTAATTACTTTAATTTATTCACCGAAATATTTTAATGAACGAGGCACCCAAAAAATAAAAATTTCTAGTAAAAATTTTTCAGGATATAAGAGATCACCTTTCCATAGGTTAAAGTATGGAGAGATTCCCCACACGGATAGATGCTCCAATGTCAAAATATCCCTAATTGACGTGAGCTTCACTCATAGAAATACATTGAGTGCATTAATATTCCAGAATTTCATTTACGCCGTGCGATGTGAAAAAAAATTGCGGGTACTCACTTTTATAGCAAAAAAAGAGTACATTGCAGAAAGTCACTCAAAAGTTTAAAAGCATCTGATACATCGGACGAGATTTTGTTATGTAAAGAGGTAAGACGATGATTATTTTATGAATAGTTTAGTATAAAGATGAAGCGCCGTAGAATAACCAGACTTTCAACGTGTATTTTGCTCAATGAAGTGGGCGTCTATCCGTACCAGAAGTATAGTACCCTCGGAAGATGGTACGATCAGATGCCTATAGAGGATAGTCGCCGCTTTTTCGACAAATATTTGACGGCTGGATGCCTTCTTTTATTTAACGTTTTTCTCTCAGAATATGTCTTGAAAAATGGACTGAAAAGCAATTAAAGCAAACTGTTATGCATTTCAGCCGGCTCGGTGGCGTATGGGATATGATGCTCGTCTCCTGCGCAGAGTTACCTAGGTTCAATCCCCACAAAGTCGATGCGATTTTTCGGATTCTGGTAATCGCTTGAGTATCCATCTTTCGGAGGAGATGTAAAGCCGTCGGTCCTGTCTAACAGAGATGTGTTGGACATTAAAGATCTCTTCCCTCGACATGAGAGGGGTTCGGCAAAATTCCCGGGTTAGTGAGGTGACAGAATTCTCAGGCGTGTCATTGGCCGAAAGGCGGAAATAGAGCACGTTAAAAGAATAACAAACAAACAACTGTTATGCAACTAAAAGTAATGTTATGGGAGTAAATGAAGCTGCAAGGTCATATGGAATTTCACCATGGACACTCAGGCGACGCAGGAAAAAAACATGGACTGGACCAAAACCCTCTACTAGAAATTGAAAACGAATATATAAGTTGCCAAAGCAGGTTTTACTAAACAAAGGGAGATATTAGGAAACCGGCTTTTCAATAAGGAAAGAAATTCAGTCTTTTTTAGAAGGACATGCTGTTTTAAATGCCAGGCAAAGTGAAGGCTTATCATCTACACGCGGTTTAGGATTAAACAGGCATGAAATAAACGACTTTAACTTAACCAGAAAAGCCTTGAAGAAAACGATCTATTAGGAAAACCAGACCAAATTTACAATATGGATGAAACTGGTGTTCAGATGAATAACAAATCAGGTGAAGTTATTGCGGAAAAGGTGCGAAACTTGTTTAACAAGTAACATCGAGTGAGAAAGGAGAGGTGTAAATGAAGAACTCGAATTTGTAGATTATCCTAGGTCTGACGTCTATACGAACAAAAAATAATCATATATCAATTCGGTGTTGTTCATGAAATGGCTAACGGAACATTTCAAACTAAGAAAGCCAGAAGGAAAAGTAGTCTTTTTATCAGATGAGCATGTTTCCTATTGTAATTACATAAACATGCTTACATCCGCTGCTGCAGACGAAGTAAATTTGCTTTGGCTCCCTAGTCACTCAAAACATTGCCCAAATCCTTAGATAGACCTTTTTCTAAATCTTTGAAAAGTCATTTCACTATGGAGCTTCGACATTGGATTTTAAATGAGAAAGAAAGAAAAGTTACGGGCTAACATACAGGAAAATTGCCACTAATGGCTATGAAGCTTGTGGTTCGAATCCTTAAACCAAAATGCTATACGTGATTATTCTTTCGCGATTTCAGATGGAGAGAATCTACCACCGATCGAAAACGACGATAATTCTCCTCGTACTCATACGATTATGTCTTTTACGGAGCTCAGAGATTCAACAAGCACATCTACTAATCGAACACTGGCTACACAAGAAGAAAAAGAAGTGGTTCTGTAAATTGACAGAGAAATAGTTCTTCCATTACCGCCAATCCTTCGCCAAACTAGGATATTACTCCATCAAAATATTTACAAGACATACCTTTTTCCCGTGCCTACAGTCTCCATATATTATTTAAATGCAAAAAACAATCTGCTAAGTTACTAAACTGTCATCAGAAATTGAAATTAGAAAGAAAAAGCTTGCGGCGGCATCAAAGGAAGAAAAATAACTCAAAGAAAATGAAAAACCGAAACCAAATAAAAAGAAAAAACAAAGAGTTGAAAGAAAACATTTTGAGAACTTGACGAATCCGGAATTTTAAATTCAAGCGATAAGGATATCATGTGCTGCCTTGACTGTACTGATTCTTACAATAAACTAATTCAAAAGTAGATTGGATGGAGTGCATTTCTTGCGATAAATGGCTTCATGAAGATTGCACAATGCATGGAGACTCTTGCAACATATGTGGAAAAAGATAGAAAGTTTTTATCTGTGACAAATCGAAGAATTTTTTACTTTTATTTCAAGTTTCGTTTTGTTTCTGAATATTTATTATTTTTTTGAATAAAAACTTTTATTTATTATTTTTCAATGAAAATACCCTTATTGAAAGTTATTTTCTTCATTTTACTAGAAGGCGCTTCTAACCTTCCTTCGAAGGGCAACTAGCCCATCCTTGAAGGATATTTAGTCACCTGAAAGTTTTTTGCTATTTAATACTTTTCATAAATCCAAAATGTGTAGCGAGTTCATTCCTCTAATTATCCATGAATCGGGAATAAAACTTGACTAAGCCGAATTGCAACCAAATATAAAAACCATACTAAATCACAGAGACATATTAAAATGTACTTTACCCTACTACTGATCTTGATTACAATATTTCAATTTCAAAGTTAACCTTCAAGGTCTTTTGGAGGTTATGGGTATTTTTAATGTGAACTTCTAGTTTTATTGTAGATTCTAAGAGAACAGAAAATTTTACATTCGAAATAGTATTAAAAGTTTTACACTAAAGTCAAATAAAATTCATTTCATTGTATGACTGACTATATTGAATTATTATTCTTCAAAAAGTGGACAAATATCTTTTAGGACGATGTGTGACAACTACTTCAACGCTTACTTCTAACTCAAGGTTAATCTTCAAGTCGTTTGAAGATCGTGATGTTATTTTTAAGGGAATCATAGCTTTGATTCCAGTTTAAAGTTTGTTATTGAAATCTCAGAAAATTCGATTTCGAAATACTATTTCTATTCGTTTATTTGTATTTCTGTGTGGAATTTTTATCATGGAGATACTTTGCAAGGGTACGTCCAGCTCAAATTTAAGTAAATAATCTTTCGAGGGGATAAACACTTATTGAAAGATTTGGAAAATTCGAACAAATTACAAAATTATAATATTTGATCGAAGATACAAGATATTTGATTACTTTTCCGTTCATTGAGTTTCTTGATAAGGTAATTGTATTAAAAAAGGAAAACTCTAGAGTCTTCGAAATTTTTGTTCTATAACGTCTCTCTGGACAGTTGGTATAAAATTGTTAGAATATAAAGGTAAATCTTACTTGGATAACGTCCTCAAAGGTTCTCTTTCTGGGTATCGTATGCCGTTATCAGGATCTATAGTGGTGGATACACATCTTGTACAATTTTTTATATTCTTCAAAATTACATCTTCACCTATCTTTATCCACTTCCAATTATCCTCATCGTAAGGCTCTGGTCCATCTACCACTATGTTAGGGCGGAAGATCACTGCAGGAAAATCTTCGACTGGAGCTCTGTCATTTAAATCATTTACTGAAGCTTGATTAACAAGCAATATACTCGTTAAAAACGAATATAATCCCTACAAAATATAAATATAATAAAATTTTTATTAATCAGGAATTTCGATGGAATATTCAGTTTCGTAATTGAAAATTGTTAAATTCAGAAACACTGAACAACAGAAATATGTACTTTTGTTGTTAATACAATTCAGAGTTTTCAGTTAACCCTTGTACCTAACGTTGTAATGCAAAATGCTTAAACTTCATTCAGTTTCTGACACTATGGAAAGAGGTACAAGTTTTATGCCGAATTACGTCATTTCATCTTCATCTTCGTGAAGCAACCGTTTTATAGTCCAATCAGTTCAAAAAATCTCAACAAATGCAATTTTTTGGGATATAAAGGATATTAGAGATTCACTTAAATTTTTTGCTCAATACCAACATATTTTTTGTTTTCAGTTTTGGGAAATTATTTCGGACGTTAATTTACTATTAGTAATGACACTGATTCATTGATTTCATATTTGCTTCATCATCACAGAAAAGTTGTTTTTTGATTCTATTCATCTATGTTCATAGTTGTCCTCATTCAACCCGGTGACAGAATTTCCCGGCGTGTCATTAGCCGAAAAGCAGAAATAGAGCACGTTAAAGAAAAACAAACAAATAAACAATTCAAATACTCACAGAAATGCTATCCGGGAAAATATAATAGTACGGTTTTTTGGAATATCTCGTTTCCCATATTGGCTCATTAGCGTGATAGTAACCTAATCTGTATCCAGAATCAGCCTGTTTAATTTTCTGTGAGAGCCATCTAGCGGCTTCGTCCCCACAATCTATGGTTTCCATGGTATCCCTCAATTCTGTTCTGAAAAATTAAGTGTACAATTTTTTACGAATCTTTAGGAAATGAATACCTACTTAATAGTTCCAAATTATACTCACTTGATAAATGTTTTGTTATCGTCTCGTCTATAGGGAATTCGAACATAGAGTGTTTCCATCTGTGGAGCATCGAGAGTAATGTGATTTTCGTCATGAATAGAAATGCGTATCGTCACGAGAGAAGGTATAGTTGTGCCGTTTTTAATAGTTAGATCTTTCTCGCCGTACACAGCAAATGATCTGAAATTATAGAAATAATCGAATTCAAGAGCAGCTTTCCAATATAGCTATCCCAAATCAGCTTCGACTGGGGAAGTATAAAGAAACTTACCTATCCCTCAACTGTAAGTTTTTTGAAGTTTTCATCGTTTTCAAGCCAACTTTGGAGCATTCCGCTACATCTACTTCCAGAAAGTGACCACTTTTTAGAGGAAAAACGAACAAAGTTTTAATTTTCCCAATTTTTTTCCATTCTGTTGGTATCTTATCGTTCAGTTTTTTCCTGAATAACGAATATAAATAAAAACTTACAGAAACTGATGCAAGAGCAGCAGTAATAAAAAATGGGTTTATTTTTGAAATCATTTCAATTGTTCTCAATAAAGAATCACACTATTTATTATTAATAATTTAAGGACTAGTGTTGCTCGGCACGTGGTACAATTGAGAATACTAAATATGAATAATAATAATAATCAAACAGCAATTGACGATAACCTATTCAACATCACATATTTTTCAATCTTAAATGAGCGTGTAAATGTTGAAGGTATAAATAATACAGAATATTATAGAGTGTGAGTGAATATCAATTAATGAACTGAAGATAAGTTGAATAAATAATTCTATATACTTGTAAAGGAATGATTATAATTAAACCTCAATATATTCAGGGGTGTGCGATAAAGAATCGATAAACCTCATCGACATTCGTGATTCTTATTCATTCTTCATTTTTTTGGCTTAAGTATTTATTATTTTCTATAGCACTATGGGAAGAATACCGTATTTCGATTAGAGTCTTCATTGACCTCTGTAGGTAAATAAATCGTTCAAGCCAAATATTTTTAATTGTTAATAAGTAGGATTTGAATTTGTCTTTTCTATCCAGGTTATTGGTGACTATCTAGCTTTATTTTTACTTTCTCGAATAATTCAGCTAACGTCTTCGGTACTGTTTTATTTTACATTATACAGGGTGTGGCAACAAAAACGAAATTGACTGGATAACTACATAATGTGCATTTCCGGACAAAAGGCTGAAAAAATGTCGATTTTCTTTAAGAGGGGGACATCTTCCACCGTAAAGTGCTTATCTATAACATCAACCTTTGAAGAAGGGCAATCATCGAAAGGCCTAAAACCATATACAATTCCGAGGTTCTACAGTTTACATTGAAAATCACTTTTTATGAATATATACAAAGTGTGCAATTCAAAAAATATTATTTCTTTCAACTACATTGAAACACCCTATAGAAAAACAATAGTGTGAAAAAGTAGGCTCATTTGATTCAATTTTTTTTCTTTCTGTTGCGCCCTTCTTCTAGCTCTTCGAGCAACACATTATCAGCTGTCATATAAAATCATGTGGATACTCAGTATATATTTGAAGAGTTTCACAAAAATGCAATCTAATTTTATACGTTGTTACATAGTAAACAGAAAAATCTTATATCTCTAACTCAAAATCGGGGTCCTCTGAAAAACAACTGAATTTTTATGGGCGATGACGATTTTGTTTACGGAATATTGAGTTTCACTGCATTGTGGAAATCACATCTCTATCTCTTATAATAACAGAAAAATATGTATATTATCTGCACTGTAAATGATAATTTCAACTCTTCCTTCAAAATTGGTAAGAGAATAGATCCCGACAATAAACCTCAAATAATACTTTTTTTGAATCAATTTATTTTTCCAAGGTATACTCCATTTATTATAGCGAGAAAATACTAAGCAACACAGTTTTCACAAAAACAATCAAAAAGGATCAAGTTCTTCAAAGTTACGATACTGTTCAAATATTAGCATCAAAAGTAGGCGATAAAAATGGGATCACCAATTTTGATTAAACCAGATTTGTTCACTTTCAGATGGATTCCCGTTAAGGGACCCTTTTCGGGACCTTTATTCATTCTGTACCTACAAAAAATATGGAATGGAATTATTATACATTATGATCTGAATGAATTTAGAAAATTGAAGGTAATATTGATATTCAGAAGTTAAAATACACCATTTTTTGTTTTTACATTCCTTATCAGTCTATAGGGTGGGTCATTTTAATCTATGCACCGAAATACTCCTCAGGTAAACCACCCACAAAAAATAGTTCACGCAAACGTTGTTGAGGACAAAGAAGGTAACCTTCTAATACATCTCATCTTGATATCGAAGTCAAGGTCTTTTGGTAGCCATGAGATTTGTTTAATGGAATTCCCTAGTTTTCATTGCTTATTCTGATGAAGCAGAAAACTTTTGATTCGAATTAGTGTTTAGAAAAAATATCACATACTACCTCACTAAGATCAAATAAAGGTCATGAATGATTTGTCTGGAATTATTAAAATTCAGAAAATTTTGTCAGAGAAAAATGTTTCAAGACAAAAAGTCATACACTGTACCGCTGACCTCGGACTCAATGTTAAACTTCTAGGTATTTTGAAGGTAATGATGAATTTTCAATGGAAACCAGTGTCTATTCCAGACGATATAATTCACTCTGAAGAAAACAACAGTTTGCTATTGTAACTCTAGAAATGTCGAAGTCACGATACTAATTTTATTTTATTTTCTGCCTTCTACAGGTTAATCAAACTCAAAGGTTTCAATCACCTTGATTATTCTGAGCTTCAGACTCATTTCTAGGCTGTTTGGTGGTCAACGTGTTTTGTATACTTATGAATAACCTAATTAGTCACCAGATCAAAACAAACCGCAATATTTATCATCAGAAAGATATTGCCAAGCTAACACCCCAAACGTGAGAAACAAGGGTGCTCGCTGAAATCTAGCAGCCCAATCGTGAATGCGATTTCTCATATTTTATTTCAAATACAAAATTTTCTGCTCCTTGAGAATAAGAAATAAGGGGTTCTTATCGAAAGAACCTCATGAAAATCAAAAGAACTTGTAGATTGACTCAGAAATCAAGTTCAGTACTAAGGAAATTAACCCTGAACAATTTTTGTCGGAATTATTTTATTGTAGGTGGCTTAGCTGAGGACATATTTGGATTCGTAGATTAGAGTATACTGTGGTAAAAAATGACTTAGGAACAACTAGGCTAATTTGCCTATTTTTTGTTTTAAATGTTCATAATAAAATTTTTATGAGAAGAAAAATTATAAAAATCAAATTAATTACAAAATAATAATCTTTGTTTGAAGGTAAAAGTTATTTGCTCAGTTTTTATTCTATGTATTATACTATCAGAAGAGATTTATTGAGAATCAGAATTGCAATTAGTATAATTTATATTTCAATTTCTTATTATCAACATGATTAACCATTACGTTGTAACGGTGGAATCAATTAACAACTTTAGTTTTTATTCGCTCAGAGGCTTGATAACAATAATTGAACTGCAAGAGACATACCTGGAAATTTATTAAAATTTTGATAAGATAAGGTCTGTCCTGACACCCAGTAAAAAAATGGTGAGAATGTAAAAGTAAATCTTACCTGGATAACGTTCGCGAAGGTTCCCCTTCAGGATCTGTAGTGCTGAATACACATCTTGTGCAATTCTTTATATTTTTTAAAATTACATCTTCGCCTATTTTTAAACTCTTCCAGTTATCTTCGTCGTAAGGTTTTGATCCATCTACCACTATGTTAGGGCGGAAAATCACTGCTGGTAAGTCTTCGACTGGGGTTTGCTTATTGAAATCATCTACTGAAGCTTGATTGACAAGCAATATACTCGTTAAAAACGCATACAATCCCTTTAAGAAATTCTTTTAATTCGGGAATTCCATTGCAATATTCAGTTTTTCAGTTGAAAATTATTAAATTTAGAAACACTAAACAAACCCAAAAGAAGATTTTTCAACAAAATTATGTACTTTTGTTGTTAATACAATTCCGAATTTTTGGTTACAACTAGTACCTAATGTGGACATACAAAATACTTCATCCAATTTCTGACTTTCTAGGAGAAGTAGAAGAGATACATTTCATGACGGATTACGTAATTTGATCCTGAAAATTACTTTTTTTTAGTCAATCGCTAAGATACAGAAGGGAGATATTTGGCCATATAGAACAAAATATTTCAAGAATGATAACGTTTTTGCCCAGTAGAGCTATTTTATAGGTTATAAGGGACACTAGAGATCCACTAAATTTTTTTGTTCTATACCATAATGTTTTTTACGATCTATTAAGATATTTGGGAAATTATGTATTGAGCCATTAATCATATTCATTTCATAATTGCAGTTTTGTGATTATATTCATCTATGATCGTAGTTAACTTTCAGGCCCTCGCAACCATTTGTGTAAAGCACACAGGCGCCAAAACTCAGGGTCCAAAAAAAAAATTAAAATTGAGTTGAGAAATTAAATAGGATTAGGTATAAATACACACGAAATTTTAGTAGTATATCATCCAGTTACTGCCGATTCCTATGTTGCGAGAACATGCCGGCGGCAGTTACCTTAAAAAAAAAATAAAAAAACATGATCCAAAATGCCTTAAGGGGCGCCAAAATCCTTTTTTGCACACAAGCGCCAGTAGCCCTCACGGGGGCCCTGTTAACTTATCTGGTCTGGAGTGAAGTACCAATTCAGCGCATTCCCCGGGTTTTGGATACGGAAACGACCCGTGGCTGACGTGGCTGACCGCTTGTGACGACACTATTGGTCAGCTGGTTATAAGGAGGCTCGTCTCACTAAAAGCTGAAACTGGTAGCCTCCGAAAACCTGGCCGCGAACCAACTTCTCCTTACCCTGCTGTCGTGTCGTGGCTAAGGGTTTGCACAAGGGTATCAAAATCGACGACCATTTGTGCTAGCTATGCTAATCACAGCGGCCATCAGTAACAGGTTTTTGTCGGTGTCTGTGGTCATGTCTCATGGTCTGCATGAGTGGGGGACTTATCTCTACCGCACTGGCCAAGAAGAGTAAATCTTATCAAAAATCCCCAGGTTCATGGTGGAACCTCCTTTGCCTAGGAACCAGCTCGCCAATGAGTGGCCCATTGGGAAAGATGGGTCACGAATAGGTGAACTCCGGACATTAGCCAGAATCCGGTTTTATTTTGGCTTGTCAGGGTAGGGGGAGAACTGCTCTGATGGACTTTTTATTTTTTCCCGACGCGTGGAAATTCTATGGATCCACACCATATAATTTCAAAACCTAACGAGGGGGTTAACCACGATCCTCAAACAGAGAAAATCATGGAGGGGGAGGTACAACTCCCCCCTATCATCCTGCCACCGCCGACGGATATTGTAAGACTGGTGACCTCACCTCTGAGCAGAAAAGGCTGGATGGAGCCACTAAAAAGCGGCTAAAGAGACTGCTTTCATCTGGCGTCGAATATTCGGTTGCCAGAATTAAGGCAGTCAATAAAACAAATCCGAGTGGAAAGGAGCCCTCGGGGGCAAGATCAACCTCGCCCTCGGGCGCATCCTCGACTGCAGAAAAGCGTCTAAGGTCTGATGGCAGTACTATGGAGCAGGACCAGATAAGGTACCGTCCGGAGAGCCAAGGACAGGAGGCAATGTCCTATAGGGATGCCACGGGGGGGATCAGAGTTGGTGTCATACAATCTGGCTTTCTTGAGGTGCAGTTGACTGCAGAACGGATTAAGGTCCTGCAGGATGTCCTCCTTGAGGTATACAGTGTGACCGCTCCTGGGGAAGAACCGATCAGTTTTCTGGGAAGTTCCGCTCGCCCTAGATGGTTGCAGATTACGTGTGTAGACGAGCAAAGTGTGGCGTGGCTTCAGAGCTGTATAGTTGCCTGAGGCCATAGGAAGTTGATTATCTACGCATTATGACAGTTACCAAAGCAACACATATTTGTTGCTTACATTCATGATCGGGCGCCTGATAACAGATGGAAGCCCGATATTGTTCTGCACTTGTTGGTGGGCAAACGAGGCCTCAACACTAGGGAGTGGAGAGAGTTTTTCCATAAGGTAAGTGGATCAGGACAGACGTGGCCCTTCGCAGTAGACGAGGGTTCAAAAACTGCCCTAGAAAAGCTGGGCTTCAAACCGTTCTGCGGGTTCGGAAGGGTAACCTTCCAAGTCGTGAGGGGGAATGCGCCCAAGGTGCCGCAGAATGGCGCGGCTGACGTGAGTGGTGCAGAGTAGACTCGAGCGCAACCTCGGCAGCCAGTAGCGCAGTCTAGCGCTACTAAAACCAGGGGTGGCACATTGAGTCCCAAAAGGACCCAGACTGAAGCTCTCAAAGAAAGACCTGGAGTAAGTATGTCCTGGAGTCTTCCAGAGCAAGACGCCCAGATACGGCTGGGGGCAAGGGTAAACAGTCTGTCAGCAGCCAACGTGTGCCACAGGAGGGGGTGAAACAAGCACCTCCAGGCGAGGCGTCTGGTTGTCCTTCGACATCTGAATGATGGGGAAAGGGATCAGGAGTCTTCAGACTAATATTCAGCATTCTGAGGCAGGTACATTTCGCCTTGGTAAATGCAAGCCAAATCAAGGCTTTCACCCAGGAACCATGGCAGCAAATCGAGGATCAGTTTGCAGTCTCAGAAATCTACCAGGACAGATACTGTACTACTGCCCTAGGGGCAACCCCAGGACGTGTATCTTCATCAATATCATAATTGATAATCTTTTACTTGCCGAATTCTGTAGTACTGTACTTGTGAGTGTCCCGGAAGAGCGTGGCAGACTTGATTTAGTAGTCTGCTCAGCATATTTCCCGGGAAATTCTGCTGAATGCCCTCCTGAGATGATTCGTAATCTGGTGAGTCATTGCAAAAGGAAAAATCGCCAACTTGTCGTAGCGTGTAACGCTAATGAACACTACACGGTGTGGGGCAGCTCGGACATCAACGCAAGAGGTGAAAGTCTCTTCTACTTCCTCATAGCAGAAGCCCTCATTCTATTGAATAGACGAGAGGAACCAACCTTTGTGACGCGAAATCAAGCTGAGATGTTGGACTTTAAGTTCTACTCGAGTTCCCTGAGCAATAAAATCTCGAGGTTGGGTGTGTCAAGTGAACCCTTGGGATCTGATCACAGACACATTCAATTCACTTTTTAGTCTGGGATCAGACCAGTGGTCGAATCCCAAGAAACACTGACTGGGACGGTTAAAGAGCATCCGTTAGTGCTCAGTTGGGGAGGTATTGACACAGCTGAAAACAGTCGTGGAGACATTGAACGTATGGCTAGGGAGATATCCCGGTCGATCGAATCAGTGTTCACAACAACTGTCCAATAAGGAGAAAGTCTGAGATTGACACAGCTTCATGGTGGAATCCTTCACTCGAAAAACGCAGAAGAGAAGTTCGGAAACTTTTTAATCGAGCTAAAAATATCGGCAAAGAGGACCACTATCGTTTTACTCTAACGTCTTATAATAAAGAATGTAAGAGGGCAAAACGGGAATCCTGGCGCAGGTTCTGCGGGGAGGTGGAAAGTACCCTCGTAAGTGCAAGGCTGCATAGGATTCTCGCCAGAGGCCCGGTGCTGCCATTGGATCTGTAGAAGGCCCAGATGGATAGTACACGGACTCAGGAAATTCTTACGAGAACACACTTCCCAAATTGTCGGTTTCTTGATATCAGTGACAGCTGTGACACAGTAGCCCTGGAGCACCTTGCTAAAAGGCCGAAAAAGAACGATTAAAAGAACGCAAGAACGATCATCAAGCCCTAAACAGTTAGGTGAGCGATTCACTCATTTAAGCCATTTAAGGCTCCTGGGGAGGATGGCATCATGTCTGCCTTGCTATAACAAGGAGTGGATGTCCTCCTCCCATAGCCCATTAGACTGTTTTGGT
Organism: Cryptolaemus montrouzieri; assembly: GCA_013387265.2. Classification (NCBI taxonomy): domain Eukaryota; kingdom Metazoa; phylum Arthropoda; class Insecta; order Coleoptera; family Coccinellidae; genus Cryptolaemus; species Cryptolaemus montrouzieri. The sequence goes on along the minus strand of JABFTP020000165.1, from coordinate 20,453,569 downwards.
TGAGTCTGGCCTGGAATGTTGTCCCGGCCAGCTGACGGAAAGTTGGGGTTATATACATTCCTTAGGTGGGTATATCGAACTCACAACCTAAATCGTTTGAACCGATAAGTCTTATGTCTTTCGTTCTGAAAACCCTGGAGAAGGCATTAGATGCATGCATCAGGACCGAGGTGTTATTGATGAGGCCTCTGAGTGAACATCGATACACCTTTCAAAAAGGTGACTCAACTGATCTGGCACATTACAACCTAGTCGGGAGGATCACTCAGTCTCTGGACCGCAATGAGTCTGCAGTTGCAGCCTTCATGGTCATTGAGGGTGCGTTTAATGCGGACCCCGCTAGTTCGCTATTTGGGGCTGCGAGAGTCAGAGAAGTATTAAATATTATTGCGGAATGGATCAGTAACATGCATAATGCCAGAGAGATCAACACTTACCTGAAAAGGGAAAGAGTAAGTTTTAAGGCAGACAAGGGCTGCCCTCAGGAAGGAGTATTATCCCCTCTGTTGTGGTGCCTGCTGGTTGATGACCTTCTGGCAGTAATTGGTTCACTTGATTCTTATGTACAAGCGTATGCTGATGATATAGTCATCATTCTGGCAGTAGGAGATGACAGCGATGCCTCCGTCAGACTTCAGGAGGCGATATCAGCTATTCGAGGGTGGTGTGAGGGAGAGAAACTAAGCATAAACCCCAACAAAACCCTTCCATTCACCAGGAAATAGAGGGTATTTGTTTTTCCCCAAACCCTGGGTGGAGTGTTTATTCCAGTTGCGGAAGAAGCAACATATCTGGGGTTACCTTTGATAGTAAGCTCACGCGGAATTCACACCTGGAAAACACAATACACAAGGCTAGACATTCCTTATTGGCATGTCAAATGACCTGTAGAGAGAAATGGGGTCTTGTCCCAGAGCAACTTCAGTGGCTATATGTGATGGTGGTGAGACCAGGTATCACATACGGCTGCATAGCTTGGTGGGAGTGCAGTCTTGAGAAGCAATCCCGACTCAAGCTCTCTAGATTGCATAGAACGGTCTGCATTATGATTACTTGAGCTTTTCGCTCTACACCCACTACGGCCATGGTGGACCAGTCTGAAATCGAGTACAGCGAGTTGCTGAATATGAGAACTGACATAGTAATACCTAAAACCAACATGGAGCGATGGTAGACAGGACTGGACTAGCTCCAAGCACCATCTACTTGAGGGTCGCTGTTGGTACATAGACGGCTCAGAAACTGCAAAAGGTGTTGGAGCTGGTGTCCACGGTTGAGGAGCTGCCAAGGAACAGTCAATTTGTCTTGGCGGGCTTGCGACTGTTTTTCAAGCAGAAATATTCGCTGTTGACCACTGTTCTCTTGCTTACGTGGGGATTAACAAATAGATCAATAAAAATCATCACCGATAGCCAGGCTTCACTGAAGGCATTGGCATCCGACACCTGTACGTCGCTTATGGTGCAGGAATGTCGGTCCACCCTTGCCAAACTGGGAGAAAGGAGCAGGCTCCGTTTGATATAGGTAGCCGGACACTCGGGCACTGGGGGAAATGAGAAGGCGGACTCATTGGCCTGTCGAGGAGCAGGTTTGGGATTCATCGGACCGGAACCTAGGCTGGACATTCCCTTGGAGACTTCAAAAATGGAAAATAACCGATGGTTGGACCTGAAGGTACGCGAGCACGGGATGAATCTTTCAGGTCTCAGACACTTGCCATCAGTGGACTTTCCACTGCGAGAGCCAAGGATTGGCTTAAACTCTCCAGTTTGGAATTGAGAGTTCTAACCGCCATGCTAACGGGGCATTGTCGTCTCAGAAATTACCTGAACAAGTTAGGATTAATTGAGGATCCTTCATGTAGACTATGTAAAGAAGAGATAGAATCAATGGAACATGTTATGAGCGAGTGCCCAGCTGGGGACAGATTCTGGATGGACGAAATTGGATTCAACAAACTGCAGCTGACTGAGCTTATTAAGCAGTCGCAGTGTCGCAGTGACCGGACTGCTGGACAACCCTCACTCATAATCTATAGCCATCTATCTAGTTTACATATCTATGTTCGTCGTTGTTTTCATTCAAATACTCGGAGAAATGCTATCGGGGAAAATATAATAACTCGGTTTATTCGGATTTCTCGTTTCCCATTTCGGTTCATCAGCGTGATAGTAACCTAACCTGTACCCAAAATTTGTCTGTTTAATTTTCTGTGAGAGCCACCTAGCGGCTTCGTCTCCACAATCTACACTTTCCACAGTATCTCTCAAAAATTCTGTTCTGAAATATTGGGGTTGATTTTTTCACCTATAAGTTTATAGTATACTCACTTGATAAATGTTTTGTTATCGTCTCCTCTATTGGGAATTAGAACATAGTGTTTCCATCTGTAGAGCATCGAGAGCAATGTAGTTTTCGCCATGCACAGAAATGCGTATTATGAGTAAAGAAGGTATTGTTCCGCCACTTTTAATGGTTAAATCTTCCTTGTACCGTACACAGCGAACGATCTAGTACAGAAAAATCATGGTTGGTTCTGATCGAATTCGTAAGCTACTTTCCAGTATTGCTATTCCAGATCGACGTCGAAAAAAACATCAATTGGAGCATGATAAAGAATCTTACCTATCTCTCCACTGTACGACTTTCGAAGTTTTCATCGTTTTCAAGCCAACTTTTGAACATTCTGCTACATCTACTTCTAAATAGTGGCCACTTTTTAAAGGAAAAACGAACAAAGTTTTAATTTTCCCAATTCTCCCCATTCTGTTGGTATGTTATCGTTCAGTTTTTTCCTAATGAACGAGTATAAATAAAAACTTGCAAGATGCAAGAGCAGCAGTAATATCAAATGGCTTTATTCTAGAAGTCATTTTTATTGCTCTCAAATACGAATCCCACTATTTGTGATCAATAATTCCTGGATAAGTGATCCTCATTACGGGGAACCTAAGGGCAACTAATATCAAACAGTAATTGACAATAACTTAATAAACATCACATCACATATTTAATTTCAGATAAACATGTCACATGATGTAGATATAATTAATACAGAATATTATCGGAGTGAAACTAAATATCACGCAGAGAATTATAGATAAGTTTAAATAAATAATGCTATATACTTGTAAATAAATGATTATAAATCTGAATATATCCCAGGGTGTGCGATAAAGAATGGATAAATTCCAATCTGACATATCGATATTATATTTCTTCTTCATCTCATTTATTGACTGAGGTATTTATGCTTTTTATGGTAGTAGGAAAGATGCTATATTTCGATAAGTCTCTTTAGCGACCTCTGTAGACGAATAAATGAATCACTATGAAAAGTTATTCATGAAATCATTCAAAGTTCGTTGAGATTATTTTATAAAGAAGAATATGAAGTTGTTTTTTTGCTATTTTCAATTTATTGGAGATTGTCATCCTCTGCTGAAATATGCCTCCCTTCAAAGGAAAAGACGCATATTTCTATATTTTGTCCAGAAACTAATATTTTTGTAGTAATTGAGTTTTAGTTGCAGCAACCCCGATATTGATTTATAAATTTGCAGTTTCTCTAATTGCTGTATAGATATGACCTGAAAAAATCTTTTTTATGCAAAATAAATTGTGGTCTGCAAGTAAAATGCCGAAAAAAGTTCCATTGAAAAAAGGGTGATTTTTTAATCTTTAACCCATCTTATATTGTTCGCTTTTGTTGAAAATTTTGAAATTCGAGTCTCAATTATCTATATACAGATATTACAGTATGTCGAATTTTATAATTTCATTGTTGACAGTTTCGGAAATCATTAGGAAATCTTACCTTCAGGTCGCCTCCATTGAAGGGGCATATCTCGTTTAGCAAACATTTTCGATACTAACATTCTTCATAGAAATACCTAGAATAACCTAATAGAAATCACCTTAGAAATTTTTGCCATATGTTTTCACATTCTTCAGCTTATGCGTGAATGGTTTTAACGAGGGAAAACATTAAACTTAATGTTATGTGTAACACTTGAGTTTTACGTATATGCCTTTTTCTTCATAGTTTGATTTGCAAAGGATAGTGAATTCTGTGTTAGATGAAATAGAAGAGGGTAATCACAAAATATTTATTAACATTTGTTATACAAACTCTATGAATAAAGAAATTTTGATTTTGGTCGACATAGATTATGTATGTGAAGATGTAAATGTAAAGACTAGACAATTTGCATTTCAAAATATCAAAATTTATACTAATCAAACATAAAACCATAATTTACAAGACAACAAAACGCCATTAAGGAAAGAGAAATGCATATATCTTAACTACATTTCTTTCTTGAAAGTCGCCGGTAACGTTGAATCATTATCTAATAACAAATATGAAAAGTTAAGTTGACTTATAAAAAGGCCTGAAATGAAAATGAAAAATATATTCTTCGATTAGTTAAAAGCATTATTGGTGTAATTTTCTCTTTTTCCCAGTCACATGGCTGCTGCTTGTTCCAGTTCACTGTCAACTAAAAAATCACAGAAGTAAATGAGTACAATCAATCTAACCTTAATGTCTATATTTTTGCTATAAAATTTCATCAACTTTCATTTGTATAGCTTTTGGAACACAGCTGGATTCTAAATATTGCTATTTATGAAATTAAATTACAAAAACATTAGCATAATGTTAATCATAACATAATTCTTATGAGTCAACAAAAAACTGGTAAAACCAAAATTTATTAACGATATAGAACTATAAATAACTCACTGCAACATGAAAAAATATAACAAGACATTGTATACTATTATAACGACATAAAAATGAACACTTCTTCTTAAACAACGAAATTACAAGCCTTTCAACTCTTCACTTTCTCACTTCATGTATTCCTCATCTATATCAGCATAAAAATTAAAAAGTTCTGATCATTCACTATTATTTCCCATCCTCTTTAATTTTTCTTGCTGAATCCTTGTACGTATCCAGACGAATTTGGAATATCCTTCCTTCCAGCAATTCCCTTTCCTTTTCCAGTTTCGTCAAATCGTTGTTTGTGCGATCCTGTATACTTCGAAGTGTCCGTCAGTCGTTCCACTGTGCTTGTAGCTTTCACAGCCTAAAAATAAATGTTATTTATAAGAATTAAAATTAATTTAAAATTCATTACATCACTTACAAGTGACGAACCATAGAGTCTCAGTTTATTCTTTGTGATGAAAACCACGAAATTATTATATACCACAAAATCGAAAATCGAACAAACCTGTTTCTGCAAGAAAAGAATCATCGCAAACTTTTGTATCAATAATATCAACTTCAACTCAACCAGCTGAAGTATGGAACAAAATCAAAAGAAGTAATCAAGCCACATTTCAGATCTCGGTATTGAAAGATGATGATGGCAATCTCTGAACGTCACCAAAGGGTAAAGCAAATCATATATCAGAGACACTAGAAAAACAGTTCAGAGATGAAAATTTTGTTGTTGAATTTCGAAAATATAAAAATCGCGTAGAGAGTACACCTTAGGTGATGGACTACGATAACAACCATCCCATAAATCAACCTTTTTCACTCAAAGGATTAATAGCTTCCATACATCAATTTAGAAATAGTGCAGCTGGTCCAGACGATATCCCTATCATTTTCTTCAAATATCTACCAATTAATTTGCTACAATTCCTACTTAAAATATTCAATAGAGTTTATACTGATAATGTGTTGCCGAACAAAATGCAAACTGACCCTAAATCGTACAGACCAGTCGCTCTTACTTGTACCGCTTGTAAAATTTTAGAAAAAATGATCAACAAAAGGCTTATGTGGTTCCTAGAATCGCATGGACTAATCAATGGCACCCAAACGGGATTCAGACAAGGTCATAATACAAGTGATAATTTGATAATATTACAAACAGAAATCCTAGACGCATTCGCTAATAAAGAGGTACTAGTTGCAACATTTTTCGATATAGATAAGGCATTTGATACAGCCTGGAGAAGAAATATCTTATCTAAGTTAATGAACATGTGATTAGATGGAAATATTGTATCATTCATCAAAAATTTTATGGCCAACAGAAAGTTCAGAATAAATGTTAACAGCGTACTCGCAACATCACGCACACAAGCTTATGGAGTTCCACAGGTCTCAGTATTGAGCCCAACGTTATATACTACAGCCATCAATGATCTAGACGCGCCAAATCTAGTGAATAAGCCGATAAAGACTGTTAAATTGGCAGATGATGTATGTTATATGTGTAGAGGAAAAAATGTACAACCGTTGGAAAGCAAATACAAAATGCACTTGATCATGGTCATGGTCGAAAGAAACAGGTTTTGCTTTTTCGACAACTAAGTCAAAAATAATGGTTTTTTCAAGAAGGCGAAATCCTGAGCCACCACCTCAAATTAAAATGTGTGGTAGAAAATTGGACCAAGTAGACCAACACAGATTCTTAGGTTTGACTTTTGACAGACAATACCTTTGACAACATGGAGTCCACACATCACACAGTTGAAAATTGATTGTACGAAAAGGATGAATATACTCAAAACATGTCTCATCTTGTATGGGGCGCACACGAAGATACTCTTCTCAAAATATATAGGTCAATAGTCAGATCAAAATTGGATTATGGTTCACTAGTCTACTCAACAGCTTGTCAGAGGGACCTCGCTAAATTAGATTCAATATCAAATACATCCCTCAGAATATGCCTTGGAGCATTCCCAACAAGTCCTGCTCAGAGTTTGTACAGAGAAGCGAACGAAGCACCACTCAACCTCAGACGAGAAAACTTTCTCCATCGATATGCAGCCAATATATCAGCTAGGAAAGATCACATTGCTTACAAAGCAATGTTCCAAAAATCATACAATAATCATTACGAAAAGAAGATACGCATTCCTAAACCAGCAGCACAAAAATTGAAATCAGATTATCATATAGATTTTCAAAGGACGACAGAGTTTTTGCATCCGGATGTACCACCATGGACTTCGAAGACCCAGCATTGATACAAGTCTGACAGCCGACAAAAAAGCAAGCACCACACCAGCTATTCTCAATCAAGCAGTGCAACAAAAAATCAAGAGTAAACACTATGATTTAGTGCTTTATAGGGATGGTTCAAATCAGAATAACCAGGTTGGATGTGCAATCACATCACAAAACTTGGAAATGAAATATAAACTACCAACAATTTGCAGCATATTTACAGCTGAACTTATAGTAATCCTCAAAGCACTTTTATACATAAAAACTTTGAACTTCAGTCAAGAAAATATTCTGATTTGTTCAGATTCACTCTCAGCTCTTCTATCCATCCAAAACAGTTTGTATAAAAACACCATAGTATGCCAAATTCTTAATATAGCTCACGAATTAATATTTCGAGGACTGAAAATAAGTATGATATGGATTCCATCTCATATTGGGGTTAAAGGCAATGAAGAGGCAGATAGAAATGCAAAGAGGTCAACTGAATTAGATAACGAAACAGATTTCATTCAAAGTGATTATGACCCCAGAGCATATTTCAAAGAAAAACTATTGAATAATTAGCAACTTCAATGGTCATCACAAACAGGAAAATTAAGAGAGCTGGAAGATACTGTTAAACCAAAACCACTAACATCGTTAAACCGAAAAGAACAGAGTATCTTACGGAGACTAAGGATTGGACTAGATTCATCCACAAACACCTTTTGGAGAACAGCGAACCATCGATATGTGATACTTGCTCACTGTGAAACTTATACTCCTACAATGTGACAAATTTGAAGAAGATAGAAGAGCATTACAAGTAGATAAAAACCTGAAGAACATTATCAACGATAATTCGCACAAAATAGCTACACTGTTCGAGTACCTCAATAGAATTAACAATATGGATTTTATTTAGAATGTAACTTACATGTGATATACCTTAAATTGAAATGCAATATTTATGTCAGGGTGTAAATGACCTAGAAGTCGAAACACCCTTAATTAAACAATAAAAAAAAAACCTGCTTCTGAATTCAATTCTGATCTTCTCATAAATAATTTTGTACCATTAAATGATCTACTTACTCCAACTCCATGATGACCTGGAGGCCCACACGCAGCTAGTTTATGCTTGATTTCATCAACTTCAATTTTCTTAGCTTTCGCTAAATCCTCAAGGTATTTCTTGTAGTCTCCAATAACTACCTTTTGACTTTTCAATTTTTTGAAGTAAATTCCTGTATCTGTTGTCGTTATTTTCTTTCCGTCTATCACTTTAGCTTGCTTCATCCATTTGTCACTATTCGATAAGGTAATGTGTTTTCCGTCTGACTTCGGATCTCCGAATTTCGCGAACAATTTGAAATTTTCTTCGAATGTAACGCCATCTGTGCCATTGGCTGGAGGTTGGGGAGTTTCCGATTTCGGTGGTTCGGAAGATGGTGGGCCATTCTCGACTTTTAAAGCTGACAGTTTTTCTTCAATTTGTTCGGTGGGGTTTTCCGGTGGTTGATCCGACATTTTCCTAGGGAAGTATGGAAAACTAGTGAAAGAATTGAACGGAATGCGATGAAAAGTATCTTATTCTAAGGTATTTTAAATATATATGATATCGTTTCAGTGAAATACCAGCAGTGCTTGATGAAATTATGTCATTCTTGAACACATTTTCGGGAACAGTATAAAACCTTTTATGATAAAGTCAGGTCAGAACAGTTCTTTGAACTAACTTTGTACATAAACCTAATGCCTAATCCGAACCTGTCCAGGGTACCTCTTTCGAAATACCTCTATTCAGAATAGCAAATTTAAAAAAGCAACCACAAACTTGTATGAAACTTAATGGAAGCCCCAGCAATCTATCCAGTACTAACTAAGAAGCCATCTAGATTGGACACATGGCAACAGAAAAGTCCAGGGAGGGGAATAACGAACAGAAGAATAAGAAACCTCATTCAACAAAATTAATTCTGTTAGTGTTGTCTAATGTACGGGGGACAGTTAAAAGTTTTTTGTCCCTAACGTAATATCCAAAGTTTATGAGCAATACACTGCACACAACCGACAGACGGCCACGATGTGAACTTATACGGGTTCCTTTTTTTCTTTTGGAATACGGAATCCTAAATAAGGTATATTCATATAATCGAATAACGAATAAATATAAGCAATATCTCAATATTTATGGAAAATGGAAGAATTTTTTATTGGTAAAATTACAAATAATATCAGTATGCTACAGAAAATAATGAATGATAATATCATCTGAAATATCGACAAAAATTTTCATTTGCCATATCATTATTATAACTGTATCCATATTCACATATTATATTCTTGATGCGTGTTTTGCTATCAACTCTCTCACTTCATGAATACCAATGACAGAATGAATAAAACAGGAAGTATATGAGACTATTTTGTATTATTCTCATCTCACCTACGCAGAACTTTGATTTCTAATTAATCCCAAACTATACGTCATCCAGAAAAAAAATATATAAATACATTTTCTCTGAAAAAGTACATGTGCTTATGCTAAAAATGATCTCAATTTCAGAAAATAGTCAATGGTTTAAGAGTCTTTTACAGAAAGGTTTACCGAGTACAATGCTGCGCTTCAGATACTGTCTAAACACGAGCCGAATTTCAATCATCTAGACTTGAAGGTACGGAAGTTATAAATTCTTTGAAAAAAACTTCAATTTTGATACCCTGTATCTCTCTACACAGTTACATCCTGATCTACCCCAGTATACTTGAAAATATACTTCGAGTCCGACTACTTCAACATTATCATATTCATTTCTGATTTCACGAAATTTTGTAAATAGAGATGAGGTAATAATGATTGCAGATACGTTCAAACCGGTTAGATTTAGGTATATGATTATTCGAAAAGCCTTGAATTTTTATGGATTAGAATCTATATTCAATGTTTGTATAATTTCTATAAATAGATATATTTATGCTCATTTCAATTAGTATAATTCAGTGAATAAGGGATAATATGATACGCAAATTACACAATTGCTTCGTAAGGTATGGTGTACATGTACGAGGGAGATTCAAAAATAAACGCCTCAACAAATATTATCGAAGCGAACTATTTAACTGAAACTTGAAAATCTGTCAAAAGAGTACCAACTTTCAGACTTCGAAATAAAATTACAATACATATCTCCATATTCACCAAACAGACTAGGTAATATTTATCGGGAAAATCAGCACCGGTTGATTGCATTGGAAACACCAGAATCACAGGCGATGAATAACGAATGCGAGTACATTGTAATAAGAAAGGATTCGAGTGAGGTAGATTGGGTACGGTTGAAACAAAGGTGAGGGTTAGAGCCTAAACAGAGCGTACAAAATCAAAACACTTATTTCAGTGGGGATTCACACTTTTCGCGCAGTGCTTGTTTATAGGAGTCCGACTTGTCTGTTTTGACGGAAAAGAAAGTCTTTTTCTTTTCCAAAATTATTATGGTTGAAATTAAAGTTGATAAATTGAAAGTTGTGTATTATATCAATTATTCAAATATAATTTGTTTCAATCCAAATTCAATATCCTTCCTACAATTAACCGTTTTATACCTGGAAGGGGGTTTGGGGACAGTTGAAACATTGTTTGTGGGTACGGTTGAAACAGTTTATTCATTCAAATTTCGTATTTTTTAGATGCCAAGAGTATGCCAAAGGGAGACTACGGGAGGTCAGGCTGACTTATCAATGTAAAAATGAATAAATCTAACGATAAAATGCCGCTACTATCGCCTTCCATTTTAACTCTTTCACCATCAAAAAAGTCCAAAGAAAAAGATTCCCACTGCAGTTTCTGGTGAACAACAATCATCTATAAATGTGCCACAATATTCACAAGTTTCACACAGAGAACAAGGGAACATTATTGCAGATCCAGTACCCGAATCCTCTACAAATTCTGAACCTACTGATGTGACTTCCAATACACCCTTTTACTTTTCGAAGAAAGCAGTACAACAATTACGACGTAATCTTAGTTATATTTGCCATAATTATGATCTCTTAACCACCTCACTATTTCTTTCAGTATTAACTTTCATAGAAATAATAAATATTCAGTTTTTTACCATATTTTATAGCTGAAGTGTTTTTTTTGATCAGTTAAATTTTATTGACAAGAAGAAAAAGTATTTTTGTTTCGTTTATTTTGTTTTGTTTTTCATATTCAACATCTAATGGTTGATATTATACCTAATATAAATCTTTACAAGCCGAATGAAAATACTTTTAGATTGTAAGACTTCAATATCAATAGAAAACAATTTGTGATATTCATTGTGCTATTATGAGTAATAAAAATTGTATTCGTTGATTAATTAGGCATGTTCGTTTATTGTATTTTTATTATTTGCATGTGTTTCAACTGACCCCAAGTACTATTTCAATTGACTCTGACATGGGGATGGTAGAAACAAATTATATATTTTAAATTGTGATTTTAAGTATAAAATAAAATGGAGTGATCTCATATAATATTGCTCATTAGTAGACATACATATGGTTTTTATTTAATGTATTTTTGTTATCGCTTACTCATCTTATTTCGATATTATGAATGATACACACTAAAATGTTTTAACCGTATCCAGTCTACCATACATTTTGATGAATCAGTAACTTTCTGAATGAAAGATATTCTTTTCAGCAAAAAAGCGTTTCATTTCTCAACTTGATCTCTGCATTGCAAATCCAGATATGATGGTTACGTGACGTACATATTGTCAATTCTACTTACATTACCTTTCCTGAGAGGGTAGTTCAATGTGGTTTCCAAGTTCATACAAGGAGCTCTGAAAATTGTACTGGTGCGACCAAATAGATCTAATAGTTAATCCAGACAAGGTCACACTAGTCCATATACACTCAAGAAAAATACAAATGCTGCCACTCTTCGAAAAAAGAGTAGAATTCAATGCTGAGGCCAAATATCTAGGAGTAATCCTGAATAAAAGACTTACATGGAAAAACTCTAAGATATCTACACATAACTAAGGATAACTACTCGCTTATGGCCAGTAAACGGGTCATCGGCAATAAATAGGGACTAAACCCAAAAAATCTACACTGGCTGTTCACTGCGGTGGGGAGACCCATATGAATACGCATATGGTGGCCAAAAGTGAGACCAGTCAGGGTCTGCATCACAGCCCCTTAAGAACAACATCTACAACAAACCTGGATGCTATCCTGAATTCTCCTCTTTTTGATATTTATATTCGAGGTGAGGCAAGAAAAACAGCATTCAGGCAGGAAATCAATGAAAACTGGCAAACCGGATGCATCAGAATTAAGGAATTGATAAAAACCTAAGACTGAGTATGGGGAATTATACGATGACTGATAAATTTGCAGAGACCAAGGAGCATAAAACGGTGATAGACTGGGACATTTGGCTCGGCTCTGACAACCGTAAAGACGTAAATACGGACGGATCCAAACTGAAAAAAGGGAACTGGAGCTAGAGTGTACTTATAACACCCAAAATGTCCGCTGACAATACCGTTGGGAGAGTACGCAACCATCTCTCAGGCAAAAATATATGTCATAGCAATCTGTGTTCTTCAGAACCTCAAGAGATGCTATAAAAACATGCGCTCTTTCGGAAAGTCAGCAATAAAAGCTTCGGTTGAGAAGAAAACCTCATCAAAATTCATATGCGAATGTCTCTAGTTACTAATTGAGCTGGCGATATGGAATTAAGTAACTTTGGCCTGGGTGCCTGGGCACAGCGGGAGAACAGGTACCGAGGTGGCGGATTCTCTTGCCACGGAGCCGCCGAGACGAAATTTATTAGCCTGGAGCCAGCTCTCGGTAGAACTGAGTCTAAGATATAGGACACGATCAACACCTGGATAGGAAAGCTACACAGGTAGGTCTTTAGCTCGGGGCATAGATAGACTACACTTCTGCGGGAAAAACCAAGCAAGAAGTTCATTAAAGAAGCTCTATGACTGGCAGAGATAAACTAAGCACCATAAACGGAGGTAACTACTGGACATGAGAGGCTAAGAAAAAATCTAGACATAATAGGCATTTATCGTGAAGAACCTATATGTAGACTATGCAACGAAGAGGAAGAAACAGCCTATCACATTGTAAACAAATGCCATGCTCTAGCCTGGAAAAGATGGAGAATTTTAGGTGACAAAGAAAGCTTTAAAGTATTCTAAACTTTGTTGAATGGTTAAACCTGGACATTGAGAAATGAGTGTCAACGGAGGAGCACAATAAGCCTTGAATGGCTGCAGTGGCATCGAACACTTAAGACACAAGACGAAATATAACATATATCTCCGTATATGTAAGATGATATTTTTCGAGATGAATATAAAATAGAAATTTATGCATGATTGATGGACTGGTAAATTTCGATTTTATATTCGTCTCGAAAAATATTCTGTATACAAGATGATGTAAGTAGAATTGATAATATTTCCCAGTTCATCTTTCATAACGTACAAATTTCGCATCGCACTAGATTAACCATTGGGTCGAAAACAAATTTCATTGAAATCGATCCAGTCATTTATAATTTATGGCCAGCACCAGATTTCCTCCAATCTCTTAAAACAGCCCGTATATTCGAAATGCGGACGTTCGGAATCAAAAGCGCCATGCCTTCGAACTAATATAGATGTGTGGTATCATCACACGAAATAGTTCTCTTTGCTCATTAATCACCATGTATTTTTCTAACAACTTATAGGACGACTTTTGTAGATTAATAATAATCGACGATGTTGTACAATACATTATTTTTCCATCTCTAATTGAGGAAATATCGAAGAAAGCAACATTAGAAAATTTCAATAGTAATTTAAAAATAGAGGCAAGTATGAAAGGTTAATAACAGAAATCAATTTTTATCATCAATGAAGAAGAAAGTTATTTTAGTATCGACCACAAAATCCAGAAATATATGATGATCAAACATATACGCCAATGTTTAACTCATTTCAGTAAACGAGGAAGTGATGCAATTTCTAAAATTAACACACACCAACACCCTGGACAATTTCACCCTTATACGCGAGATAAATAAGGGTATCATGCGCAATATAGTAAATCGATTTTCCGAAAAGAGACACAAAGGCCCATTCAGTTTTGAAGGAACATAGCAAACATTTCTCGAATTCCAAAAGATGAAATGGATTTGCCGAATAACATTTTTCAAACATTCCCAAACTCAATTTACATAATCGTTAATTTTTCTTTCCCTTCTATTTTTCATTGTTATCTTCAATATTTTATCTGAGATAAAATGAAAGATATAATGTTTTTAGGAAAACATTTTTGAAATATTAAAGATTATAGATATAGATTATCAATTAAGTTTAGTGAAGATGTTCTGTTATTCTGGACATCCAATTTTATTACTACATACAAGCTAGTATGAATTTTTTCTAAAATTCCTTTCCAAGTTTATTAAAAACATAATTTTATAGCTAACAAAAATGTACAACTTACTGTTTTTTTTCTAATCCTTCTAAAAATACTAAATCAAATTTTTCCACAATATAATCACTTATTTCTCTTATAACCTGTAGAATGTTTATTTACAATGTTTGTTTATTCTGTTCTTGAAGAACTTGATCGTACAGCGCTTTTTGAAACACTACTGATATTCGCATTTTGGCGAATATGTGGATTCTGCGCATTGCCATCTATTTCGACCGTATTTGTTTAAGCTTTTTCATTGAATTTTCTTTATCTGATCATCATTAAGATAAGGGAAAAACTGAATATGGATTGACTCTCACCTTGATTGTTTTGCAGGAGAATGTGTTGCCCTGAATTGGGACTAAATGAATCCAGAGGCGTGCCATGAGGAGTTAATTGAAATGAGTCCAAACTTGACTGACTCAATAATTGCAAAATTTTCAAACAATACAAAAACAGGTCGATTTTAGTTTTCACCGGGACATCCTTCAGCATGAGATGTTAGATGATAAAATCAATCCTTACAGCCTTCAGTTAATTGAATAGAGAAATTATGGCGAGTGGTGCCTTATTGGAGCACTTTTTCGAATAGCGAATATCGGATGTTCCGTGAAAAGCGCCTCAAGCTATAGATTCTACAATTGTTGATCGATGTCAATGAAACAAAAACTGAATTGAATGATATTCTAATAGTCTAGAACATTTTCGTAGTTCTGCCAATTCCAGAAATACCAGAAATTGATCTTCACTTTTTTGAATGTTATTGCATATATCTTTTTTTTGGTCGACTACTCTTTGAGTTTTGAGTGCCTTCTGCGAAAAGAGATCACACAGAATACTGTATTTCTTGAAAAAAATCATAACAAATTCAGTAGTCCTGCTAATTGCATTGCTGAATTGAAAGTGTGATTTTCTTCCGAAATTCTCCAAGAATTTCCTTTTTTTTGTAAAAGCGTTTTGAGTGATACTCTTTTCGCAGAAGATACTTAAAATTGAATGAGTACTCTAACAAAAAAATAAAAATATTAGGGTATCATTCAAAAAATCTAAGTGAAGGTCAATTTCCATATTTCCGGAAGTGACAGAACTACGAAAATGTTCCATACTGTTTGAATATCCTTTGAAATGCAATTAGGTTTTTGGTTCATTGAAACCGATCAACAATTATAGGGGCCGTTGTTTGGAACATTTTTCATGCAACATCTGATATACAGGTGGTTCACTTCGTAACAGGACTTCTACAGTCGATAGAATGCGTTATTTTAAGACGATTTCATGCTATAAATATAGAACCGCAATCGCCTCATTGTCGCATTCAGCCTTCGACCTTCGAAAGAAGCAGATGTGCCTGAATTAAGAGCTACTTCGAACTTCGAGATGAACTCAGCCGAGAAGATTTCAGCAGATGTCGCGTCTCTTAACGCGCCTACCGAGCGGCTTGAGGGAGTGTTACGTAATGTAATTGCTGCCTTGACCGGTAGGGGGAATAACATCTCCGATATTGTACGATATTCTACAACCGCTAATAATGCCTCTCTTTCTAATTCCAGGAAACAGAGCGACGACGAAAGCAGCGAAGAGGAGGACTTCAAATTACCGAGGAACACCGTCAAGAGGATGAGGAAATCCGAAAAAACGTTGAAGATCGAGACCAGAAACCAGTTTGAGAACTTGATGGAAGAGGACATCGACGAGGACCACCGAACGACGGAAGAGGAAGACAAGCAAGTTGAAGGAACCAGGACAACGAAAACGACGACAAAGAGCCCCGCCAAGGTAACAACAGGACTACAGACGAGACGAGATAAGATATCGCCCCTTATAATTAATATATAATATATAATATAAGCAACCGGATGAAGCAGACAAGTATAAGGTATAATCGAGCAAAATTAATTTCACAGGGTATACAAGTGGAACCAACGACCGAGGACGACTACAGAAAACTATTCCATCTTCTGAAGAAGGACAACGTCGAGTTCTACACATACGAGTTGAGATCGGAGAAGAAGTTGAAGGTGGTACTTCGAGGAGTCATGACGGAACAGACAGAAGAGGAGATCGCCGAGGACCTGAAACAACAAGGATACCCGACCACGAAAGTGACGAAGATGAAAGAGAGGAACGGACACCCAGCCCCACTGGTACTAATCGAGATAGAGAAGAGCTACAATAGTATCTTCAACAACCTGAAGTTCTGCTGCGGAATGTCGATACAAGTGGAGAGCCTAAGATTGAAATCAGAAGTCATACAATGCCACACGCCCAGAGGAACTGCCACGCTTCATTCAAATGCCTTAAATGCGGAGACGATCACATGACAGCGGAATGTAAGAAGCCAAGGACATCAGCACCGAAATGCGCCAACTGTGGAGGAGAGCATCTATCAAGCAACGTCAACTGCCCCAACAACCCGAACAACCCGAAGAATCGACCGACGGAAAAACTCGCACCAGCGCCAGCACCACCTATGAACTTCTGGACAAAAAGGGCGGAGGAGAAGAAGGCTGCCGACCAAGCGAAGAGGACCGAACACAAAGATGACCAGAAACCAAAGGAGGAAAAGAAAACGACTGAAACAAGAAGACCCCAGATGACTAGCGAAGACGAACTAGCGATGATTCTAAGACGAATGGCCATCCAATTCAATGCGACAAATGCAAACGACAGAACAAAAGATGAAATGTTCAGAAGAACAAAGCAAGCTCATTCAGCTATTCAACAGGAAATAGATTTATGGAGAGACAACTTACAATAGCATTCTGGAACGCAAACTCAATCGCCAACAAACGACATGAACTGACGACCTACCTAGAGGAGAAGAAAATCGACGTGATGCTCGTCAGCGAAACCCATCTCGAACCAACGAAGGATTTCAATATCAGGAACTATACTATATACAGGACCGACCGACTAGAGGGAAGACAAGGAGGAACAGCGATCCTAGTGAAGACACATCGAAGAGGTTACAACAGCAGAAGTAAAGGGACATATCAATCAACTGAAAACAAGAAAGGCACCAGGACTAGACGGAATTCCCAACCAGGCATTGAAGAACTAACCAGACGAAGGAATTCATGAAATAACGGAAATAGCACGAGTAATTATGAAAACGGAGCACTACCCAGACATATGGAAAACAGCGGAGACCATCTTGATACCGAAGCCAGGAAAACCAAGGACTGAAGCCAGCAGCTACCGACCAATAAGCCTGCTACCAGCAACGAGCAAGATCATCGAGAGGATCATCTACACCCGACTGAAAGAGTTCGCCGAAGCAAAAGGACTAATCCCGGAGCACCAGTTTGGATTTACAGGACGACATTCGACAATACACCAACTAGCTAGAATCACGGAGGACATCAAAGACAAACAGAACATATCAACACCGACAGGAGCACCATTTTTAGACATTGAGAAAGCATTCGACAAAGTTTGGCACGAAGGACTAATCTGAAAGATGAAGACCACAGGATACCCAGCGAAGCTTACCAACATCACGATGTTATTTCTACAAAACAGAAGATTCATAACCAAGATACAAGACCAGAAGTCAACAGCGAAGGGGATAGGAGCCGGTGTACCCCAAGGATCAGTACTAGGACCACTACTATTCAACATATACATCGCAGATATACCGAAGATGAAGCACTCGAAGATGGCGCAGTTCGCAGACGACACGGCAATATACGCATCCCACAGGAACAAAGCAGCAGTAAGAAAATGGCTACAAGAAGACATCGACCAACTAACCAATTATTTCAGAAGATAGAGGATCAAGGTCAACCCAAAGAAGACGGTAGCAATGTACATCGACCACAAGAAGAGAAGACATCCGGAAACACCAAAAGAAATCACCATAGAAGGACAACAAATCGAATGGAAGAAGGAAGCAAAATATCTCGGCGTAATCTTGGACGACCAACTAAACTACAAGAGGCACATCGAGGAAACTACAAGGAAAACAAGAGCAATTCACGGAAAATTATACCCACTTCTCAACGGAAAAAGCAAACTCACATTGGAAAACAAGATCAGGATAATCAAAGCAATAATCATCCCAGGAATAACATACGCAGGATAAATTTGGCATCTAGAGGACAGATTCGAGAAGAAGAAACTACAAGCAGCACTCAACAAGATCATCAGGACAGCGACAAACGCCCCATGGTACATAAGCAACGACCAACTCAGGAAGGAAATGGAAATCAACACACTGGAAGAAATCATCACACAACTAACGACGAAGACAACCGACCAGATGGAAAACCACAAAAACAAGGAGATCAACCAAATAATGGAACTACAACCGAGGGCAACAGGAAAGAGGACATCCCTAGTACAATGGAAGAGAAAACAACAGGCCAGCATAGATGCTCCACAACATTAAAGAAGGAGGATAACCAACTAGTAGAACCCCAGGACAAACTAAGGAGATGTAAAACAAGCGAGATGAAGAGGAAAAAGGATAGGAATTCGACCCTCACCAAAATTCAAGGATCTACGGCCTCATTGTCGAGATACAGGTGTTCAATATTGTAGAAAATTTTAGTTTTCTGTTAATAAAAAAAAATAAATATAAATATTATAATAATATATATAATTTTCGAAATATTGACGTTACATTCGAAACGTAGGTCACTCTTCCAGTCATACACGAGTCAGTATTTACCATTGTTGTGAAAATCGGCAGGATGATATTTTTTCGGAGGACGTCCATCTTTTCCTCCACCTATTTTTTTTTGCATGACGCCAATTAAAGCCTTGATGAAATCATTCGATCTTCGAATCTGTTAAGAAACTCTTATGATTCTTGCATTTTGGTCGTAACTTTAGAGACTATACTTGATACAACGAAAAGAGAGAGTGTAAACAAAACAAACGCACGAGGCCCGAACGTAATGTCACACAGGGTTGAATCCAGGGACTGGCTTCCATTTGATCACGAAATTGAACTCTGCATTAAGTAATGGACATCAATGATGTAGAATTTCATTCTAAAATGAAGTATTCACGCAATAGTTTCGGATATGACTGATTGAATATCATAAAAAACAGGCAATGTAATACGCAAATGATGTTGTAGGTATATTTTCTGGTAGTAGAACATTATTGAAACATATATATTACAAGAGTTACATAAAAAGGAGATCAAGGATTATCATCGTCATTATCAGATTCAGACGATGAACTTGAATCATTCTCGAGATTGACAATAATAGGATCCAGTTGTTCGTCTATTATGTGATCTAATTGCCACATTTTCGGTTCGACCTTCTCTACGACATGATTAATGCAGTTTTGCCACTTGACAGCATCAATCCTTTCAATGGATTCGGCGAAAAGCTTCTTCATGTCTTGGAATTTGAATGATGTGTTCTTAGATGCCACATAATTCTTCATCTTAGCCCAAACCAGTTCGATGGGATTGAGTTCGCAATGATAGGGCGGGAGTCGCAACACGATTTTATTTTGGTTTCGAGCCATTTCGTCTACTACATATTTATTATACGGTTTGTGGGTTTTGACTATTCGAAGAAGCTCTGTTTTAATCAAATCATCCCCGAAAGCAATATTTTTTCAACGTAGCCATTCTTGAATAGTGGCTTTTCTACTGGCAGATGTCGGGAGTTTTTCTGTGTGTCTAGAATGATAAGACGCATTGTCCATAACGATGACACATTCGTCTTCCAATTTCGGTAAAATATTTTCAAACCATTCTTCGAAGTTGGGTCCATCCATTTCTTCGTGGTAGTCACCAGATTTCTTCGATTCGAATGACCACAGTGCGTCGGGAACGAATCCAGTATCACTTCCAATATTGCAAACGATGAGTTTCTTGCCTTTACCTGCAAAGACATAAAAATGATTTCTATTAATGATTGCATGTGTCTATTTTCATCTAACTTAATCATGTGGAATCTCATAATTCAAGAAAATACTTAATTTTGATAATTAGAGAATTGAGTTAAATCACCGATAAACCTTTTGACGACAGGTAGGTGGTACACAGCCTACTTAAGTTAATTAACAGTAGCAAGAGATAAAGAAAAACCCAGAAGTAGCAACAGACCCTTAATAAGACCCCATCTATTCGTCCTAATTGAATTACCCTATTGCTGTTGTAAATATAGATTGAAAACATGATATAGAACGTATTTGAAAGAAAGCGGCATGCTAACAATTCGAAACAGGATTGTTGTGGTACCAGGTACTGGATAATGAACAGTATGAATGGGTTTTACCCTATAGCATAATTTGCAAGGAATAACAGGAATATTTTCATAAAGGTATTCAAAAACCTTCATTCTGCAGTTAGTTTCAGGTAAAAATTATGGTTTCAAAAATACCTGATGACGTGCCTATTGTTGATACAGAGTAAGCATGATTCAAAGCAAGATTTGAATCAGAATAAAAATCAAATAAGTTTATCAAGAAATTAGCGATTTCAATCAAAAACGAACCAAAACGAATTTGTGTATCATTTGAAAATCATGAATATTATATTATACTATACACGAATTATTCATGCCTAATATAACTAGCACTCACCTGTGGGATTCTTCAATCCACTCGATAAACCATCTTGGAAAGCCTGTCTGGCTGTTTTGACCGATGCATCTACCCAAACACTTGATTTAGTGTGCCGAGCATTGACCCACGTTTCATCCATGTAATAGGTTTTTCTATTCTCTTCGCGGTAGTTTTTAATTTGTTTAAGATAGTCTCTCTTCCACAAGACTATTTCCTCTTTCTCCAATAGTAAACCATTCCTCTCCCTCTTCTGGAATCTGAAGTCCATTTTTTTTTATATTTTACGGAATGTTGTTCTTTTAAAATTTGGCAGATCAACATCACTGTTCACTTCATTCAATATTTTATCTATTGAAGGTAATTCATTTCTATGAAAAAACTGATCCACTTTCCTACTAATCAGATTTTTGTCGAAATCAGTAACACTATCCGCAATTTTCACCCTATTCGGGTACGTCCTCGGTTGTGAAAAAGAATGATTCTCCTTATCCCCCTTTATGAGTCTGTAAACACTAGTTTTACTTACTCCCACAATATTTGCCACTTGTTCGACGATTTCGTTGATAGGTGCAGAATCTATTTACATTTGTCTATTATAGACGTTGAAAACGATCTGTTTTTCATTCAAAGTAAAATGACCTTTCTTAGGCTGCTTTTTCGGAGAATAATTTTCAACAGTACTTTCATCTGCAGTATCCGTAGACGACATTTGCACACAATATTTTCACTTTTCAACACTCGATCAATAACACTTCCAAAACAATAATGAAAATTTAATTTTCTATACGATGGACCGAGATCGTACTTGTACAGACTACTAACATTCAGATCCCACCCCCTAAAACATGATTCGGCCAATTACAGAGCTACTAAATCTTCTGGAATCTGCTGTATTTGCTTTGACGTGGTCTCTCTTTCGGTTGCCTAGAGTATAGTCCTTTACGTCATTTCCATCTGTCAGAAATATTTTCATCCGGCCTGTTCTTTACATACACATACACAAATATTAGTATGTTCTTGAACTAAGAATTCTGAAAACAAGAAAATGTCGGAAAAAAACGGTCATTATAAACTCCAAGCCGTATATTTACACTAAATTCTCTATGAAGATGCTTGGAACAACAGCATGGGGGTTTTCATGTTGTCAAATATGCTAATTATGAGTGGGAAAAGCACTCGTCAGTCCATCTTATGTTATTGAGAAATTTCCTTATCTTCGATGGAATGGAAAATTCATCTGCAGCTTTCTAATCATGCCAATTTATCCTCTTCATGTAGACTCAGTGCAGGTTGCGGTTAAAAAGTATGATTGCCATATATCCCAGTCAAATGATGCTCTATGAATTTTGGCCGATTGCAAATTTCAAAATAACTCCGTGTGATAATAAAAGTAACATTCAACTAATCTTCGATAATCCTAGAACTTATTGCAGAAAGACTCTTTGAGTAAACAATATGTTTCCCAAAACCTTTTATGTGTATTTATTTTTATAATTTGCACCACAAACTTGGCAACGTTAATCATGTAATCGATTATTGATTGGTCTATATTGAAACAGATAATTATCATGGTACTAATGTTAAAAATTTAAATGATTCATTATTATTTAATGTATTTTCCTTAATGCATATCCATTATTATTTTGCACTTTCATTAAATTTCAGCTAACCAAGTAGATTTATATTTATTTATACGGTTGGGGTTTCAGTATATATAAGTTAACAATTTTCACAAATTGTTCATTTCCTATTGCAATGAAGGGTGCAGTGATTTTATTGTTTGTCATATTGGCCATATTATCGGTAAGTCATATCTTTCTTAATATATAGGATTTAATAACTCGATAAGCAATGTTATATTAAATTTTATTTAAAATATTAATAGCGGAGAATACCGACAACTAGCGATGATCAATTTGAATAATGTCTTGAACATCGAAATATATTTCATTTAGTTGTAATCAATAATTAGTTTATAAGTTTCCGATTCAGAATAAGCTCTGTTAATTTTTTCCAGGTGTTTTCGGCGCCTCAGGGTCCTCCTCCACCACCACCACCACCATTTGGTGGACCTCCTCCACCGCCACCACCATTTGGTGGACCACCTCCTCCAGGAGGACCATTCCCACCGCCGCCATCTCCTGGAGCCCCTCCACCAGGAGGACCATTCCCACCGCCACCATCTCCTGGAGCCCCTCCAAATGGATCATCCCCTACTCGCGCAACACCACCAACAGATGATACATCAACGACTACTTCAACATCTGGATTTTAAATAAACATTTAGGAAGTAAATTTTGTTCACCACTGAATTAATTACATATCTTTCAAGAGGGACTCTGAAGATTTATTTACATTATTTGTAAGCGTACCATAAGTGGTTTAAGTGAAACCTATTGCATTCATATATGTCTATTCAGCAGGCTATCTAATTTTAACTCATCTATTTTATATATGAGGCTTCGTTATAGAGAGAGGATTTTCGTTAATAGTAAAGAAACAATTTTCAACAGATGTTTCTATTGAATACAATACCGTACAATCTACTCTCCGCAATAATACATAAGGTCGCGACAGAACTAACGATTTCTCACTGGTTACAGCTATTCAAATGAGATTGACGTTTACTTTCCCGTAGAATTACTAAAAATATCACCAGATATCAGATCCAGAGAGAAAGAAAAAGTAGCTCGTTCTCTCTGATCTGATCGTAGGCTCATATACCACTAGTTAGTTTAGTTGTTGATACCATGAAAAATATTTAATCGTACTCTAATAAGAGTGAAAGAGAGTTACCTTCAGAAATAAATCCTCTGAATGAAATTATTTTTTTGAATGCCCAGCACCTATCCAACCACATTCAAGTCGTGAAATTCTTCAATAAAATCAATATTTATATTAAGTTGTTCCCTAGTAACCATTAAATTATCTTATGTCAATGGATGTTCACATAGATGTAAGTTTGAAAAGACAGTTTTTCGAATTTTCAATATTTCAATCATCAGATACTAAAGCCGAATGCATAAGTCTGAGACAGATAGATCGATGGTTGAAACAGGCGGGTATTTTAGATATGAACAAAATCACAACAACATATACTGGTATGCTATTTAGTGAATTTGGGTGAGTAGTCTACGAGTTAGTTCTTATCTTAATCTTTCTATTCTGCCACATCATGTTATATAGGCCCATTTCTTTCGTCACGAGAGTCCTCAGATTTTATACCATAAGACTTCAGATCACACGAGTTGGATACGTTTTCACGAGAAGTGTGCCATAGATCACACAACGTACATGTAAATCTGTTTTACGGAAACTACTTAAGGGGCACCTATATATTAGTCAACACAGTTGCCTAATTTAACTCCTGCGTCCTTTTTCTATGGGTTCATCCAAAAGTCAACTTGTTCAGCTGAAGTTTAACAATCCAGGATGATTGTATGAAACTTCCTATTGAAAATAATGCATCTCATTGTCTGATATCATCTTTAAAGTTAGTAATTCTATTTGTTCAGGTCTACAAGTATGGATTACCAAAGTTTTTTAAATTTTCTCGAAAAACTAATAGAAGAGAAAGGAGAAAATCCTGATGATATATTCAAGAAACTAGTCAAATGCGGAAAACCAAATGTAAGAACATTTGAATATTCCATGTTCCGAAATACCCATCTTCTAGCTTATATACACTATTTCAAGAAATTATTGCACCACTTACATTTTACCGAATTATGGGAGCTTTAATTTTCTTCGTGTTTTTCTTCCACATGTTTTTCAAATAATAAGTTATGCTGTCAAATTCAATTAATATTACATTGTCCTTCTTTCTAGATTGAAGAATTTTGTGGAGATGTTCCCGAAATTTGAAAACCAAGATTGCAAGATTGTCATCAAAACATGTTAAAAAGGATATATAAGTAATTTCAACAAGTATTTTGAATAGATACAATTTCATTTTCAACTCATAATATTTTATTATAATTACATGAATAAAAAGTGAAGGACTGTTTCAATTTTTGTTAAATATTATAAATCCAATCAAATGAAATATGGATCTAAAACAACATGAAACTCAAAATTTCACTTAAGAAAGTTTCCCTGAATATCTGGGTGTGACCTTTTGATTCAAAATTATTGTCACGGTAGATATAATTGGAAAACTTTTTAATCTCATTCGCATTTAACCAAATCGGGGCACCCCAGGAGCAAACAAATCTAACAGACTTCGACAAGTTTCACATCTCCTCGTCATATTTCCCGAAGTTTTCCAATAATCATATATTTGGAAAAATATTCAAATTTTGTATTGATTCGCATTTCTCGCTTAGAAAGTGGGTACACATGTAGACAATAAATTAGTTATTTAGGTTCCCTTTTTCAATATTTCAAGTGTAAGTAGTAGGTAACATTGTTGTTTTCAAAGTACGCAGTCATACTTTAGACTTTAGGTGATTCCTCAGCTATAATAAGAAAAATTTGTTAATAACTTTTTTCAAAGAGCCAACTTTCCAGATATGGCTCTTATAAGTGGGGAGATAAACTGTGGTTTTATATTCTTTTTCTGCGAACAGAAAAACCAACAGGCTTTTGTAGGAATCTTTTAAACAACAAAATTATAATTTGTACCTCTTATAACACCTCATAAAAAAATATTATAAGGCAATGAACAATGAAAAAGTCGAAATCCAGATTAAAATATTATATTAATTCAGCATACACAGTTTATATTCAATCCAAGAATTAAAATAAATGTTCCAAAGTCTAATAGTATATACCAAACACACAGTTTAATAAGTAGGATATAAATGAAACTTACAGGTTGAATTAAAAAAACAACTATTTTTGGGTAAAGAACAATTCTGTTTGCTTTATATTTACATCATATGGAAATCAAAGGACAATGAAGAATCGAAGATTTTAAAATTTAGGAATGTTAACTCACATAATGACAATAACATCAAACTCTGTTCAGTATCACATTTTGTTTCTGACTACATTATGTTGAAATCAAAGCAGCCAATACATTTTCAATATATACATTTATTAGGATTATCTTATTAGAAATTGATAATAAACGTTTGATTACACATCAGTATATCAATTACCTCACGATACCGTCAGTTATTATAAGAAGAAACTAACTCCGCTTCTCCATAAAAATACTACTTCTAGTGAGAAATATTTTTATATAAAAATATTTCTCCATTGAAAACAAACAAGACTCAAATCAATTAATAAATCGGTCATACAATATTGTATGATTTATATCAATTATTCAACGGAGAATACTATCCAATCTCTTAAATCAGTCGATAAATCTAACAATATCATGAGGCTAACCGACGTTATAGAAAAAGAATCCTCATAATCTATCCCTTATTCTCTTAATAAAAACTGTCTCGTTAATATTGCTTACATTGGGCCCTCGATGATACTCACCTTCATCGAGCAATAATATATGCATCTAGCCAGCATTATAATGCCTATGAGATAGATCCCCACGAAGAGTACATACATGCCGCTGTGGGTCTGAGCGTAGCCATAGGTTCCAAGGGTTACACTAATTCCGATTATCAAAAATACTAAAGATACTACGAGGAATATGTTGCTTCTTCCTTTTGCGAAATCGGGCCCCACCGATGAGACTTTTCTGCAGTGTGGACAACGAGCCAAGGAGTTGTTCAGAGTGTTAAACTGAAAAATAAAATTCTTTGTGAAGCCATAATTACAATCTTCTTTGCTCGTGAAGAAGTGCAAACAATTATAATCTGAAAACAATTACACAAATTGCTGTTTAATCGTTCAGATTCTCAAGTTATGTCATTCGCAGCATATCAATTTCTTAAAACGATTATGGAGATGCAATATTCGAGCTAGATGTACAGAGTGATTCTTTGAAAACTGTCCTTCCGAGATATTTCAAAAACTATTGAAGAAATGCAAAAACCCATAAACTGTCTTTTAACGCACTTTCCCACTTTCTCGTACCAAAACATGAAAAATTCAAAACCCCTATCTTGTGACACCTCATATCTTCCTGAGTACAGCTATGTATTATACGTAACTTTTGGAATGTTTTTTCTTAAATTCACCGTTTAAACCTGCTATATGTCAGCAAGATCTTATTTTGGTTTGAGTAAATAGAATTTAAAAAAAATAACGTAGAGTTCACAGTTGGAAACTTTATTAATTATTATTGGTACAAATATTTATATTGAGGACCGCTCTGCTTCAAATATTAATACAAACGGCACTCAAACTGCTCCCGAACTCGACATTTCTAGTGTAATTCTTCTATATTCCAGAGTTACACGTTGCCGCAAATCATCAAGATTCACAGGTTGTGTTTTATTAACGACATATTTTAGAAATCTCTGAAGATAGAAAACTAATTTTGTTGAATCTGGAGAACGTGCAGGTCACTCAATTGTTCTGCGGCTACCAATTATTCATCATACAACCAGTTTCGTACATTTAGAACATAAAGAGTTCTTTCTGTTGAGAAAACAGTTCATTTTCGTCAAACATCCGGTTGCCATCCATATCACTTTCCTTTTTCAGTATCATAATAATAGATTCATGACATTTTCCAGAATATTCAAATACAATTCACCATTTAGTATCTCATTTATGAAAACAGGTTCGATAACGCTGTTTGAGGAACCTGCGTATGTACTTCTCTGGTGATATAAGGGTTTTCATCGTTTCAGTATCGCACATAAGGCTTGTTAATAAAAGTATTTAAAAGGAAAGAAATATTTTTTTATGAAATTCGGATTTTGATTGATTATGTTTGTTATCCGCTCACAAAACTCAATTCTATTATGAAATCATCTTCGTCCTGCTCGTTAACATAATAGATTGTATAGGGATGAAACTTGTGAAGCTTAGTCACCAGGCACACCGACGTATAAGAAAAACCAGTTATTTCACACATCTGTCGTGAAGAAGTGGTATGATTTACGGCAAATTATCCTAACACTTGTTGTGCCATTTCTCCTACGATTCTATTGATATTTCTTATTCTATACTGACCCAGTGCACATTGGTCCCGTCATACGACAAAGGACGAAGATAGCAAGGTGGATTTATGACGTCATACTTTCTCTAAGCTGTCACTATTAGCCATAGAACCTGAGCGTATATAAAGTTTCAAGATTGTCTCATTAGCTATTTTGTATTTTGCATCAAAAATGACAACACTCTAAATATGAATAACTACTGTTTTAGTGAAGTAATTTAAATTGAGAATTTTATTTGAAAATGTCTACAAAATACTTTTTCGGTGAACTCTTTTGCAATGGAGTTTTTAATTGAAGGTATATTTCATATTTTGCCTGTATTTTTAAAAGACTCTAATATACATCGTGTCCAATACAGGGTCAAGAACAAAGGTGACAATTTTTTCCTATTTCTTCATATACCATTTGTCTTTGTTCAAGTTTTCAACTAACTTACTGCGAGATCCCCTGAATGAAATTAGTGTCAAAATACTCTTCAATATTTTAAATAAACGCAATAAATTTTTATCTGAGTTTGAATGCGTAGAGGGCGCTAGAGTTACATACAAATTTTGATTTTATTTTCAGATTATGTATACAAAGTTTACATGCAGACATTTAATCGAAATCAGGTTATCCGCGTTAGGAAAATCGCCTATCAAACGGAGCGAGCATGTCGTTGCAGTTTTGTGCCAAAATCTACCGAGTATCAAAAATATCGACACCAGAAATTTGCAAAATCGTTTTTTATATATTTCCAAAAGCTCCACTTATATTCGTGGCATGGCTACGCCAATAGCCGAAGATATCCAACCGAGTCCTTCTACGAGTGGACATCATCACAGAAAAGACTTTGCAGATTGTTGTAAGCGATCAAAGCGTCACAAGTTAGATCGATTGACAAAGATTGATAATTCTGCTTTGATGCATTAACTAATATCTGATCTAACTCTTCTTTTTCGGAATCCAACACTAATGAAGTTTTGCCTCAATCGTAGATGCAAAGTTGACTAAACATTGATATTCATTATCTAAGCATTAAATGACCTTCAAAGTTCCAAATTTATTACCTTCTTATGATAAAGAATTGGTTGCAAAGAAGCGTTGTTATAAAAATAAAAATAATAATAATAATAACTCCCTAGGAAACGCATGAAGTGTACCCCAGAAATGAATGCCTTCATTATGAGTTCCTATTACAAGATTACAAACTTGGAATCGGAAATGACAGCATACAGATACGCGTTACATCTTGCGTTCGTAGAAAAATATCCGAAATTACAGCACATATCCGAACAGAGAATTTCGGATCAACGAAGAATAATCGTTAAAAACCGGCTACTTTCTTCATAAAAGCTGCAAAGCAAACGAGAAGAGGTCATAATGGAACTTAGAAGTGAAGATGATACTCATAACGGTATACCTACCATCAAGGAAGGTGTTACAGATAACATCGAAGCCATGGAAACAAATATCAACATAGAGCGCCCCCCTGAGACGAACAAGCAGAACGAATTTATGTATTTAGCACGATCAGAACTCAACAGAGCCATAACTGAACTCAGTGGTAGTAACCCAACTAAACTACCTAAACTGGCCAAACTCAACACGAACAAGAACACTAATATCATCCTAGCAAGCATAAACTCTATGTTTGAAGAATACACTGACCGGAACTCCTTGGAGAAAATTCACACTTTTATTTACTGTGAAGCGGTAGCGGTTCTTCGACTACACAAACAAAAAGTCTTCACAACTCTGATTCGATCTGAGCCAAAAAGCGTCAGACAACCACCATGGCAAAAACGACTGGAGAAGGATATTGACAATATTAGAGCTGAGATCGGTCGCCTCACAGAATTCCTAAGAAACAAAAAACCCCAAGGCGCTTGAAATTCCATATACGCAAAATTCATAGAAAAATTGGTACTAACACAAAACACCCTGAGTACAAGCAACTTATCGACGTGTATATGGACACTTTGAAGCAGAAACAAGCAAAAGCAAAGAGGCTCTCAAGATACATCAAGTGTACTGAAAGGAAACATCAAAGCCAACGGTTCCTCCAAAGCCCGGCCAATTTTCATAAGGAAAATAACAAAACTACGACCAACAATAACAGAGAAGTACCTGACGCACAGTGCTTGACCGATTATTGGTCATCACTATGGTCGAACACCAAAGAACACAATAAAGATGCGGAATGGATCAAGAATGAAAAACAACGCTTTGATATCAAACATATGGACTTCGAAGGAATAACTGAGGAAGAAATCACAACAGTAGTTAGAGCGACCAACAATCCAAAATCGTCTGTGATACGAACTACTTTGAAGCGGAAAGAAGGAGGACGCGGAATAATAGATGTTGTCAATGTACACACCGAACAGATAAAAAATCTCAGAGAATTCTTCTCAGCAAAAGCTCTCACTTCTGACCTCAATAGAGTGGTATCGTTGGCTGATAAGGGATATACACCTCTAAACCTTGCTACCAGAGATGACCTTCTGAATCTACCGTTCCTATCAGATACTGAAAAACAAGAGCAATGGTCAAGAAAGGAATTGCATGGACGACATCACCATGAGATTAATCAACCACACATCGACAAAGAAGCCTCCACCACATGGTTGATGAAAGGAGAATTATTCGCGGAAACAGAGGGATTCCTTATGGCCATCCAAGATCAAGTGATCGCTACAAATAACTACAAAAAATTTAATATGAAGGACGGAACATTACAAACAGATAGGTGCAGAAAATGCCATATAAGATCGGAGACTATACAGCATATTACGTCTGGCTGCGAACAACAGGCCAATACGGACTATCTTCACAGGCATAATCAAGTGTGCAACATTATCCATCAGAAACTTGTACACAAGTACGGACTTCTGAATACCTTCCAGCCATATTACAAGTATCAACCGGCGCCCGTATTGGAAAATGACTCTATCAGATCATACTACGATAGGCCGGTTATCACTGACAGAATGGTGACGAATAATAGGCCGGACATAGTGGTGTATGATAAGAGAGCCAGAACAGCAATGCTGGTGAATGTCGCCATACCGAATAATAACAACGTGCTGAACAAGTTCCAGGAGAAAAAGTCCAAATACACAGACCTTGCTATTGAGATCAAGCAGATGTGGCACCTCGATAAAATAATATTGTTCCTCTCATCATATCCTCGACTGGGTTAATACCCAAAACTTTGCATGATAGCCTTAAGAAATTAGAATTGCATAAGAATACCTATATAGAAATGAAAAAGCTGAGATAGTGCATAAGTCCACGATAATAATAATAATAATATTGTTTATTTTCCTATACAATTTTGCGTGGACATGAGTTCCTACTAAATAAATGATTACTGAATCGTGTACAAAAATTAATCTATAATCTTTGCTGGATCACACTACGACTCGTATACCTGAATCACAAAAACCAGTATGACGTATTATCTCTCTGGATTATTGGGTAAATGGGGTTCTCACGGTAGTAGTAAGTAAGCATTCAGAGTGTTAACATCGCGTCCAACTTCACATAGCGTTATCTTGAAGAAATACTTCAACAATGAACAGAAATTTGCATTGGAATGATGAGTAAACATCGCTCTTCATTTTGAGCTAGTATAGGTGTTACAGTAACTACGCGAAATCCCGGAAAAACTCTCTCACCCGGAATACTTTCTGGAATTTGAGTGAAAATGCGATTTATCTCATTGAAACCATAACACATGTTTTCCTCTTTTTGTGAAGTCATTAAGATAGATAAAGAAATAAAAACTCATGTTTTGTTCCATCTCCAAAAAGCGAAGACGACAGACCGCGGAATTTATATTATCGCATATTCCAAGGCTATCCACACAAGATAGGACAACAATGGCTGGTAAATTCCACTGTATTTTGTGTGAGGTAACCATTGGAATGAGTGGATATAAGATCTAATGCAATGGAACATGCAGCGGATGGGCAAATCTAACATGTACTGGTATAAAAAGAGAGGACAAACTAGGCCAAAAAACATCTAAATGGATCTGCAGAAATCCAGATGAGACTGGCTCTGGCGAAGAGACAACAGATGGAACCTTTATACCCAGATCAGCAAAGCTGACTAAAATCTCAAATAAATCAAAGGACAAGACAAAACCAAAATAAAGCACGCTTACTACATCTGAAATGTTCAAACAGTTAATTGAGAAAATCAATGATTTAGAAACAGCCGTGACCTTCAATGAAGAAATGATGGATGAGATACGCTGAATTGGAGTTTACAAAGAATAATGGAGCTCGTGATGGAGGTGAAGTACTAAAAATTCTAGAGAAAATGGTGGTTAAAGTCAATAAGGAAAGTGTTAAAGTTAAACCTATCCATAGCAAAGGAGCTTCAAAACCTATCGTGGTGACCTTTGCTGAGGAAAGAGTCAGATACATAGTATTGGGTAAGAAGAAAGCATTGGGAACTATGGATTCGAAGAAAATGGAATTAGAAGAACGCTGAATTTCATAAATGAAGATCTGCCACAGGTAACTCAAAATTTGTTGAAGGCAGCTAGGGAATTGAAAAAAATGGCTAAACATAAGTGTGGAAAAAGAAAGGAAAGGTGTTTTGCAAGAAAACCGATGACTCTAAGATAAGGCTCGTGGAAAATTACGACAAGGTAACCAAACTGAGCGGATAAATCTGTCTACAGACCAATGTGGAGCTTTACTAAAACTTTAGACATCGATACTCTTGCCAAGCTTATACCTCTTATAGATAACGGTACCCTGGGAACTTTCAGTATTTTGCATAGTAATATTAGGGTATTGGTAAAAACTTTGAAGAATTTCTTGCTAACTTAAGTCAGCTTAATAAGTCTGTAAATTGCCTGGTCTCGACTGAAACTTGGGAGGCTAGGGATATAAACTTGTATCGTATTGAGGGCTACTAAATGCTCTACAATAATGGTCGCTCAACTCAAAATGATGGAGTGGTTGTGTATGTCAAATCAGATCCTCATTTCGATTATCACATTACCAGTATTGGAAATATCAAAGCGCCCATCATTGATATAAAAAATTGCTGTGATGGTGGAATAAGAGTAATAGCTGTTTATCGCTCACCAAGTACATCTGTTCCAGAATGCAATAGAGACCTAGATTTTCATTAATACCCTTGATAGAAACATGGAGATGGTGGTACTTTTGGGGGACATTAACGTTGACATACTTAATAGGGCCAACTACACAGAAATGTATCTTAACATCCCCAGTAAAAATGGCTTTGAATCCATGATAAGCTGCCCGATTCGGGTAACCCTATTCTCGCAGACTTGCATTGACCACATATTTGTTAAGAATAACAACTTTGACAGAAAATCCTTTCTTCCCATTGCAGTTGAAACTCCAGTAACCGACCACTATTTCACATTTCTACAGTATTCATTTGAGAAAGGAATCCCGAATAACCTGGTGGAAAATAACCCACATTTCAAAAAATTTGTTGAACATGATGAGCTGAAGGATATGCTGGCGAGAGAAAGATGGGTTGACATATACGTATGTGAAGATATTGATGATGGATGGAATTCCTTCTTCGAAATAATTTTGAAAATCATAGAATTTTGTACAAAAGCAGTGAGGCTTAATCAGACTAAAAGGAAGCGAAAAACTTTGATATCTAACGGTATAATTCAGTTGCTAGAAGAAACAAATCAGATACAAGAAGTATAAAAACAATTTAGAGCGCTTGATTAAAAGTCTTTTTAGCTATTGTCGAAAACAAATTGATGTCAACCAAAACTGGTCCAAAAGACTGTGGAATGTCATAAAAAGTCTGGAACAAAAGAATGTAGAACATACAAGGATAGTGAATGTAAATGGGGATATTCGGACAGAAAAAGTTGAAATAACTAACGAATTCAATCAATATTTCGCACGCATACGCGCAAATCTTGCCAAAAAACATGGAAAATTCAGCTTAAAAAAAGAAGCTACGAGAATCTTTAGAAGCCCGAATGCTTTTGTTTTTTTCGATACGTTTGAAGCAGAGATAATTGAAACCATCAAGGCACTAAAGAACAAGTCATCTCCTGGCCCGGATCCGCTGACTTCCGAAATACTGAAAAGTATTACTCAATCCATTGCTACACCGTTATCATATCTCATAAATAAAAGCATTGAATATGGCTTTTTTCCTGAAGCAATGAAAAGCGCAATTGTGGTACCAATACATAAAATCTCTAACAGATTTGATGTTAAACATTATAGACTTATTTCTTTCACTTCTAACGTGGGAAAATTATTTGAGAAAAACGCATGTGCTCATTTATTGATAAGATCAAACTAGTGTCTAAAAGGCAGTATGGATTTCAGCGGAACAAATCCACTCAAGATGCAATTGCCGAACAAATTGCGTTGAAAATTCATCTCTTCGATATATATTAAATGATTTGTATTTGGAATATGATCACCGAATATGCCAAATATTCAACCATAGCAATAATATTTCATGGTAATATCAGTGAAATTCTACATTGAACATTTTCGGATGAAGAGATCACAGAAACTGAACTCTTTAATATAATAAAAAAAATAGGACAAGTTCAAAGGAAATGCTCAAATTGTGCTCCCAAATTCTACATCCTCTGATATCATTCTCAGCATTCAGTAGTTAACTTTCTGCAATGTATGCAACGGCATTTTGAAATTTGTCACAAATTCTTCCATAAGAATAATTCCAAAGATCTTATTGGGATCTAGCAGCCTCTTGATCATATTTAATAGCCGGCTCGGTGGAGTAAAGGACATAATGCTCGTCTTCTGCGCAGAGATTGAACCTGGGTTCAATCCCCCCAAAGTCGCTGCAATTTTTCGGATTCTGGGAATCGCTTGAGTATTCATCTTTCAAAGGAGATGTAAAGCCGTCGGTCCTGTCTAACAGAGATGTGTTGGACATTAAAGATCCCTTCCCTCGACACGAGAGGGGTTCGGCAAAATTCCCGGGTTAGAGAGGTGATAGAATTCCCTAGCGTGTCATTGGCCGAAAGGCGGAAATAGAACCACGTTAAAGGAATAACAAACAAACAAATATGTAATTACCACCAAACATGTCATTCAATTCATAGTCATAGTCATAGCTTTATGCGCAGTAGCGCCTTTCTATTCAGACCACTTAGATCTTGAAACGACCGCTTTCTATTTTTTGTTTGTTTACAAAAATTTTTGGAATGTAATTAAATTCAAATAAAAATTCGACTACAAGCACAAATCGACGATATTACTGATAGAAACACCCTTTCGCAGTCGCGATTGTCAGGACCATCTGGTATTTTTTCATACATACATACAGCGTTTCCGCGAAACGACGCAATAACGCGCTTTGGAAAGGCATATGTAATATGTAATTAAGAATCGAGTCCAGTTTCGAAGCTCAGTAAATGCACTCAGTAAGTGATGCTGATTCGATTGTGAATATTTCTGATCCTCCTTGAGGCTTGAAGTGGTCCAAGCCACTCGTTCCAGACAGGAGACAACGAGCCGTTCCTACCCTGGGAATACAACTCGGAGTGCTCGAAGTGGTCCAACCCACTCGAACAAAGAAGTATTTGTGGAAATTGGTCGACTTCTCTTGGTACGATTTTCTCTTATGAGGCTCGAAGTGGTCCGATTCACTACCTACGGAGGACAAAATCAGATTGACCAGGAGTCTATAACCCCTTCTCATTACCAGTAAGGAATATGATCGACTTATGCCAGAGGCTTGAAGTGGTCCAATCCTATTGTCTCCATTGGTTGAAGTATTCCCAAGATTGCTCGGCATAAGTTTCGGAATACTCGAAGTGGTCCAACCCACTCGCATAAAGATACGTACTCATAATGATAACGATACCGTCCAAAGCCTACAGTTCTCATAAAATGTGGGAGGTTTTGGCCTCCAAGTGGTCCAACCCACCTGCTTTAGACGATGTTCCCTGGGGAACATCCGTATTTTTAAAATTGTTACGAGAATACTAAGTGAGACTTAATACGGAAAAGAATTTACGTCAGAAGTTAATTTTTTTTATCTATTTGATCAGCTCACATGTACATGAATCAGAATTGAAATCTAATCGTTTAATTATAAGTGACGTAATTCAAGAAAAATGGAAGACGCAGATTGTACCTCTCTGAGAAGACCGACAGGGGATAAAGAAATCCAGTTTTCGTCATGCCCCACAAGCAATTATTACCCGAATCTTTGTCAAAATTTCAATTTCTGTCCTATATTCAAATTTCACGAATTTTTTGAAGATATTAATATAGGCAGCGTAATTTCGGAATACATTTAGGGCGAATTGAAACAATTACTTCTTAACTAACTCCAAATTATTTTATACATTTATTACTTGGGAAATTAACTATACTAACTGCAATTAAATTATCTCACATTGATTTTAACATTTGTTTTCGTAACTTGAGAAACTATTTGAAATGTACCGAAATTATATAATATTGACTTGTACCTTTATTTTCATAACTAGGCAAACTATGAGGAATGCAATGAAAACTTTTTATATGGATTCCAATAACTTAGCAACTATTTTAAACGTAATGATATTTAATATTATTATCTGAACTTATTATTATAACTCAGAAAAAGATCTGATTAAAAGTAACGCAACTATCTTTTATTAATTCGAAACTTCAGTTTTATAATTAACAAATGATATAATTGAATGTAAGAAAGATTTTATATTGATTCCTTTCCTTCCTTTTATAAAATGGCCAACTATCTATTAGAAGTGTAATAATCAAATTATTCAGTATTAATATTACCTCTGCTTTAAGCATCGCAAAAGATTTAATAGAACTCTATCGAAGTGATTAATAGTTATTCAAAGTAATGAAGTGGTAATCTGACCAACTCTAGAAAAAGGTGTTCACTTTCAAATATTGACTTGAAGTCCTATACTCTTAAGGTCAATATGGGAAACTTTTCCTGAAATCCCGTAATGACCGTCTCTAAATTATAACCTATTTCGTATAAACAAATTGATTCAGGCACGATTATCATGTATGAACTTACAGACATCAAGGCTTGTATGTGTGTTTGTGGTACATACAGGTGTATGATAAAAGGGCAGGATTTTGTGATTGACGAATCCACCAATATAGGAACCTTGAACATGCTTTCAGAGTCAGTGACATATTATGAGCAATTGGTGCTCAGTTCAGCAAAAGGATTGCGTAAGACTTCTGCGAACTTACATTTCGGCCCATAAAACATATTGGTATTATACGAATGATTGAGTTGGATTGAAATTATGCGAACATACTAGGGCTTGCAGCTTTCTTACAAATGAACCTTAGAACGACGATGTATTGGTGATATCAAAAGAACTTGAAAAGGTTACTACAATAACACAACACAAGAGAATGGTTTGAGCAATGATGTTTTGATCATATCATATCAAATCTCACATCAACATGAAAAATAATGGTGAGAAATCTAACCTAACCTACAAAAGCACCACACAACAGAAGGTCCTATTTCATGAAAAGAGCTTCAAGAGGTACTAGAAGTTTGTTTACATGGCTTATCGTTTGACCAATCTCATACAGTATTTTGTTCTGTCTGTATGGATAGTTTTAGTCTGCTAACGGAAAATTTTTCATACCTGATGTAAAGAATTTATTTATTTATTCAACCAGGGTAAACTAAATTACATTAATGCCACAAAAGCATGTTGTACCGTAATTCTGCAATAACATTGTATGTTCGCAAGTCCGATAATTCCTTGATAACTAAAAATATAAAACAAAGAAGCACAAGAAAAAACAACGTATTTTCAGAACATTCATAAATGTTATTCAAATAACTGAATAACAAAAATATCACCCATAATTACTTACTAGATATAAAAGATTCAATCAACATTCGATCTTATCCAATTTTATATCTTTCCCATATGTTGGTTTCACCCTTAAAAGTGCATCCACTTAAACCAACATAAGGTGAAAATACTCAACAAGTCGCCTAATCAACAATTCAACGACCCGTGACGGGAAATATGGAATGAAATTCTGCAAGCTAGCGTCTGATGGATTTCCCGTGCAAACAAACCACGGGCGGAACTCGGAGCAGCGACACCGATCCATTGCGTCATGCAATAATCAATATATAAGTAAACTTAAATTGTACAATAAAGGATCACAAAATATCTATATTTCATTCAAGTCGTCACTCTGCCCAAATTATTACTGAATCTTAGTCTCTCATCGCAGATTAAGATTTTTTACAATTTTATCCATCTTCAACTACTACCTACTGACGAAATCTACAGTCCAAAAACAACCATGGAGGCCAAAGTCGCCGAACAAATCGAAACCGGCAAGGCCATCAGAAAGCTATTAACCGATATGAAGAAAGATTCTCCGTCGAGACACAGTGAGCCCTACGTTGAAACACGATCCAAAGAACTAGAAACACTATGGAATCGATTCTACACTATTCACGAAGAGCTCCTAAACAAACTCACAGAGGACCACACTTACTTCGAAGAAGGTTATCACAAAAACGCCGAAAGTCTTTACCAAGAAGCCATTCTGCTCCTCGACAAAATACAATGAAACCTGAATAAACAGACTATACAAGAGGCAGCAACTCCGTTGATAAAATCCCTACGTATCAATCTTCAGATGCTGAGGGATGAAATAGAAGATATCAACGAATACCTTTCTACTGACTACTCAATCACCTTCAACGAGATTCGCCAACAATCTCTGAAGAAAAAATGGGAGAAAGTTGGAGAAGCTCATCAGGAAATTATAGCCAGTCCCGAAGTTGCGCAATACAATTCCGAAGTCCTAAAGAAGGAGAGGGTCAAATACGTAGAAACTCTGGAGAATTTACACGAAAATTCAAACTCAGAACAAAAATCCAACGTGCCAATGCCGAACCTATCCATTCCAACATTCGATGGGAACTACGAGTCATGGCAAACATTCGGAGATATTTACGTCCGAGGAGTACACAGCAACAAATCGATAGGTGCTGCTCAAAAAATGCAGATCCTGAAAACAAACCTCCGAGGAGAAGCCAGCAAAATTGTTCAACATCTCAGCATCACCAATTCAAACTACGATGACGCCTGGGTACTAATTGAAAACCGATAGAACAACAATAATTTTTACAAAATATCTCGACAACTTACTGAATCTTCCAACGCTAACCTACGAATCGGCATCAAGCATCAAACAACTGCATGACACAGCAGTTGAAAGTCTTCGTGCCATAGAAAATCTAGAAATACTTGGGGTCTCTTCATCGTACATATCCTGACGAAAAAGTTTGATCCAGATACCAAAAGGCTCTATGAACAAACTCTTGAGAATCCAAAAGAAATACAAGAGCTCCACTTCACCACATCATTCCTCGACAAGAGATTCCAATCACTGGAAATCATGAAAAATTCGACAAAAAGATCCGATTCAACGAAGAATTCCAACAACAAAAATAACGTCAAGCAAGCATAGCCAATACGGAGTTATCATCTACAAGCTCAAAAATGCGTGTGCTGCAACGAAAACCATCATCCCTTATATCGTTGCGGACAGTTCCGGAAATTATTAGTCAATGATAGAAACTCATTCATCCGAAAAAACAAAATCTGCGAACATTGTCTAGGACATCTAAACGATCAAGAATGCCAAAGTAAGAAGGAATGTTTCAAATGCCAACAAAATCATAACACTCTATTACATTGGGACGTAAAACCTACCTCAAATTCAGCGAACGCAAAGGTGATATCAAATTCAACTCCGTCGATCTCGACCGCCATAACAATTCACCTGGGAAATGCTAGATCGGCACTTAATCAAAGATATATTGCACTTCTACCTACGGCATATGCTAACTTTTTGTCGGGAAATGGATCATATGTCACTCTCAGATGCCTCGTAGACCAAGGTTCAATGGCATCGCTCATAACAGAAAGTGCAGCTCAACTTCTAGGGCTACAACGATCAAAACAGCACGCTGAAATCACTGGAACTGGGTCCTGGGTGGCCGAACTTTCGAAATGGAAAACAGAATCCGTATTACGTCCTCTATTTTTAAGCAATTTCCAAGCTCCGGTGGAGTTACTCATTTTACCAAGGCTCACAAACACTCGCCAAGGGTAGAAATAGCTAGTCACTCTGTATACGATTGGGAATAAACATATTACTACAAATTGGGACCCATCGACGTTCTGTTGGGAGTTGATATATATATATTCACAAATCATGTCGGATGGAAACAAAAAATCCGAAAATTGTATATTGGCACAAAACACCGAATTGGGATATATACTATCAGGCAGCACGAAGAAGCTGGTCCATTATTTGAAATAATAAGTCTCGTTACGAAGGTCGCTCAAGAATCATAACTCGAAAAATTCTGGGAGTTGGAAGAAGTCAAATCAGAAAAACGAACATCTCCGGATAATGAACACTGCGAATCATTTTATCAACAAACAGTTCAACGAAATCAAGAAGGTGTATACACTGTAAAAATTCCCATCAAGGACGATGTCAACAAACTAGGTCAATCTCGGAACAAAGCTATAGCACGTCTACTTCAACTCGAGAAGAAATGCCGAAGTTATTCGATGCTACATACCACACATGGCAGTGGTAAGAGAAGACAAAGGTATAAGGGTGGTTTTCGATGGTTCCTCAAGAATCAGTATAGAAATCAGCCTAAATGATATTCTCCATACTGAACCGACAATACAACAGAATCTACTTGGTATTGTAATTCGTTGGAGAAAACACAAAGTCCCAATAACTGCCGAACTGGAGAAAATGTATCGACAAGTCAGATTATCCCCAGAAGACAAGTCACTACATACCATAGTCTGGAGATTTTCGAAAAATCAACCCATTGTAGAATACGAACAGAATACTCTGACGTACGGCACATCTCCAGCAGCTTTCCTCAGCATCAGAACAATGCATCAGCTAGCCATGGACGAAGAAGAAAACTATCCAAGGGCAGCGCACATAACACGAAACGACTTCTGGGTAGATGACTTACTGACAGGAGCCGAAACATTCAAGGAAGCTTTCCAAATTCAAGCAGAATTGAAAGCGCTCATGAAAAAGGGTAATTTCAACTTGCGAAAATGGAAAAGTACAATGCCCATCGAAATAGACGAAAAGGAAAACCAAACTGCAAAGACATTGGGAATTTATTGGTCCCCTCAATCAGACACCTTCCAATACAAAATAAACATCCGATAAGGATCTAACATTACAAAAAGAGGAATTCTGTCGGAAATAGCATCAATTTACGACCCATTAGGATTACTGGCCCCAGTAATCGTCAAAGCAAAAATTCTAATGCAAAACGTCTGGAAGGAAAACCTGAATTAGGATCAAAAACTACCACAGAATATAATTTCGGAATAGATAAAATTCAAAGGATTACCCGGCATTGAAAAAATTAACGTTTCACGATGGGTAGGAAGCACTTCAGCCCGGCAAATTGAACTACACGCATTCTGTGATGCCTCTGAAGCATATGGCATTGTTATCTACATAAAGTCCATCGATGAAAATCAAATACCACATATTACTCTACTTGCTGCGAAGTCAAAAGTAGCTCCCATCAAAGAGAAGAAAACTCTAGCAAAGTTGGAACATTGTGCAGCCAGTCTCC
The DNA here is from genome assembly GCA_013387265.2 of Cryptolaemus montrouzieri. Lineage (NCBI taxonomy): Eukaryota > Metazoa > Arthropoda > Insecta > Coleoptera > Coccinellidae > Cryptolaemus > Cryptolaemus montrouzieri. Next base: position 20,411,908 of record JABFTP020000165.1, on the reverse strand, counting down.
TAGCCAACACTGTAAAGCGAACTATTACGGCCCTGCAAATGAAACCGATACCTATCTACGCGTGGACGGATTCTACTATCGTACTCGCTTGGATAAGAGGAAATCCGAGTGAATGGCAGACGTTCGTTGCTAATCGAGTCAGCGAAATACATAAATTAATTGAAAATCGCGTAAAATCACAAGAAAATCCTGCTGACCTAGTTTCGAGAGGGCTTTATCCACCACAATTGAATGATAATATTTTCTGGTGGAAAGGACCAATTTGGCTAACAGAAGAGTGAAAATGTACTACGTGTCAAAATCGAAAAAATTTTTGATACGAAGAGAAGAAAAAGAGAAGACAGTTGTTGCATTCAAATCAATAGATGAAAACTTCGAGCTACTGACTAAATTCTCATCATGGAGCAAAACAATCAGAGTAACTGCATATTGCCCGAGATTCATGAAACATTGTCAAGGTATAAAATATGGACATTATTATCTCAACTCAGAACAGCAAACGAAAATTAATAGAGCAAGTTCAGAGGCAAGCCTTCCATGAAGAAATAATGTATATTCAACGAGATTCAAAAATAAATAGAAAAAGCTATCTGATGAACCTCAACCCTTTCATTTACGACAATAATCTACTCAGGGTGGGAGGACGGCTCGAAAACTCTATCCTTCAATTTAGTGAAAAACATCCTGCCATTTTACCTTATAAAAGCCATATCAAAGATTTGATAGTAAGACATGCTCATGCTCGCACCTTACATGGAGGTAACCAAGCAACCCTCGCTTACATACGAAGAGAATTTTGGATACCACGAGGCAAAGACAAAGTTCGCCATGTTCTCAACAAATGCAGGACCTGCCCTCGACAAAGGGCAACCGCACTTACTCAACAAATGGGACAACTGCCATCACCCCGTGTCACACCATCGCACCCCTTTAGGCATACTGGCATCTATTACGCTGGCCCAATACAATTACGACTCTCCAAGGGAAGAGGAACAAAATCATATAAGGGATATGTCGCTTTAATCATCTGTCTTTCAACAAAAGCCATACACTTGGAAGCCGTTAGTGACTTAACAACAAAAGCCTGCTTAGCGGCATTCCGTCGTTTTACGTCTAGAAGAGGACTTTGTACAGATATCTACAGTGATAATGGTACCACTTTCGTAGGCAGTCAGTGCTAGTTTATGAAATAATAACCTCAGAATCGATAAACTGGCACTGGCTGCCTCCAGGAAGCCAACATTTTGGAGGAATATGGGAGGCAGGCGTCAAATCAATGAAGTATCACCTAAAACGTGTCATAGGCGATGCTACACTAACCTTCGAAGAAATGACCATACTACTGTGTCACATAGAAGCAAGTTTGAACTCCAAACTACTGCCACTAGATAACCATCCAAATCTATCAACAGTACTGACACCAGGGCACTTCATCACACGTCGAATCAAACGAATCAGTAACTAATAGATGGAAACTTATTCAGAAAATGAAACAAGACATATGGAGAAAATGGTCTTCGGAGTACCTTTCTCGGCTCCAACAACGAACTAAGTGGCAACGAAAGCAAGAAAATCCCAAAATCGGCGACATCGTATTGATTAAGCAAGACAATCTGAACGCTAACAACTGGTCGTTGGCACAAATAACTAATCTACATCCAGGTCAAGATGGTCTAGCAAGGGTTGTCACTATGCGTACAAGAGAAAACAAAGAGGTCAAGAGACCAATCACAAAAGTATGACCACTACCAATCAACGACAGTAACCCGGAAAATTCAAACCAACTGACAACAACAAAATCCAAATCATCTGCGAACTTCGTTCAGTCAGTCCTGATTGCATTCCTTATACTATGCAGTCATCTGAGTCACCACCTTGTCGAGCTGGGGAAATAAATATCATTGAGCATAGCAAGTCTCAACGATATTGCCAAAAGTAGAAGAAAAAGAGGACTCTTAGGCGAATTCTTAACCTCAGTATTTGGCGTGAATGACGAAGTATAACGAGACATCGATGCCCTAAACGAAAATCAGGAACGTCTCATCGAAACTACCAAAAGACAATCCAAACTAATGGTCTCAGGCATGGCGGCAATAGAAGAAACAGAAAAAGAATAAATCGAAAATTGGAAAGCTTCCGATCAAAAGTCAATCAGGGTATCAAAGCTATTGGTGAAATGGCAAAATGGTACAAAATATCGAATACTAAACAGGTCCATATTGATCTGCTGATAAGCTTCCAATTGGCAAAAAACTACCTAGAAGAAGTTGCTGCTAAATACAGAAAACTTGCCAAGGTCTGTTACCATAAAAGCCATATAACAGAATTCTTGGCCCTACCAGAATTTACAAAAATAGTCCAAACAGTTTCCAGAAACCTACCAGCTACGTTACCGGTGCTATCCAAACCTTTACGAAAAATGGAGATAGAGCAAGACGATTGATTTATTAAGGCTTATGCTCATCTGCACATCATATAAAATGATAAATTCAAAGTTATTAAGACAACTGCAGTTCGCATGAAGAAACAGAATGGAACCTTTGTTGGCATACAAGTATCAACTCCCTTCTCGGCTGTCAATTATGATACCCAAAAATACTTCGAAATTTCGAACGACCAAGTTTTTCAAGCCATATCAATTGGTGAAAACACTTATATCTATGACCCGACCATCATAAAAAGTATGGATAGGAATCCCAACTGCATAATTGATCAGATCTACCGAAGAGTAGACAAACCTGTCTGCAGAAACACTCTACACTGTAAAAACCATTGCATGGAAGGAACTTCACAAACCAAACACCTTGCGTTTCATTTCAAACGTGCCATCCAGAGCAGCTATAATATGCGAGGGCAGACTGTAAGAAATCACTTTGAACAATACTGAAATCCTTCTCGTCGCTCCACATTGTATCATAGAAACGAAACTAAATACGCTGCAATCCAAGGCAACCGAAACGTTCTCAGTCATTGGAACCTATAACAGAAAAATTGAACCATCCATACTACAGAAAGATGCACATCAAACTTCATTGAATCTAGATATCGAGGAAGAGCCAGTTCTGAATGCTCCAGACAGGATATCACGTCTTAAAAACGAGGCATCTAATATCGACAAAGAATTCACAACATATCGCTGGAGACGGGTTCAACACATTCGAATATATTCAGCGTAATTATAATCGAAACAATTCTGCTGACGATTTCCATCATTTACTGGGCCATCCAACGCTTGCGACGAACGAGATGTGTACGGGAGAAATCTTCAAATTCAAGCGGCAGTTTCATCCCTCGAAGTCTTCATCTGCGAAAAGAATCAACAGAAGAAGTGGGCATGGAAATGCGGGCGCTGTCCAGAGAAGCGGAAATAGCATCCCGCACTTTGACGACCATCCCCTACATCCCTGCGGCCGGGCCAAGATGTTGGTTTCACCCTTAAAAGTTCATCCACTTGATAATATCAACATAAGGTGAAAATACTCCACAAGTCGCCTAATCATCTAACCTAATCAGAGCAGCGACACCAATCTATTGCATCATGTAATAATCAATATATAAGTGAACTTAAATTGTACAATAAAAGATCACAAAATATCTATATTTCATTCAAGTCGACACTCTGCCCAAATTATTACTGAATCTTAGTCTCTCATCGCAGATTAAGATTTTCTACAATTTTATCCATTGTAGTCTCCTACCGTAGCCTAAGATAATTCACAACTACTCAACATTTGAATATTAGGGAAACAAACCCAATATTAAAATTTATTTTCTAGTATATGTCAATATTTTTGAAATATTATAGTGCATTCAAAATAGGCAGTCAGCGGGTGTAAACAGTATAAGATGAACAGAACATTCATAGTTCAGTGAACACAATTGCATTCAGGAACAGAGACCACACACATTAAATTGGTGGTCTTCTAACATGTGTATTTTTAGTCCTTTTCCTTGGGAGACCTACGTCGTAGCATGCAGGTGTTACATTTTCATTCACAGTATCTGTTGATGAAATCAACATTTTCCATAATTCTGTAATAATTTATATATCTGTAATAAAATATTATTGATGCAGTACGGCAGGAAAACGCCTCAGCACTGACTAAACTCGATGCGAAACACCGCAAACGTCTGAATTTTCGACCATCCAGCCTATGAGAAGTGTTATGCCCTTACGATCATGCAGCAATTATTGTTTACATCCACTGTCTGCCTTTTTTGAATTTAGTAGAGTACTGTCAGTTCATTAAAAATAGCGGTAGACGTTTCTGTTCTTAAAAATAAAAGGTCCTTAATTTATCCTTGTTTTTCAATAGTTGAACTCAAAATTTTCAAAACCCTTTGATTTTGGTTGTCAGTTATACCTATTACGCCTACTATGCCCCTTAATAACAGTACAAGAACTTGACGATTATATATGTGTAAATAATTTTCTTGATAACAATGAAACATTCTCTGTGGTTTCCATCTTCACCATAGATTTACTTGTCCTGCATAAAAGTTACTTTACATTATTCTGTGATGTCCTTATTCGAAAATGTCCACAGAAGGATTCTGCTGCTATTACCATTAAGAATTAATTGTATGGTTGAATATGTATATCTTTTGAAGACTATTAGCAATGAAAGGAATTTCAAGCACTGAAATGATCGAATTAAATTTTCTTAGTGTCCATGGAACGTTTGCTTTTATTGTTTTATTTACAGTTTCCCAGAATCATTGAACATTATTTCGCTTTGACGCCGAGTTGACGAACAACAACAAACAATAATATTCAAATGAAATATTTAAACAAATGAACCATTATAAGTTCAATAAATTAAAAAGTTAAATTGATAAGGCGATAACAATGGCAATAATTTTAGCGAGTTGCATCGAAATTGAACAAAGAAATCACAACAAGTTTATCATTATTTTAATCTATCCCGTAAAAGCCTCGTCAATTGAAATAAATAAATAAATTGAATTGAAATTAAAAGAATTTACTTTTGCCTACATTTCTGTCAAATCCAAAGCACTCCCACAAGTTATAAGAATCTGGTCATAATTGACTAAGATCACACTCATGAACTATCATCTTATTGATTATGAAAGTAAAACGAATTTAAATATTTGCTTGCTTTCTGTTTGTTATTCAACATTCATAAATAGTAACTCACAAATAGCAGCTAAAATAGCAGCAATTCCTTATTAAATCAATGTCAGTAGAAATAGTTTTAAATTTTGCAAACATACCAGAAAAGTATCATGACAGTGCCCACAAGTAACCCTGCACATGCCTGGCATTGATGGTACTGGTGGAGTTACAGGACTAGGGGCCAAGTTAATAATCCGCTTGCAATTGGGTCTGGGGCATGCAATGCGTTGCGAAGAACTCTTGCAGATAAGCAAGCAGTTGCAAGGACATCTAACATATTTCTTGCCAGGAGGAGCATTTCGAATAGGCTAGAAAAATTGTATATTAAAAAAGAATTCATTCACTTTCATATTAGTTCCATAACAGAATTTATCCAAGTTAAATCAATATTTGCCATTTAAAAAAGATTACATTCAAATCAATTCATCATTTTCAATTTGAATAATGAGGTATCAATCACTTGATGGGACAAATATAATGATAACTTGAACAAATTGATCTTGAAACCTTCCAAAGTTCACTGTAAAAATAAACCATTTACCGTAGCTTCATTACAATGACTGCACTTAACAACATGTTGATCTCTTTTCCCTGATATATCAATCATTGCTTGACAGACTCTACAAGTAACCATTGGCACCCCATTACCTTCTGAAGACTGATAAAAAGGCGGTGGCAATTCATCTGGACCGATTGGCGAAACTGTTGTCTGTTCGCCTACACAGTAATATTAAAGTGATAAAATTAATCAATAATATTCAAAGCGATAATCAGAATATTTAATGAGTCACTAATATGAAACAAACAAAATTTACCTTGTCGTGAAACTGTTGTATCTGCTTCTTGGCTATATGTTTTTGTATCAGCATCTTCACCGCTTAACAGATAAGCTTTTTCTGAATCATTTGAGTCCCCCATAATAAAATATTCGCGTATGATATTCACCTTTCGATTATTTACTTCTTACAAAAATCAAACTGACGTTTATGTCATCGTAATTATCAAAACACAAACAAGAACAAGAAATATCAAAGATATGAGCATATTATGTGGGGCACTGGAAAAACATAGAAAATTATTAATTCTAAGAGAAAGAAACAGATGATTTGATAGAGAGGCACAGAATTCAAATAGTTCTTTTAAGAAGCACAGAAATATAAAATAAAATATGAATTATGAAATATAAATTGACATGTGAAATGACATATGAGTATTATGAGACTCTGCCATAGACCAAGTATAGAAGTAGACAAAGCACCCCATAGAATAAAATGAAGTTTATTCGCCAGCCAAAATCGCGATACTGGCTGGTTAGAATAGGTCAGGACAAAGATGATTTATATACTTCTATACTTGGTCTATGGTCAGAATTGAAGGATTGAGATGAGGTTCATAGATGGTCCATAGATGACTCCGGATAAAACAGAATACTATAATTTTTTATTTTCATTTACTACTATCAGATGGCTGCTAAAAATTTCAAAGTTATCATAGAATGATAATCCAGGGCGTACTTTTTCTTATACAGTTGATAGAAGAGATTACTATTAGTGAATAGTTAGATTCTTATTACCGAAATAGAGATATGAATTTTTAAGAAAATTATAACAATACATTTTTAGAAGTCAACTCTAAAAATTCAAAATAGTTTCATTATGAGGATTGCGAATATTACTACGTAAAAAATATCACTGTTTAAGATGGAAAAGTTTATTCAACGTTATAACTAATTCGAGCTGCGTGCTGGGCTGGTCCTATAGTCCCGGTGTGCGTTTGCTCGTCGTGGGTGTCGTCTGGCGTTGGTGGCTGCTGAAACAACATATTAGAACAAAATTTAATAAGAGTCCGGATTACATAGACTTAAAATTAGTTCTTCTTGCTGTGCGTATTGAATTATGGCTAAGATAATACAGTGGAATATTAGGTCTATGTATACTAACTATCCTGAGTTGCAACTTCTTATTAGGGATAATGATCCGGATGTTATTGTGTTGAATGAGACATTTTGAAAGATTACCAAAATATAGGAATTAAAGGATATAATATAGTTAGGGATGATGGTTATGGTGGTATAGCCATTGCCATTAAAGATCATATACAGTATAATTCTATTCCATTACATTTCGTAAATCTACCTCAAGACCTTCAAATAATGGCAGTTAAAATAGGGACATGTCTTATCTTTAACGTTTACATTCCCCCAGACTTATATCTCAGATCTAGGCACATAGAAGAGATAACTCCATATTTACAGGGTAAATTTATCTTGATGGGAGATTTTAATGCGCAGAACCCCATCTGGGGACCAGGAATATGCAATCATAATGGGAAGATTATTGAAGATTTCTTGAGGAAGATGACTTTTATTTGATGAATGATGGCACACCCACCAGGGTGACACCGCCAGGCATTAATAAGAGTGCTCGGATCTAACTATTACCTCCTTGGAACTTGCTAATAACTATACCTGGAATGTAATAGGAGATAGAGGTACAAGCGATCACTTGCCGATTTTTATTAGTCTGGAGAACATATCTATTAACCTTCCAGTTCAAAATAGAGCTCCTTATCTTAAGTACAATTTCAATGAGGTCAATTGGGATCAATTTAATGTATCGGTTCTCAGTAAGTTTAAAGAAAATAACTTTGAAAACTATGAAAACTTTATAAAAGTTTTGACTGAGGTAATGAGAAACAGTCCCCAAATATAAGAGACATAAAATGAGAAGTATTGTGTACATTGGTGGGATGAAGAGATATCAAATCAAGTCAAAAGAGAAGAGATGCACTTAAAGCATTCCTCCGGGTCCCCAGTCAGGAAAATTATACTTGTATGATGAATAATGTTGGCAAGCCTAGGCAACTTATTAGGAAAAAGAAAAAGAGTCATTCCAACTTTTCTGCGAAAATTTGACATATGCGAACCCTAAAAATGTGGGGAACGGTTAAAAATTTTCAGGAGTTATTCAATCAAGAAAAAACCAATATTATCGGAAACATGTGCGCTTGGTATCCTTAAAAGACTTAGTCCTCCTTCTCCCCCCCAACATGAGTTGTTGAAAAATGGACGTATGGCACCCCCGTTTAAATTTTCAGAATTAACGTTAGTACTAAAAAATAAGAGAAATACAACTCCAGGACTGGATGGGCTGGGGTACACGGTATATAAAAATCTATTACCTTCAATCAAATTTAGAATGTTAGATATATTTAATGATCTACTAATTCATGGAAATATTCCTAAGGCTCTCCATTCCTCTATTATAATTCCCATCAATAAAGGGGGTAATGACATGGAAGATCCGTCGAATTTTCGACCAATAGCATTATCTCCCTGCATAACTAAACTTATGGAAAGCATTATTAAGCTCCGTATTGAAAGGGAAATTGAAAATAAGTTAGGTGAGGATAAAAATATATTTGGATTTAGAAGGGGGAAATCTGTCCAGGACTGTATAACTCTGATTACAAGCCATACATATCAGAGCTTTTCTAGAAGAGAATATGTCATAGCGGTTTCTTGGATATAAAAAGCGCATATGATCATGTCAACATCAGTATATTACATAATGATTTAACGAAGATAGGTATTCTGATAACATTAATACTCTGATTTATAATATGCTTTGTAACAGGCATGCGAACATTTTCGATGAAACTAATAACAAAGTTCTTGGACCGATTGAAGTTGAATGTGGACTACCACAAGGTTCGGTTATCAGCCCAATACTATATAATTTATACTCGTCAATGCCTGAAGATACCATAACAGGAGGTGTAGTTAGTGTGCAATACGCGGATGACAAGGTTATACTGATATCGGGAAAAATTTAGAGAGAATGGGAAGCATTCTCAATGAAAATCTAATGAGAATTAATGAATGGATGAGTGGAAGAAATTTAAATATCTCCGTAACAAAATCTAAGGCCATGTTGTTTGCCAAAGGGAGAAGACCGCAAGAAGTACCAGATGTACGAATTGGCAACAATGAAATCCCATGGACACAAGTGCATAAATATTTGGGCTTCCACCTGGAACCCGCACTCAAGTGGAAAATGCACATTGATATGATGTGTGGTGGGGCACTGAAAGGCCACAACATTATAAAATCCTTGGCTAGAGTATCATGGGATCCCACCCTATGACTCTGTTGAACATATATAAAGCTCTAATTAGACCATATTTGGATTATGGCTCAATTATATTAGGTAGATGTACAAAAGCTTCCTCCTAAAACTTGATAGAGTACAATACATGGTGCTATGAACAGTATTGGGCATGATGAAATCGACGCCTACCCAAATTATATTGGCAGAAAGTGGAGAACTCCCGCTTAAACTCAGAAGAGAATGGCTAGCATATAAATTTATATCCAACACTTTTAGATACAAACAACATCCGTTACATAAGATACTTGAGATGAACATAAATTCTGGACGTTTCTGGAAGGAAGGAAAAATTCCACACTTCATCCAGGTATACAACGATCTGAAGGATAAAGTCAACTGATATGTACACAGGAAATATTGGGATCGATCAACATGGTCACCTCAGGTTCCCCAAAAATTCGTTAGGCTGAATTTCGAAAATTTCTCAGTGATCAGGATACACGGACTTTTACACAGATGCCTCAGTATCTAGAAACCCGGATTCGGTAGGTATCGGAATATATGCTCCATCATTGCAACTTAGAATCTGTTTCATTGGACAATTCGGAAATGTTTGCTATTGGCAGGCAACGTAATCATTTCTGATTCACTGAGTGCCCTACAAAGTTGAAACACAAAAAACTTATCTGCTAGTACGGACATAATAACGGTCAGAGTAATACAGTTTAAAACTTGCAAAAGTTAACATAGCTGATATCTTAGCAAACGAGGGAGATATCAACAGGAAGTATTGAAATTGAAGGAGGTCCCCAGGAACTATGGCCAGGTATCAAACAAAAATAATTAAAAGATGGAAGGAAGAATTTAAGGAAAGTAGTGGCACTAAACTATGGTGAACTGGCGAATATTAGTGATTTGGGACAAAAATATGGTTTAGTAAAATCAACAAACCGCGGAGATACATTACCACGCTAATTCATTGTCTAAGTAATGCCCATTTGTGTAGAATAGGAGTAAAGACTCCCCATTGTGTGCATGCGATGGAGTAGGAGACATTACCCATTTCTTTTTTGGCTGCACTGACAATAAATATAACTCAGAAGTATTATACACTAAACTGACGAAATTCAACTTTAAATTACCGTTAAATATCTTTGAAATTCTATTATGTGACAACCTTGATGTGAAAGAAATTATTGTACAATTCCTTATATCCAGTAATATAGGGTATAAGTAAACCACCACAGGTTGCAAATATTATAGCTTTGCACATTATCGTTGCTTGCTTACCAGTAGTTGCTTATTCATTTTATCTATTCATTAGTATCATAATCAGTGAATTTAAAAAAATCCTATTCCTTCAAACCCTCATTGTGATCCTTTGTTTTAGAGTCGCTTGTAATGCTCATAACGCTAGTAGTTAGAGAATGCACAATCGCTTTGAATCTTGATATATCGAAAATGCAATTATGATATTGTCTCCCATAAACCAGATAGGCATAATTGGAAACAACCGCAGAGCATATTGATCCCGTTGGATGGAATAGAAAAAATAACAAGACTACAGAATTTGGACACATAGCCGCTGGCTGGTCCAGTACTGCTCATTCATCATATGGTGTGCTACGTATGATAGAATAGCTGTATGAGAAGAAGAAGAAGAAGAATAGTTAGATTCTTATTACAGAAATAGAGATATGAATTTTTAAGAAAATTATAACAATACATTTTTAGAAGTCAACTCTAAAAATTCAAAATAGTTTCATTATGAGGATTGCGAATATTACTACGTTTATCATCAGACAAGTAGCGACTTCATTTATCATTGCCAAATTTTTTCACATGCCACGAAATATAACAATTTTTTTAGTACATATCCCGTATTTTTGATGGAAGAGTTTCTAGACCAATATTCATATGAACTCTCTATCCTCAATTCACTGAAAGTAGTAGCTCCTGATGTTTGGCTACATATTTAAAGAACACTTGTATATCTTCGAAAAACTTAAATTCTATATTGCGTTCATTATTAAAAATACATTTTAAACTGATTCGAACTTCGTAGACAAACTCCAGAACATCATAGATTATATGATTTCTGGGAAAAACTGTTACTTGAATGTCTTTTCTTATAGCTACAGAGCCTGCATCCGCAAGCAACCAGTGTTTTTGAGGAATTGAGATTTTCGGACTTTTTTCATAGCAATCTAAAGATGGGATATTTTTTACTTGAGAACAGATATGCTGGCGATGATGGGAGCATGATATCGTTGATAAAGTACCACCAACAATCTAAATCGGAATTTTTATTCCGCATATGCATTTGCAACAATAACTACAAGACAATTTTGATATAGGGAAAGTAACAGCAATGAATAGCTTTCCATCGAAATATTTATTAAATACGTACGAGAGTGTTGTGATCTTCTACGTTCTCATAAGATATAATTTCAGTTTCTGAATTGTAAACTACTTCAAATGCATAAAATTATTCATTAAAACAACCCTTCGAAACGGTTAACCCTAAAAAACTGTGGCATGATTCCCTGTATTGAAGCAAATCTTGGTAAGCCCAATATTTCGCCCACTTGAACAACAGACAGTTTTAGTGTTTTTCTTTCTACAATCTATAGTGTCACCACGCCAACCTGGCGACAAGCGAACGATGATTGTTGTCCGTAACTTTGCTACTGGTGCCTCCTTTCGAGAGAACTGTTTAGAAAATGATGAGAGGAAGTTTGAATAATTTTATCGAATTTTTATTACGTGCAATTTTAGACATTTTTTATTCTCATGCATCATTTGTCACGTACTTCGATTCACAATATTCAGTATCCTATTTTCCATAAGTTACAAAATTTAACTGTATTCTTTCAAATTTTTGACTGCTGATAGATTGATTATATATTTGAGTATATTTCGTTAAATCTACTGCAAGTTCTTAATTCGAATTATCGAAACTCTGATCATAAAATTATGAAAAATTTCTGTCAATGACCCTGTATATTTTGATTTATTAATTTATTAATAAATTAATGATCTTTGGTTCCGTATTCTCTTACTCGTTAGGGATAGATCACAATCTGGCAACCTTGTTTACCGAAAACCTTAGCATTCATATGCAACTGAATCGAACCAATAAAATTATCCTGTGTCTTCTGGATTTTCCATCTTTATTTCAATGGGTAGGATGTACATTGAAAAGGGGTATGTCACTTTTTAAGAGTTCGTATATTTCTTGTAGTTTGAAACGAGAATTAATATTTGGTCTGACTTTTGGGCAAATGTTTGTTTCTATTTGATTGATTTTGCCTAGAGCAGATTTATTTTATATAGGGTCGCTGTCGATTAAAAATTTTTATTACTGAATTTACTGAAAGAGCTTTCCCAGTAATGGCGATGGTAAAAATCCAATAACATCCAAGCAATCGTGTATAGGTGTTCAGTGAAATATTGTGAAAATAAATATCGCTGCGGGGGGGGTTTCAAATGTTTCATTTTTCAGATTTCCGTTGGACACACGACAAGGTGATTGGCCTCGAGCAATCGATCGGCGGGATTTAATTTCATTTGTTCCGCGTAAAGACATCAGGTACAAAAGAATTGGTAGCATACACTTTGCGGATTCGTGTTTTACTGATCATTCGAAACGTCATTTACGCTCTCATGCAGTACCACCTCTGCAACTCGATTTTATGGATTTCGGCGCTGATTCCGATAAAAATAAAAACATAATTACGTATCCCCTGTGAGGCTGAAGTGACTGGAAAACTACTTTTTGACGAACACGGAAGTCCACTATCGACATATTTCTCCTCTACGGCAAACTTAGATTCTTCATGTTTCTCCCGCGGAATTTTTCAATTCAAACGTAAATTAGCTGCGAAACAAAAACAAATCGATAAATTAAGGAAATGTATTGATGTCCTTTGTCAAAATAATCGTCGATTACGTCGCGGTCGCGCCAAATACCAGATTATTCTGAAAGAAGATAAGAGAAGAGTGAAGCAACCATCACGAAGTGTCAAAACGTTCATAGATCTCCAAACGGAACATAAGCCGCATACAGAGTATATATATCCTTCGAGTTCGTCAGGGATTCACTCTCCCGCATAAAGGCACAATCTCGAATTGGTTCAATTCGATTAAATTAGAGACGGGTTTTCTTAATAGCGTTTACTTTCGAACATGTGCGTTTGAAATTTGACGGTTCTACCGAAGCAGAAAAAAACTGTGTTATACTTTTTGATGAAATCGGAATAAAGAGGAGTATTAGTTACAATTCTAAATTGATTAGTTTCAGATTATGGAGAATTCGGTCGACAACAAAATCTTGGAAATCACGTTCTTGTTTTTATGATTCGAGTACTTTATGCGTATTACAAAATTCCGTTCAGTTATTTCGTCGTTTCTGGAAGTATGGCGGGAGGTGAAATAAAAACCATACTGATAACCCTTATTTCAAAATTGAAATCAATTGGAATATTGGTAAGGGCTATCACGTGTGATCAGGGTATTATTATTAATATCGACGGCCAGATATTGTTTTTCTTTACAATGTTCCTCATTTAATAAAATCACTTCGTAACCAATTTGTAGTTCACGGTAGAGTAGATGTCGGTGGTCAAACATAGAGGAAACGTACATAATAGACTCCAAATTAGTTAATGCTCGTTTAATGTGTGAAATAACAGATGCTCATATACGTCCAAAACCATTTGAGAGAATGTAAGTGTCTGTATCAACCCAAATTTTTAGTAACTCTGTATCCGCAGCCATTTCAACGGCGTTTAACATCAAACAACTCGATTCCGATACCTCAATCAATACTTCAGAATTTCCCATTTGAATTTCAATCAATACTTCAGAATTTCTGAAGAAGGTTAATAACTTGTTCGATTATTTGAATGTGAAGAAGAAAGGAATTTATGCTCTTTCGCCAAAGAATTGTCACCCCGAGAATAATTTAGGGCAATTTATTGATTATGTTCGTACGTGGGAAATTACCGGTTCCACTCGTGCGCGTCCTCCTTGCTTTTTGGGCTTTGAACAAACGTTGATAGGCATTTTGTATCTTTGGGAGTCTATAAAACATGAAAGTGAATACGTGGAATATTTGTTAACGAATCGTTTCAATCAGGACCCATTGGAACATTTTTTTTCAGTCATTCGGTAAGCTGGAGGTTTTCACCCGAAATCCTACGGTTGAACAATTCATTGTCAAGACTTCAAACGAAGCGAAGCGGGTGCCAAAAATTTGAATAGAGGCGGAAAGAAGTTTTTATAAAATTTCAATGCACTTTTGTATATATATATATATATATATATATATATATATATATATATATATATATATATATATATATATATATATATATATATATATATATATATATATAATGTTTTGATGAGGAATTTAAAATCCTTTGAAATGTAATAACTCATGTATGTTACCTAAAACATTTCATTTTTTTTATATTCATATCTAACTCAATAAACGTTTCAATTTAATTTTTGTATATCAATTAACATTTGAAATCTATTAATAGAAGTATATTTATGTAGATACCTACGAGTATAATTAAACAAACGTCTGTTGTCAATTTTTATTTCTCGTTATGAACTTGATCATTTGCATAAATTAATTTGATACACTTTGCCACTTAATGAATTTCTACGAGCACAAAAAAATAATAATTATTGGCCATAATTTTCAATTATGTAACCATAATAAATCTGATATATTATATACATATTAACGATAAATATAATTAGATTTTCAGTTTTTTTTTTGACCTAAATTTTAAGACAAATATTTCAATTTTTTTATCATTCGAATAATAATAATGATAATAAAACATTGATAAACAGTACCCAGAGCGAAGCTAATTTTAAAGCAGTGCGTCTTTTGTTTTGACGGCTTCTCGAGACACAGACGAGAGTACTGGAGTTTTTTCGCTGTTTCCTTTGAGAGGCCACCGTCCGACAGAAATCAGCTAGACATTTCGTGCAGAACTTCGGCCGTTATACGCTTTCAACTTGTATTCGAA
This sequence comes from Cryptolaemus montrouzieri, assembly GCA_013387265.2. Taxonomy (NCBI): domain Eukaryota; kingdom Metazoa; phylum Arthropoda; class Insecta; order Coleoptera; family Coccinellidae; genus Cryptolaemus; species Cryptolaemus montrouzieri. The sequence continues at coordinate 20,396,612 of JABFTP020000165.1, read as the reverse complement.
AATATAAATTAATTCTCAGCTTCGCTTGTAAGAGTGTAGTGAGTTGTTTGGATAATATTTAATTAGAAATTATTGCGGGTGGACTTATTGAAACCCAATTTTCTCAATAAATCGTAAAAAATTCGACTAGAGTGACAGAAATCCATGTTATTCATCAACTCATTTCCACCAGAATTTAACGAACTATTCACATTTTTTGACGAAATCAATAATCTGTAACGTTTTCTCAATAGCTTCTTATTAAATAGATTCAAAAATATCCATAATTTTCCGTGACTTTTCTCTTTTGATTTTCTTTTTATGAAAAGCTTCTTATAAGTTAGTTACGGTGTGAAAGAGTAACTTTGATGGCATCATTTCTTTCATAGTTGTACAGAAATATTTCTTCACCAAATTTCACCTGTTTTGAGAATTTTCGCTCTTCCGAAAACTCAAATTTTTTGAAATTCACCCTTTTATAACGTTTCAATTTAGTGTTGATTAAGTTTCAATTTCTAAAATATACAGTATATTTCATAACGATTTCTGAAATTCACGATGGTATTATTACTTCATATGAAAAACCATTCCAATCGATTCCAAAACTGATATCAAATAGGAATATCAGCTAGATGGAAAATGCTTCTTCAAAAGCAAAATTTTGGGTTCAACTATGGAAACCGCCCAAAAATTTGCTAAGATATAATGCTATTGTGGAATATAATATAGTTACTTATCCGAAATCTTTTTATGGAACAATGTAAATAATTGATTATGATTGTAAATACGAATTTAAAACCACAAATGAATGCCAAGAACTTCAGTTGCAGGAAATTTTCAACCTACATAATATCGCTATTCCTAGCTTTGTGTTCATTTGTAGTCTCTTAGAGGAATTGGAACCTAATTTTAGAAATTTCACAGTTGGTTACTACTCATGAAAATACTAGTATTAATCAGTTTTCAGTTCAACCCTATGTTCCTTATATTTATAATTTTGCTCATTATAAATAGCGGAACGCACCAAAAATGAACGTTTTCAGACGATCCTGATAACTGGTGAATGCTTACAAAACTTTTAATAATTCTGTTAAAATAGCTGGGAAACTGCAATTTCTTCTTATCAATCTGCATTTTCGATATGATGGCCAGTTGGCTTCGACAATAAATTCTGCAAAAAATTAAAACTTCAACCCCTTGCAATGAGTTAAAAATTCAATTTTTTCTTAGTTTTTTGTACATCGTACGCATTATGCAACCTATTGCATGCTTTGCGACACTGATTGGTAGAAAATGAAGAGTGTGAACATAGAACATGATAAAGTCAAATTGTTTGTCTATTTTCGTCTCTGTACAGATTTATTTATGGATAAATGAATTGATGTTTCGTTTCGGAATTGTTATGAATCAAATAGACTTTTTTTACCAGATATTTCGTCTTTCGCTTTATATTTGTTACATTGGTTTACCGATTAATTCTTGTCAAGAATGTTGTCGAAATCGCAGTTACCATTAATATAATGCACAGTAAATACCTACCTGATACAATATCTGCAATTTATTCATTTTCATAATGTATCAATGATATCATAATAATACATCACCTTTAAACAATTATTCAAAAAATATCACAATTATGTATTGAATTACTTCAAAAGTTGTTTTATTTAAACAAAATTAATCATTCTTATCGAAAATGCACTTAACTAATGATATGAATATTCTTGATGTTTTAATACAATTTTCTGGAGGTAAAGTCGGGCATTGCACTTTCGAAACTGAAAATTATTCTCAAAGCAAACTTCTAGGTCTGAATTCGAATTTTCAATTTTACATTCCTATTTTGAAAAAAGCGTGCTACACTCTTCATAAATTTAAATTAAAATACGTGTAACTTGTAATGGAGTCATATTATAGATGTCTGTTCTTCTTTCCTCCGATTTGAAAATTAAACATTCATAGATTGTCTGCATCTCTCTGAAAAGAGATGCCAAAGTAGGATGGATATTTATAATATTTTGTGTTTAAGTATATATGGGTTTGTGAAAACATATATTGAAAGCTATTGATAAATAATTGAACATATTCTCCTTTTCTGCATTTCTCATTCAATCCTAGACTACGTAATGTAAAAAATGAGTAAAACTCTTTTTCCTATTCATGTCTACGCTCATGTCAGCTGAATTTCATAGGTTCTTTCGATTTCACGCGTCATCTATGTGCCATATCAGAATAATTCACTCATTATTTTGTCGTATTAGTGTAGAACACTGCACATATAGATATAGTACCGCACATATAGTCTATTATCAAAGAGGGCGCCAGCAGACGGACTGTATTGTACGTCAAATTCACTATACTGTGTGAAAATTTTACGTTGAAATGGGTTCTTCATCTAGAGTATATAAATCATCTTTGACTGGCGAAAACAAACTACGTTTCCACAAAACAAACCCTAATAAGAAGGTCGAGTTACCGACCAAAACATTCAACACCCCCTCACGACCCCTATCAAATCAATCTAGCCCTCCCATAATAGATATAGATGGCACTAATTTACCACGTCAAGTGTTAAACTCTGTCGATCAAACTTCAATCGCAGTTAAATGAATTGTCAAATGTCTGTCAATGTTGTTTTCAGTTTCCAGCTAAACCCTTTTATTTTTTCGGTTTGTGCTTCCAAAATCATTTTCTTTTCAGGTGTTTCCGTTGCTGGTGTCTTGGACTCAAGTTTAGAAATTCTCTTGTATTTTTCATTACGGTCCTTCAACCAGGATCTATTAGAAAATTTATTTTATTTAATTAGACAGCATGGGAACACAAACTCTACTTGCCACCAGTTTATTGCTGCTTTAAAAACATAAATGGCGGTAATAGTTTAATACAGTGTCAATAGTCAAAATTCACTGAAAGAATGTTAACTTAGTAATTTTGGGTCCCAGAATCCAAATCTGAAATCATTTTGCCCCGCTGGGCTATCGTTTAGGAAAAAACAAAAAAAAATTCCCTTGAAAGTCCTCTTGTCTATATCATTCAAACTCTATAAATTTTTCATTAAAATACCTTGTTACTATTACAATGGATAAAATATACACACATGTACCATTAATCAGAAATTCTAAGGACAAATATACATTAATTTCTTATTAAAATGCTTTTCAATTCGAATGTTTATTTTCTAGACAGTTAACCCGCCATATTTACTGCCACGATATGATTGTCCCTGAATTCTCAATATTAGGCAACAATTTCACACATTTTTAGTCCAAGACAAAGATGATTTATATACTTGGTCTATGTCCAAGACCTACGTGACATGTACCCGTCAATAGTGACGTACTCGCCATCTTCTGTCAAAATATAGAGGGATATTCAAATGGAAATCTCTTCAAACCAAACCTAACTAACCTAACCGAAACACAAACCTAATTTAAATATAAAATTTTGAATTGAATAGGTTAGAAGGTTAGGTTTTAGGTGAAATTAGGTTAGTTAGGTTAGGTTTGGAAATATTCCCATTTGAATTTCGCTCTCAGTTATGAACGAGAGAGATAGATTCTATCCCTTGCATCGTTCGAGACGTACGTCCTATAACACAGAACATGAAATCATTGTAAATATGGCGGCTTAACTATCTAGAAAATAAACATTCAAATTGAAAAGCATTTTAATAAGAAATTAATGTATATTTGAGCTTAGAATTTCTGATTAATGGTACATTTATCCATTGTAATAGTAACAAGGCATTTTAATGAAGAAATTATAGAGTTTGAATGATATAGACAAGAGGACTTTCAAGGAAATTTTGGTTTTTGTTTTTTCCTAAACGATAGCCGAGCGGGGCAAAATGATTTCAGATTTGGATTCTGGGACCCAAAATTACTAAGTTAACATTTTTTCAGTGAATTTTGACTATTGACACTGTATTAAACTATTACCCCTTCAGTAAAAGTTTCTCAATTCTTAGAAGACATTCACAATAAACTTATTTCTTCCTGAATAATCAGGGGCATCAGGAAAATCTTGCTTTGAGATTCAAAGATATTTACAAATCTCATTTCTCTCAATTCGATTTTTGTCAATTACATTCGGTGAAAGATGAAATTTTTTAAAGGGCTTATAGTCTTCTAATTTTTGAATTCATTAAGGATAAAAAGAAGGAAACTGTTACGTCTGGGACTGAAAGCAAATACAAAAGGTTCAGAAACAAGTAGGATAGCAATCTTTGATCGGTTCAATTATAGGTGTTTATTGTGATTTTAAGGAGCGGGTTATCTACACCCTACTATGTGCGTGTTGTTTATTTACCATCGATCTTATACCATCCATCTTATACAGTCGGGGGTACTATACATGTTGTTTTGTCTGGGCTTTTATATCCTTTTATAATTTACAAACATGTTTTCTAGTCTGTGATATTATTTATTTTCCTGCATGCACCTTTTGCACTCATGGGGAAAGAAATTGATCTGTGACCAAATATTTGAATGTTTTGGGTCCTTTACACCCTACATTCTCTTTGTTATCTATAATTCATGTTTATTTTGTGATATACACATTGTTATTATTCATCCAATTTTCTGAGTTCTTCTTACTCAGAGTATATATTGTTTTTTTGTTACAATGAGCTTCTTACACCCTGCTTACACTTAAGGTGCTGCGTGCGGAACCTTAAGTGTATTCATATATTTGGTTTATATTTCTACTATGAACCTATCAAATGAACCCATCAGAAATATTAATGCAACCCTAGTTTCCAAGATGAGTAATGAAATTGCCTATTTTTACCATATTCAACAATTTTCAGTGATCTCAAATTCATTTAAATGAAAACTTCTTGAGACAGTTATTACTGCGTTTTTTTCTATTTTCAGAAGCAGTATGGGGTAACTGCCATGAAGATGGTAGTGAATGCAGTTTACCCCCAACGGGACCAATTGTAGCAATGGAGGAACAATATTATGGCTGACAACAATATTTCAGAATTTTTTTTATTGTGAATGTTAGAATGTACCTGTTTTCTGTGATATGTGATTTATATTTTCGATTTACATGTGTTAAGAATTTATTTTATTTTTGGAAATGTTTTCTGTATATATGGTTTAAAAGATTTTTGTTATTTTAAAATAAAAGTGTTATTGTGAAAAAATACTCATTATTTTTTGAACAGTCTAATTGAGGCAGAAATACTCTGCATTGATTAAACTAGTTCATATACCCCATTTCAGTCAAGTTAAATTCGATCGGGAAATCTAGAATTCAAATAAGGCGGCTTTCGGTTTAGTTTCCCATAATGGTACGCGTAGCGCTAGTTTCTATGCAGAGACAGCCACATTGTTTCCTATGTGGAAGCACCGGGTTTTTATTTCTCTTTAGTGTCTGTTCTGTGTACGTTTCACTTCCACCTTTGGAAAGCATGTGATTTGTACAGACCAGTAATATTTGCTTCCTCATCTAAGGTTGAAGATGTCAAATGTTAACAGTAATGTTTATTTCCACGGTATCAACACGGTATTTAAGACTCTCATACACTGTAATTTCAATAGTTTCCTGTTAAAGCTGCACTTTATAACTTGAATTGAGTGGGGGATAGAGGCAAATAGAATTCTGTTAAATGAGGGATTAATTAAAAAAGTGCCCAGCTGTAAGCGGTGAATAACAGTTCAAAAATCACCGAGGATGAGGCTAGCGCTACAACCGTGTGTAAAATGAATTCAGCTGTTGTTGAGGATTTGAAGAGCGTAGAGTTGAAAAATGTAGTATTGTTGAATCATAGAGTCGTTAAATAAAACACCGCAGCATATAAAAGGTCAGACATTTACGTTATCCAAAATAATTTAATGAATATATCAAAAAAAGACGTTAGATATTTACGCATTTGCGACCCCCATTCAACGCTTTTTGACGGACACTTATACACAGAGATGGTTGCTCTTTATCTTTACACTCCATAGTTTTGCAAAAGCCGACTTATGTTTTTCGGTAGGCAACTAATGATACATTTAGCTGAACTTAATTTGCTTGGTATCATAGTTTTAAGGAATCCATTTGATAAATCAAGAACCTTTGTGATACTTTTGAAATAAACAAATTTTGATTAGACCCAAAATGTAAAACATTAAATGAGAATGAATTAGAATGAAAACACCCTTATTCATTTTGATAATTATGAAATTTAAAAAAGAAGCGAATCCACCATAAATGTAGTTTTTCGTATAAAGCAGTTTTAAAAAGTAATGGACCTTCTCTTATCCCAAAATGTACAAGTTTTAGATAAGCACCTTCAAGACACCGAAAAAATTGTTCTATTTAATTATTGTATTAGATATACTTCTTCTACATCAGAGTGAAAAATCAAGACACCAATCTTAGAAATTAAAAGTATTTTCTACGACTTCAAATTTGATCTTCACAGTGAACGTCAGCTCGAAATAATTCATTTTCATAACGCTTGACGAAATAATACCTGGTGCTTTAAAGTCCATGATAAACGAAGGTTGACCTTTGAATGGAGTTCAAGATCACGATGATAATCAAAATTGAAGTCGCAGAAAAATATCTACTAGTGAAACATGTGATTTTCGACTCATTTGGTTTATTTTGACAACTTTATTATATTCAACACTACTGGTTGTTAGTTAATGCGAATCCATTTCAAATGATAAATGAGAGAAAATTTGATTTACACTTGTTTACAATATCTGTAACGCTTTTCGACGACAATTCTACTTCCTCAGACAAATACAAAAGAAAATTATCATGTTTAAGCCTGAAAAATTAGAACAAGTTATGAAAACACGTTTTCACTATTAGCGAGATTCCAGAATATAGCATATATTCATAACAAGTGTAACACCAAAAATAGATCTTCATTCAATAAATAATGTGAACTATTAGTTATCTTACCATTTCTTAATGTCAAGACTATGTCTGGAAGTTTCGATTAATTCAGTAGACAAGATTCATCTAATATTCCAACTAAATCAATTGCATTACTGACGTTTGTGAACAATATTTTTTTAATATTTTGATAATAAGACTGGCACTTTTTATATTTTCAGCTAAGTCAAATACTTTAATTAAACTAAAATGTTTCATATTTGTTTTAATTTACTTTATTCAGGCAAGTTTTCAGATTATTACACCTGGAATAATTTTCATTAAATCGACTTTGATATCAGGGCAATTTACACGAAATTTTTGTCCCACATAACACCCAATGGTGTGGTAAAATATAAACAGCCCTAATTGGGTTTAGGTCAAGAGGTTGTCTTAGCAACCCCCTTATTGAAATATGTCGTTTCATCGGCAACAAAGCGGACAGAAGTCTCATCAAGCAGTGGCATATGTGGTGCGTGAAATAAACAACTAGTTAATGAATTATTTATTTATTAAAAATTTTCGTTTGAAATGAATATTTCTCTTGATATAATTCATGAAATTTAGCTAAAGAATTATCAGCATTAAACAAGAGTCTCAAAAAACACCAAACACGTTAATGGTGAGTAAAGAATTCAACAATGAGTGTAACATAAAACAACATATACAGGGTGTTTCCTAAATATGTGGATCTGCTAGATGTAGGGATTCTTCAACTAAAATCAGGAAGTTACGTCAAATAACTTTTTTGCTAGGTTCGAGATACGGCTACTCAAAGTGGAGACATAAATGTGGCTTTTAATTTATTCTTCGCGAAGGAAAAAAGCAAACAGCTTCAAATTCTACAAAAATCATCAGTTTAACAGGGTTTTATATCAATATTCTTTTCATTTATTCATCTATTCTAGAAATGGGTGAGATCCGCAACCTCTTCTCGTTTTTTATTTGAACTTATTTGGAAAGTATAAACTTGACTACGATACCAATGTTTTTTAATTCCCGATTCAAGAGGAAACTTTTTCATCCCTTGTGTGTATATTTTTGATAGAACAAAATAAATTATGTAAGCACTTTCATCCAAAATTTCAAGAACCTCAGAAAAAGAAGAAACATTCAAGTAGGCTGCTGTCGGTCCTAACAATTTTAATTTTACTTGATTTTTGAATGAATTATTTTTTCATTTCAATACATTAAAGTGTTGGTATTCCACTATTGCATGCTCCACATCTTCTCATAAGATACTGTTTATCCGTAACATGCTTTACTTCTTCTACAGAAATAAGTATTTCTTAAGATTGGAAAAAGTCTCAGGGAGCCAAATCAGGCGAATTCGGTGGTTGTTGGTTACTATTAATGATCAAAAATCGGGATCGGTTTCGAACATCATGTCTTTTTTCTGTATGTAATCAATGATTTTTGATGGTAGCTTCGATAGGACATATTTGAAGGATGTTGATTGTGATGAAATCTTAGTTATCTTCGCTAACTTCATGCTGGTTGTATTACAGCCTTCGTCAACTATTTTTAATTTTTTTAAAGTTCAAATGTCAGAATTTCGATGGTCTTCTTGAACGTTCGTCAATTTAAACGGACTCACGACCATTTCTGATAAATGTGAAAGTTTGTTTGGTTATAATAATTCGTCAAACTCCACCAGACTAAATTTTAGCGATAGTAAAGCATTATTTACGTGACGTAGTCATTTAGAATGAGAGGTTTAGCAGTAGCAAATATATGACGACTAATTTCGTGCAGTTCTAAATAAAACTCGATAATGGAATCAATTTATTCAATAAAAAGGGTTTTTATGGTTTATTTTAAACTGTAATCTATGAAATTATATTTCCTTCCTTCAGCATAACACACATGACTCTAATCTTATCGTTTACAGGAACTCAACGTAACTTATGATTTTGTATAGAGTATCTTTTTCATTCCATGTGAAATGGAAAATAAACAAAAGAAATAATACGTTTCGTTTTAATGGTAGGAAATATGGGAACTTCATTTAGCATTTCAGAAAAAGTTGAGCCAACGAAGGTAAGAAAAAACATTGAAGAAAAACAACACTAATTTTCTTTTTCAGATATCAGATGACAAAAAAAATGACGAGAGAACAGCTTCAGAAAACAGCGAAAATTGGAGGTCACCGCCGAGAAGTATGACAGATGTTCTGTTTTTGATTATAATGTCGTTCTTTCTTATTGTTTTGGTAAGTCAAATTAATTCTTTCTAACCAATATAATCAGTAGAATCTAGACTATTAAGTCTCGATTATCCGGAAATGACGTAATTGGAAATGTAAAAAATTTTAGAAGAAGATCGAGGCTTCAACTCGTTACTGAGAAGTAGGACAGATGTTCTGTTTTTGATTATAATGTCGTTCTTTCTTATCGTTTTGGTGAGTCAAATGAATTCTTTCTAACCAATATAATCAGTAGAATCTAGACTATTAAGTCTCGATTATCCGGAAATGACGTAATTGGAAATGTTAAAAATTTAAAGAAAGATCGAGGCTTCAACTCGTTACTGTCGAAGTTTTGTTTGGTTCTCAGCTCAAAAAAGAAGCGCAAATGCAGATAAAGCGATCTTCGTACGTGCACTTCCTTCGTACGAGGCAACTTTATGCATTAAAAGTCCAAAATTGGTACACAAATGGAATGAATTCATTGTCGAATTATTCTCATACGAAAGTAATACAAGATAGTGTTCCGAAAGGCTGGAATTGGGTTCTGAGGCCATCTATAATCATCCTCTGCTCGCTGATAATAAGACATGAAATTATTTATAGAAATTTAGAAAAATTTTATAGAAATATTTAATACTTACTTTTTCAGTGTTGTTTTTTGGGTTATTGTATTCTAAATGGAGACATCTTCAGAATAATCAACGGCTATGATAATTGCGGAAATATTTGTGGGCAAAGTGTAGGAATAATCATAAAGAATAGCACAAACTGTGAGAAATCTAACAAAGAAAGAACGTAAGTGTTCCTATGAAAATTGTCTCAAGAATTGTCATTGAAGATGTAAATGTTTGTTTCAGTTTTCACTTGGTTATGAAAAGGAATAACACTAAGATTAAAGATAGATACTGCGTGAAGAACTGTTCAGATTTTCAAGGATAGTAAGTTTACATAATTTCCCATTGTTGTTTATGTTGCTGAAGAGGAACATTAACCAGTAACAAGTTTATTGAGGCAAAAGAATTATTATGCTCCATATGTTTTACTTATTTGACAAATGTTATCCACGAAAAAAGATGTAGCATGTATCGTCTGACACGTATATCTACTATCTTATGAGGGGCGATAAAAAACAAGATGAATTATTGTTCATAGCAAGAAGCACTTACGAAATCTATTTCATTTCAACTAGTACATCATGCTGACATCGTCTATCTCTACACTAAGCTTTTCCTGCATCTAACGAGAATTTCAATCAAAACAACGTTCGTTCGATCAATCAAAAAACGACATTCCAAACAGTCAATATTGGATAGTTTCACCTGGGGTCCTTATAACCGCGTCACATCTTCGATCCATATTTATGAGATGACCTCAAAGAGTTGCATCATCTGATGCAGGGGTATTCATGCCTCGTTGTCTCGTTTTCATGGAATGTCATATGTGGTCCATCGGTTTCAGATCAGGATTGCGCAAAGGTCACCTTATAACATCGATTCCAGCTTCATCAAGGTAATTTTTTACCACTATGCCACTATGCCGTCCCACATTATGATTCATGAAAAGAAAAACTTGACCGAAATATGGACAAAAACCACAACTTATTCGCCTAAGATTTCGTTCATATACGGATGACTTGTGGGAGAGCCGTGATTGAACTGATGAAAGTCAGTACGCACATTTAAATATATACTCCAAACTATCAGCGATCCATCGCTAAAAGGAACGCTAGCTGTGATGTTGCATTGGGCAAATCGTTCGTTCACACGTTTAAGAACCCTTGGGCATCCGTCTTTATGAACAGAATCAGGAGTCATTACTCCAAAGAACGCGTTCTCAATCGTTTTCATTTCATTGGACGTGTTCTAGAGCAAACAAGAGTCGTCAAGCTGCACATTTCTCCACAGTGAGCTTAGGACCTACGGAAGGTCTTCTGCGTTACGTTCTGTGAGACATTTTCTGATCGTTGCAGTACTAACAAGAATGTTAGGTTAGAATTTGTACACTTCTAGTAGTATAAAGCTATCTCACAGTATACAGTCGAATAAAGCGATCTTTATCAGACGAAGTACAACGTTTCCTGCCTTGTTCAGATTGAGCGGTTAATCATTCGGTTTTTGAAATCCCTCTATTACTCTGGAAATCGTGATCTAATCAATGCGAATTTCTCGCTCTACTCACGATAATTCAAACCTTCTTGAGACAACGTCATGGCTTGTACACATAAATTTCGGTTAAGATGTCTCGAATTATGTTTCATGATCAACAAATTCATGAAAAGCCACTAATATAGCAATTATAGAATTGTAAAAGATGAGTTCTGCAAAACCAGGCATAAGTGATGGGAATGATCAAAAACGACTAAATACAATAAAAAGAAAGAAAAAACGGAAATCGTTTCTTGTGCATAATATGAGTCGAGGAAAAAATCATAAAGATATATGGTGCTTGAAGAAAAACAAAATGGTATTTCAATTTGCACGAAATTTAATTGAAGGATTGGCTTCTTGAGACTCGAACTTCGTGGCCAAAGCTGCTTTTAGAGATGAAGGTTGGGTCCATGGCTAACAGTCTCAAATAAAGATTCAGGGTTCTGAATCGAAAACCAAAAACTCTCCTCACTTAAAAGGGCACTTCAGTCAAAGACGAAGATCGAAGTCATTGTCATCGTTTTTTCGATAATGAGGGCAATGTGCGATCTGAGTTCATTCCAATGGGAACAACTGAAGACTTTCAATTTGCTAGAAGGCTCTGAAACGTTTGTGGAACTATGTGCGAAGAAAAATACCTGATAATGAATCTAAGGCTTTATTTTTTTTCACGACAATGTATGAAGCCACAAATGGCTTTTGATCTGTGAGTTTTCAGGCGATAAACGTCTTCTTGTCTGTCCTCATCCTCCTTACTCATCAGATTTAACACCCCGCGACCGGCTCTTTCCAAGAATAAAAAATGATTTTTCCAGTCATTGAGGTGATTAGGCCAAAGCAACTGGTCATGGATTGAACTTAGAGATAAATGCATTGCCAATAACAGCACTTTGTTTTTAATAAAATAGTTCATTGTATTTTTTATCACACCTCGTATAAATTTAATTTTCAATCTACTATCTAATTTTTTTTATATATTGAAATCAATATACGAACTCGGGGACTAGAATAACTTCCATCGTGAAACCACTCATCATCAATCATGTTTATCAACATAGTAAAATCGCAATGGAGGTTATAAGCATTGTTGCTTCGGACCAAAGTTACGAGGTTCTAAATTGTAATCATATATAAATCATATTGATAAATTCGTGATTGAATATGAATTTTCTTTTATTACAATAGATGATAAAACATTTATTCAATTTTCTTTTCATATTGACTCAGTTATTCTAATGAAATAATCGATGATCATTTGGGAATAACATTAAGGCTTATCGTGCTTATGTTAATAATGAAGAAATTGGGAGTTTTAGAAGCAGAATGATTTCTTAATATAACATATTAAATGAAAACTTCCTCGTTGATGTAGAAAAGGAACAAAAATATTTTCTCTAATACTTTAAATATTGACATGATGAATTACAAAAAGATGTTTCGAAAAAAAACTTATGGAAATTAACTCATCAATACGGGTTTCTCCGGGAGTTTCCAGTAGTACTATATCAGGAATTGATTGATTCAGCTTCATAAAAAATTGTCCATAGGGGTTTTCGAGGGTGTACTTGCTAACTACAATATTCCTCTCTTTCTCTCTCTTTGATTTCAATGGCGAATTCCCATTTTTATCCAGATTATGACTTCAGCTTCAATATTAAGTGAATTTTATTAAGCATGCATCTAGTCTTGATTTCGCTATTTTTGGAAACAATACTTTTGTATTGTACTTTGTCGTTTTAGATCTGACATATATCGTTATTTTGTCCTAAGTAATTACGTTTATTTTCTTTACATACTAGATTTTAAACTTAATTTCTTCATAATGAATCGCTATATGAACGCCGAGATGACTGAGATGCATTTTGTGTATGAATAGTAGATGATAGTTATTCGTTACGAGCTACGTGTTTATACATTGAACGATATCCAACCGTCTCAGATCCAAAAAGAATCGAATATATTCCTCGACGTCTTCATGAAACAGAAGCATAGAAACAAAGTGGACGGCCAACAAGAACATTGGCAGTGAGAAGGGTAGACATAAAAGAACCGTTTCCTGAACATGGTAGATGAGATTTGGGTATCTCTCCAAGAAAAATTACCAACGCTCTGTATAAAAGACTGCTTGCAAAAAAGATATCTCAATCCCTGAAAGATATCCTACCACGCTCAGGAAACGGTTCTTTATGTCTACCCTTCTCGCTGTCAATGTTCTTGTTGGTCGTCCACGTTGTTTCTATGCTCCTGTTTCATGAAGACGTCGTGAAATATATTCGATTTCGATTTCGGAAGAAATTCAATAATGAATTTCCGCAACAAGGAATGGGCTGATGAGCAACCACAAAATGTATGCCAAGCTCGTTTTCAACAATCAATTTCATTGAACGTTTGGATTGGAATTGTTAGGGATTGGCTATTTGGACCTGTATTTCTACCTGGGAGATTTACCTAAGCTTTTTGGAACAAACGCTATCCGATTTTCTAGACGATCTGCCATATGCAACGAGAATTGCAATCATGGTGCCCCAGTGCATTTCAGTCTGGTTGTCTGTCAATTTTTAGAACCAACAAATAATGATCGATGGTGTGATCAAGGTGGACCTCACCCATGGCCTGCTCGGTCAGGCGATTTAAGCCCTCAATATCAGGTATGGCCAACCTTTCACGTGTTGCGGGACAGGGCCCCCGCAACCATATGTGCAAAGTGTGCAATGCACACGGGCGCCATCCTTTAGGGGCGCCAAAACCCAGTGTCCAAAAAAAATATTAAAATAAAAGTTGAGAAATTAAATAGGATAAGGTATAAATACACACGAAATTTCAGTAGTATATCATCCAGTTACTGCCGATTTCTATGTTGCGAGAACATATCAGGCGGCAGTTCCTTGATTTTTCCTGTTCAGACATGAATAACGCCTGGAGCGCTATGAAAGCGATGCATCGCCACAGGCGTTTTTGAATCAGTTAGTTCCCTGGACCGTGCAACAAGTGAATAAAAACAAGTGATCCTATTAATTTTTACATATAAAGTTATTTTTATTTTGTCAAGTGTGGTGTTGTGTTGTGTAATATTTTGTTTACTACTTTTTATTTTGAATTAAGTGCCGAATACCTGCTGACTGCAATTTCAACGGCTTGATTTTTTATAAAATAGTAAGTGTTCCCTACTTTATATTATCAACATTAACCCTTTATAGGATACTGTTTATAATTATCTTTCTTAGCCAAATATCTTTTTAATAATTGAAATGTCATGTACGAGTTCAAAAAGTAACTGGTTTTATCCATAACTCGCTCAGTTTTTATGCTATTGATCTTTTTAAAAACCATTTTGTAGGTTTTTTAAGGGCTATAAGATCAAATTAGTTTAATATCTTTTTGCTTTTATTTTTAAACGATTTAAGCTGAAAAGGCTCGAATAAATTGCTTTTTACTCAAATATGCAAAATTTATTCGGCCATATCTTACTTAATAATAATCTGCCCTATAAAGGGTTAAAAAATATTGTCTTTTTAAGAATATTTCCTACCATGCCCACATGGTGCTCATTATTGTGGTTACTTTAGAAGTTAATTCCTAATTCCCATGAGTACTAATTATTTATTTGTTTTTTCAGGATAAAAGAAAGAGACCTTCAGGTGCGAAGTTTCGCGAGCAAAAGAAACTGAAACTACAAGAAAGGGAAAAATGGTTGGATCTTTAAACTTTCTTGCAAAACAATCGAGATTCCACGAAGACTATCGATGATGGTGCGACCGAATCATCCGAATCTCAAGATTCTAAGTCCGTAATATCAATAACCGTGAGTGGACCATCTGAAATTTCAACAGTAACATCAGGTCCTGCAACAAGTGGCAGCGGTTGTAGCAGCAAAACAGCGTCTACTGATGCAGAGCCCGATAAAGCGATGACACCATCCTCATCTACTGCACTTGAACAACCCACTTTAGGTAATTCAGCTTGTGTGAGAAGTTCGGTAATATCAGCTACCGAAATACCTGCTGTAAGTGGCACTTTCGATGAAGGCTGTAATGAGGCTAGTATCGATATAATTCCGTCCAACCCCGGTTTGTGGCCCGAAAGAATCACCAATGAGATGGCTAGAATATTGGTTAAACGTAATCCGCCCTTGATAGACATCAGTTTCAGTTTTCCTAGTAATAAAGATAAGAGAAAGTTTTCGTGCAAATACTTTGAAAGAAATCTAGCAAATGGAGAAAAAGTGGAAAGGGCTTGGCTTATTTACTCTATTTCTAAAGACTCTGTATTTTGTTTTTGTTGTAAGTTGTTTTGTAAATGTAAAACTCCTAACGCTAATATAAGTATCTGATTGGCAACACTTGTCTTTGCTAATTAAGAGGCAGGAAACGTCAATTTCACACAACATTTATATAAACATATGGGTAAATTTAAAAAAAAAATGTTGGAGACATCTATGACTGTTAATGCTCATCATCTGCGGATTTTAGAAGCGGAAAAAAAATATTGGCGAGACGGGTAGGAAAATTTTCTAAAAGCTGTTGAGATGATTGCCTCTTTTGATTCAGTGATGAGACAGCACTTTAGCCGATTGTATAACTCCCAAAAAAAATCTGTTAAAATGACTCATTAATTAGGCGTGCAAATACAGAATGATATGATTGAATTATTGTCGTCCAAAGTAAGAAATAATATTTTAGAAATGGTTCGCAGTTCAAAATATTTTTCAATAATATTAGATTGTACACCAGACACTAGTCATACTGAGCAAATTAGTCTTGTTCTGAGGTATGTTGTCCTTAACACCACTTCAAAAATGGTTGAAGTTAAGGAAAGTTTTATTGCGTTTAATCCAATACTGGACTCTACAGGAGAAGGGATATATACATTTGTGATAGAAAATTTGAAAAAATTTTGAATTAAAACACATTAGGGGACAAGGTTATGTTAATGGGACAAATATGAAGGGAAAGCTTGTTGGGCTTCAAAAACGCATTCTTGATGCGAATCCGAAAGCCCTCTTTGTACCTTGTGCGGCTCATACTTTGAACTTAACAGTAAATTACGCTTCTAAGGTGTCAGTTGCTACAATAAACTTTTTTAATCTTGTGCAAGAGTTATATAATTTTTTATCGTCATCCACAAAAAGGTGGTATGTTTTGAGAAAAAATGTCCCCGGGTTAAATCTCGGAAAGTATCGCTACTATAATAGCTATCTTTTATTTTTCTATTGCACCTAAACCTAGTTACCATTTTTGATTTTAAAACGAAGTTTCCTAGAAATTTGTTATTAGAAATATCTGCATATTTTTAAAATATCTAAGTATAAGTGAAAGTAGTATATATATATATATATATATATATATATATATATATATATATATATATATATATATATATATATATATATATATATATATATATATATATATATATATATATATATATATATATATATATATTATAAATATATATATATATATATATATATATATATATATATATATATATATATATATATATATATATATATATATATATATATATATATATATATATATATATATAGATTCTGAAATCGCTAAATTTGTTCGAAAATTGCTCCGACTTGAACAACTTGAGTTCTTCAGCATATTGAGTACAAGCAATATTTGCATACGCAGAGAGCGTGGTGAAATGTGTTACAAGACAGCAATTGTGCATCCCACAAGCGGAATTTGTTCTGAAACACTTTCAAATGGCTCATCATTTACAAACAGCCCTTGTTTTTGAAGTTTTAAATTGAAATCATTCAAATAGCTTGTAAGGTCGATCAGAAAATCTAAGTCACATATCCATTTTGGGTCACTCAATTCAGATAGAGTTCATCTTCTATTTAGATAAAGTCTGCTATCTCATATATAAGCTCATAAAACGATTCTAGCATATTTCCTTTGCTTAGCCATCTGTCATATTCGGCAGATATTTTATCCAAAAACGCCTTGAACTGACGAATGTTAAGCCCTCGTGATCAAATAAAATTCATGGTTTTTACTACCACATTCATAATATTCTGGAGTGAAATGGATTTAGAACACAAGTTGTGTTGGTGGATAATGCAATGGAGGACTATCAAATCATCTTTTTGCACATTCAATTCAGTTGCTTTTCCGTTCAAAATTCTGATGAAAGCTATACTTAAGCCGACTATAGAAGGTGCACCATCTGTGCGAATGTAATTTTCATCATGATAAACTTCATCTTCGCTGAAAATATCCTCTCTTGTAGTGGTTCATTTAGCGGTTATAAAGGCAACAATTCCTCAGTAACAGTGAACTCTTTTATCAGCACCTCGAATAAATACCTTCAGTTGAGCTGTGTCAAACAAATCGGTGCTCTCGTCTAATGCTACAGAAAATTATTCAAAATCAGGCATACGGTCAGTCAATGTTGTTTTATATCATTAGCCATCATTTTTTGTGAACTACATAATTATTTGTTATTGCACTGTAGTAGCAGAAGCTAAAAAATATAAATTATATTCTTTTTCTATACATCGGGTAATATTTCGTCTTGACAAACGAATATTTTCAAATTCATTTCTCCTTGTACGACACAAAATACTACAAACTTCTAACATCCACTCCTTAGTAAATTCTCCTTCGGCAATTGGTTTTCATGACTTTGCCAATCTTGAACTAACTGTAAAACTAGCTTCTAGATTTTTTCTTTTCTTATTTCTCCAGTCAGTGAGTGTAGCGTAGGATGCTAAGTTGAGTGTGGCCTCTTTATATTGAATTCTTTCATCACTGAAGTGGATTCATTTTCATTACACAGCAAACAAATAGGTTTACCTTTGTGTCAGATGAAAAGTATTCTTCACTTCATTCTTATTGAAACTGGCCACCCTCTGCATCTATTTTTCGTTTCTTTCCACATACCATTATTTTCGTTTACCTTTCGTACGATAAACTTAATAACAAAATAAAGAATAGGTAAATAATTAGTAAGCACTCATGATGCACACAAAGTCACAAAGCAAATTGACGGCACTAGCAGTTCACTAGGATATCGCGTGTCGAAGTTATCACTTTGGTAGCTCAAATATAATTTAATTCAAGTAAGAGCCATCCACCCCCTTATATAGGCAAAATGAAGGCATGATGATCTAGACGAAGTTATCACTTCGGTAGCTCTGATAGAATTGAACTCAAGATCATTCCATCCACCCACTTATAAAGCAAAATGAAATAATGATGATCTAGACCAAGTTATCACTTCGGTAGCTGAAATAGAATTGAACTCAAGTTTGAGCCATCCATCCGTTTATGTAGGCAAAATGTATGAATGATGATCTAGAACCGTCTACTGTAGAACAATTGAGAAACAATACTCCTCGGCCGATGGGCAGTGAGGCACCATCAAAGGCTTTGATGTTTGCCTCCTCACTTTATGATGATCGCCGCCGTTCGGCTTGCTCGCTCACTTGATTCTTGAGTATGAATAATTAATTTAATATTTTTTTACGTCCATTAAAACGTTAACAGTTAATGATTTTTGAAATTAATTTCCGTTCATAAAATACATAATTCCTGAGTGGATAAAAAAACGTTAAAAAATTGGCTTAACGTTTCATTTCCAACACTTTTAAGTGCTGTTCCATGTCATTTTTTAACGCAAAAAGCGAATACATTGACCCTTGATCCGCTTATTAGAGTGCTGTGACTGCTTCGGTCTTATGTCAGTTTGTTACGGGGAAACTAACAAATTTACGCATATGTTCAGTAAACCCTGTTTATTTTGTATAGAAAGCTAGATTGAGTAAAATTAAAACAAATAAGTATTGGTGGATAATAATAATTACTAAAAGCTACATTCAATTTTCATTAAATAATTTTGTTCGAAACTCGCGAATAAAGCAAAATTGTAGTTTACCCACTTGTTGCATAAATAACTATTGGATTTTCCAAAACGTCTTGCGGGTCGGATTTAATCTTACAGCGGGCCGGGGGTTGGCCATATATACAGGGTACTTCAACGAAAACTAAACAGAGGCTTTATCTACCAAGATATTAATTTTTGATCAAAACGCAAAAACAGGTCAATTTTTGTTTCAAGGGGGACATCTTTTGGGGTACAAAACTTGCCTGAAATATCAACCCCTTAAGCGGAGTTTGCAATCCTTGAACATTTTGAATAAGGAAGATGGGTCGAGTGATGACTCAAAAGAAAGGTGGTATCTTTGTCTACATCGCCTTGAACGAATTTCCATTTTTAATTGAAAACTGTAAAAGAAACAGGGTGAGCAACTGAAAGATAGGGAAGACTGTTTCCCTGAGACTATTCAAGTTTCAGTGAAGTAAAATGGAACAGATCCATGCTGATCAATGGCAGTCATCATCAAGTACCATCCTCATCTCGAATTTCAACCCCCGGAGCAGGGGTGACAACCCTTGAAAATTTGGAAGAATTCGAAAGAAAGGCTTATCTTTATCTGCATCCCCGTGAACGAATTTTCATTTTTGATAGAAAACTGTAGAAGATACAGAATGAGCTACTGAAAAATAGAGGAGACTATCTATCGCCCTGAGCTATTCAAGTATTAGTGCAAAATAATGGAACAGATTCATTCCAGATCAAAGGCTGTTATATTTGATCCAAATGAATCTATTCCAGTTTTTCGCACTAATACTCAAATAGTCTTGGGGCGTTAGTTTTCTCTATTTTCCATACTACTACAGTTTTCAATCAAAAATGAAAATTCGTTCACGGGGATGCAGACAGAGATAATACCTTTCTTTCGAGGTATCACTCGACCCATCTACCCTCTTCCAAATTTTCAAGCGTGGTCACCCCTGCTTAAGGGGTTGAAATTCGAGGTGAGGATGGTACTTGATGATGACTGACATTGATCAGCATGGATCTGTTCCATTTTACTTCACTGAAACTTGAATAGTCTCAGGGAAATAGTCTTCCCTATCTTTCAGTTGCTCACCCTGTATCTTTTACAGTTTTCAATTAAAAATGGAAATTCGTTCAAGGCAATGTAGACAAAGATACCACCTTTCTTTTGAGTTATCACTCGACCCATCTTCCATATTCAAAATGTTCAAGGATTGCAACCCCCGCTTAGGGGGTTGATATTTCAGGCAAGTTCTGTACACCGAAAGATGTCCCCCTTGAAACAAAAATTGACCTATTGTTGCGTTTTGATCAGAAAAGAATATCTTGGTAGATATAGCCTCTGTTTAGTTTTCGTTGAAGCACCCTGTATAATAATTTATACATATAAAATCTTTTGAAACATTGTTCATTAATATTTGAAATGTAGCTGGGGCGTTTTTAAGTCCAAATGGCATTCTTAAAAATTCACAATAACCATTTTCGACTGTAAAGACTGTTTTTTCTAAAGAATCTTCATGTAATTCAATCTGGTGGAATAAAGACGCTAAATAAAGTGTGGTAAAATATTTTTATTCCTAATTTATCTAAAATTGCTTCAATTTGAGGCAAAGGGTATTTATCATTGATAGTTTTATGGTTTAATTTTCTATAATCTATGGCAATACGCCATTTTTGTTTTTCGGATAATTCCTGTTTTTTAGGAACTACAACAACGGGGAAAGACCAAGTTGAAATACTTGTTATAATAATTTTTCAACTAACATTTTTGTGATTTGTCGCTGAATTTCTTCCCTATGTACTTCGGGATATCTATATATTTTGCAATGAACAGGAACTTCATGTGTCGTTCGAATTTTATGTTTAATTTGATTTGGGTTCTAAGTGGCTAGGATTTATTGTTATTTTTTTTTGGGTTTTGATAAACTTGCTGGTATTTGAAGGGAATCTGACAGTATTCGTTTCCCAAAATCTGATTTTTGAAATCTAACATTAATCCATATGTATTTGAAAAATCTGCTTCTATTAAGCCGTCATAATTTTCATGAAATTTATACAGATTAAAAGGATGTGAGTCGGTAATTATAAATTGTGAAAATAAAGGTGATAACACTTTTTCATTTGACGTTTCTTGTTTCATACTGCTACCGGGATGGGGTCACACACACGATGGAAACACTGATGGTTAACACAAACACTCTTTGTAAACGTAAATTTAAAATGAAATGAAAACACGTGTTTCGTTGGTAAACAACGGCGGTTTGGCAATATGGTCGGTGGCGTGGGTAGGGGTACGGAAAGCCGGCTCGTGTCAACGCGTGCTGCAGCCGGTTTTCTAAGACAGTGTGAATTCGAAGAGGTCGTTGAAGAGAAAGAGATGGAGTCTCCGAAATGCACGGATATTTAAACCCTCGGTCAACAAAGGTAATTTATATACTCCTTAGTCTATGCCTCGGTCCAGGTAGGCCCAGAGTACTTTCTATGCCTAGCCTGGTCGAAGGGCCTACTGGCGATCTGTGTTTGAGGAAGCGTGGTTAACACGGTTATTCGGAGGGGCCTAGAGCGATATATGGTAAGATATCGTAGTGGACACGGTAACAATACAAGCAGTCAATGTTGTTAATTCGTGGAAAATATTATCAGGGAAATTATTATATGCAAATTTGGGGTCTATCAGACATACTGAACACCCACTATCTATCAATAACATTTAGGGTTTTAAATACAATATATGGTAATTGATTAATGTTATATAATGTAGAGTTTAAGTCAATTCGTTTTCCGAAATTGCCTCTTGAAAATTTCGTTCTGAATTATTTTGTTTTTTGTCAGTATTAGAGGTTGATTGTAAATGCGTTATTTTGATATTGAGTAGAATAATTATCTCTTTTCTGGAGATAATTTCTAGACTGAATGGACATTCTCTAGAGGAATTTGAATCCTACGATTTGGATTAGGTTTAAATACATTAGTTCCTCTTAATGTTGTTGGAAAATAAGTATTCGTTCTCCTCTGTTGAAAATTAATAGGTTGTGAAGGAAATTTTCGAGATTCATAAGTATTAAAATGATTTTGGTTAAAATGTGAGAAATTATTTCTTGCATTTTGATAAGAATTATTTCTTGTATTTTGATATAAATAATTATATTTTGTATTTGGGTAATCATTGATCATTTGATTTGGTGGATTTTTATTTCGTTTATTTTTATATAATAATTCATATTGTACCATATTGCAAAGGTAGTCCTTTACTGCGGTAACTGTTTAATCGAAAGTAAATGCATTATTTGTAATTAAATAAGTTCTTAACTCGCTAAGTGAGTTTGATATGAGAAGTTTTACAAATTTTAAGAATATTTAATTTATCCAATTGTTTTTGCGGATCAGGCATAGGATCTGCATCAATTCGATAATTTATTCGAATTTTCATGGAAATAACCTTGTCGATGAAATTCAATAAGTCTTCATGAGGTTTTTTGTTAAGAAATGGCAATTGATGAATAAGTATATCTAAATTAATTTGATCACAAATTTCAAGCTTGAATTCTTAAGGGTTTCCCATCTGTCAGGGATATCAGAAGTTGAAACTTCAGCTAGTGCCCTATCAATCAATTTTGATTTCACTACAGCGAAACAGCAGTTTTTGACCAGTTCATTTTCATTCGTGTACATAAAGAGATATTGTTCTGCGCTTTTAATAAATGAATATACCTCATTTTCTACGGCAGAAAATTTAGAAAGAAGTAATCCGAACTTCTCAGCAATTGTCAAATCTATTCTTTCATTAGCCATTCTTACTTTAATAGGCCTTTTGCCTTTTTTACCAAAAAAATGTTTAATAGAAGTAATATTGACACAAAATTAATATTATTTTGAGAATAAAAAGAATATGTATTATTCGGTTTTTTAAGGAAAGCCTAGGAAAAAAATTACGAATCGGTTTTTTAAGAAAACCTACGAAAAAACTTATGAGTCGCTTTTTTAAGAAAACTTAGGAACAATCCTACACAAGTTTTACACTCAAAACTGTGGGAAAAAGCATGAATTAATTTTGGGCCAGGTTAATTACTGGGGATTTCACAGAGGACTTGCTCTCCTACCTTGTTGGATTTTCTAGAATTTGTTGAGGGGCGCTACTCGATCAATCAGACTTCTGGGTGTCTTCTCAAGATTCTTTTGTTGTGCTGGATAGTTGATACTGACGGTCTCAGAAAAATTCGGCTTAGATGGACCAACAGGAACGCTTGGATCTTTTACACTTTTAGTAAGACTGGCACAATCCCGTCCTCATCACCAAATATGTATTTTGCTGAGAAAACTTTGTTTTTAAAAAACTATTTATTCAGAAAACTACAATGGTATGAGCAAGCTAAACTTTACTATATGAAATCTGAATGTAAAATCGTCGTCAGCTGCGAAGGCGCAACTTCGCAGTCAGCGGAAAATATTCATGGACATGTTCAATTTACATGAAAACAAGACAAATAATTTATAACCAAAATATGGGGCTCGTATTATGTAATTATATTTATGGATACTTACTAATTAAAAATAGCTTAATGAATGAAAACTACATACTACTGTACGATTGAAAAAAGTTAGTTTCTAATGAGCTATGGTCATGGCAGTAACTATGTCGTGAAGTAAACAAAATTCAAGTTGTACAATGTCTTCCGAAAGACAAATCAAACATTTTATAAGCCTTCCCAAAACACAAACTTTATCCGAAACTTAATAAATAGTCAAAATCTTAATTTTTTGTGTTAAATATAGGAAAGTTTAATTATCTAAATTACTTGCCCGGAAAGTAGAGGGGAATTAATGAACTACCCGTTCTTCGATAATGTGTTGGAAAGGTTAGATTGATTGATTTCAAGGAATTCCCCAAAATTATTATTCAGTTATGTAAAATTTTAAAATCTTAGTTAAAATTTTGATTTTCTTCGATTAAATGATATGATAATTAAAATTAGTAGCTACGATAATGTTCGTTCACTCTAATATAAATTTGTTGATAGATTCACAAATTTGAGGAGCATAGTTTTTTCAGAGGAAACGAAAATATCAAGGAAAGGTTTCAAACACAAGATATAGAAATATTACTAGATGACACAATCAAAAAGAAAATAATAGTAAATAACCAGTAGCTCCCCGATTATATTCACTCATGAAACTTCATAATTCGAGATAACCTTTCAGACCAGCTGTATTTTGATCCGGCGGTTAAGATATCTCATCTGTTAATTGATTTGATGAAACGATATTATCGATTCAAATCCCAATGCTTCATATGAACCATTAGATAAAATACAAAATATACATCTTCCCCATTGACGACAAATTAGCTATTTCTGATGTCAATTACTTATTCCTAAGTATCCCTCCAATTCAATACGCAATACTGTTGTTATTAGATAAGTATCAAACGAAATAACTTGGTATTTGAATCCTTATTTTACAATTCGAACGAGGGTTTTATTATGGGAAATCCAATCAGTTCCTTATTAGCTGAAATTTTCATAGATAACTTAGAGACTACAAAAGACAACAATCATTTAGCTATCCAGTTTTCATATTGGTTTCTTATGTGAATGATATCATTATATGTTTTACTGGTACTGACCGTCATGAATCGAAAAGTCAATAAATTCAATTCATCCCAAAATGAAATTTACTTCCGAAATTGTACACAACAATTCAATGAAATTTAACTATTAGTAAATTAAATAATAGACGACTTCTTCATCTTTCATGAACCATCTCATACGGACGTCGTTATTCATAAGACGTCGCTTCATCCTGTTCAATATAAGATGGCAGCATGATTCACCGATTATTAAATGTTCCTTTGTCTTTAGATAATTTAGATTAGATTTAGATTTAGAAATTATATTATTCAATAAATAGTTACGATACAAATATTATAACTGAATTACTCAACAAAAACGACAAAACACAAACACAAGGCAATAGAATTGGTTCATTAAAACCTACAGATTAACACAGATATAATAGCCTCACATACGTTGGGAAAGTCAGCCATAATTCAAAACATTCACAGAAAAATTTTCAATTACACATCTCACTCTGAACCAATAATAATCTATCCACATAAATATATATATATATATATATATATATATATATATATATATATATATATATATATATATATATATATATATATATATATATATATATATATATATATATTCTTTTCAAAAGAGAGGATTTACAAAAATTTGAATAATTGTATTTACAATAAATGCTTATATCTATGATTTTGGTGTGTATCAGAAAAAACACAAGTGTAAGCCCAGGAAATGTAACAGGGGAACCATACTATCTTGTATATGATTCAATAAACGAGTGAAAAAAGCCGAGGAAAAAACTCGTTTCCCTGTCGCTATTGCACTAGCAATAGCTTGTCTGTTTATGTTGTGTTAGTGTCGTGTGTACATAAAGAGAACCAAAGATTTTTCTGCTTAGCCGCTTCATTCTCTCTTGCATTCCATAATTTCCAAACGAAGACAAGGGTGAAAGGAAGAGGATTTGGGACAGGAATCTGTAACAATGGAAAAAGAAAACCAGCAGAAAAATATTTCAGCAATCATACTTCTTATATGTCTAAACAAATCTAAGAAAAGATTTTACATAGCAAGCAAGGTCATGAAAAGGACTAAGGAGATAATAAAAAAATACATAACCTGCGATTTTTCCTCAAATTCCCTCTCTGTTTGACCGAGAGAGCCCCGACGGCCAGGTTAAGTTTTCCAAGTCATGCCGATTATGATCTATAGATGTTTCAGAATCATTATGGACCCAATAATCTGGATTGACATCGCCCATATATTATTTCTACTTGGAACTTGTTTAATTTAAAGAAAAATTTGCAAAAAAATTTTGACAGTCGTTCGAAAAATATGACAAATGTCATAGTAAAATAATAAACGTAATAGATAAGGAAAGAAATCTGGTGTATACAAACTTAACTGTGGTAGTTGTAGCAAGATGTATATTGGTAGAACTTACAGAAATTTCAATATAAGAGTCAATGAAATTTATTGTAGTAAAACAACTAATTCTAATTACGCAAATCATTTAGTTGAAAATCATCCAAAATGTCAAAATTTTACATTCATCTAATGAAAAACTTGATATTAATTTTTGTGAATCCTTCAAATCAATGGATATAATCTTTCCAACACATTATTGAATGAACAGTTGGGCATGAGTGTTCAATTACTCCAATTTGAGTGATCGAAGTTATCTATAGAAATTATTCGATTTATGTTCATTATTGAATATAACTTATCGTGCAATTTGCGGAGCACGTAAATTATTGCACCATTGGTCATTTTCATTAGAAACATTTTTTCCCTTTCATAAAACTTTTCAGACCAGATGAATATACAGGTCTGCGAAAAAAATTGATAGCTGTTTTGGTTTTTATGCGCAATCCTTATGCTTTTGGGTGTGCTGAATTCCAAAATGACTTTCATTTTGTCATACAATGACACGTTTTCTAACAATGTAGGTCTCTATGTTAAACAAATCAAATGAAAGATTTTTTTAAATTTATTATTGAATAACAAAACTAATTTTTTTGTCTAAAATACATTCACTAGTAAGCAATAAAAATATTTATTTTTCCCAGTGAAACCCTTCTGGTACATTTCCGGTTGTGAGAAGCATCTGGAAGGTCATTGAGACCTGGTATTTTTTCCATTTCCTTAATATTTTGGTGACATTGTTCATCTTGCTCTGCACTCACGTCTTCTAAATTTTTCTGGAAAATTGTTAAGGTGGGATTGAAGAAAATTGGCTTTCCAACTCTTTGGGCAACTTGAAGCTTGAAATGCTTTCAACATTCTTTGGACGATTTGTTTTTAGTTGAGGTCTTTGTTATTGTCTATAACAAATTCTCTTTGACCTCTTTGAAGGTTATCCACCCTTTTCTTTGAGGATCCGTCATGGTTATGATGAATTGTGGATCAGCCATAAGCCGTCTAATATCATGTCCAACGAAAACACCTTCCTTCAATTTTGTATCCGAGAGGCCTGGAAACTTTGATATTAGGTATTTGAAGTACCTTCCATCTCTTGGCAGTAACTTTACAAACTGCTTCATTCAATTCCAGCTTTATGTGAAGCGGTGGTAGAAGAACTTTATGAGGAGGCACCAAAGATTCATGAAGGACGTTCCTTCTGTCAACTTTAAGCTCTCTTGGAGGTGAATACCTTTTGGTCCAGTGATTTACTCGGTCTCTACTATTCCATATACACAAAAAGCAAGAGCATTTGGTAAACCCAGATTGTTGTCCTATCAACATGTAATTTTTAAATCACACTTGCCAACGAACGTGGTCTTTTCATTTTAATCTGCAAAGAACCAATTCCAAGTTCTTGTAGGTTTCCTTGAGGTGTGCGGAATGATTGATAGGAATGGAAGCATAGAAGTCGCCGTTGTGAAACAGAACTACTTCAAGACTTTTTTTTGAAGAATCTATGAAAATACGCCACTGTGCTGGGTCATACGAGATCATAAATGTATCCATGAACTCGTCCTCTTGGGCAAAGTAGAAAGTGAACTGCTTCTCACGATATCTAAATAAGGAGGAAGACACTCCTGGAAAAAGTAAGGTCCTGCTTTTTATCCTTGATCCAAGCCACTCAGCAGCGTTTTTGGGAAGATTCAAGTTTCGTATCAAATCATTTAGCTCGTTCTGAGAAAACAATTTCGGACTGCTGTCATCTTCGAATTCAAAACTTGACTTGTCATCGGGTTCAGATACAGCACCATCCAAGTTCGAACTTGGAATCTTTTCCAAAGAACTAGGGACCTTGGGCACTAATATTTCGGTCCCATGAGGGATGGGACGAGTAGATGATTCCAAAATGGGGTATGAAATTGACAGCTTCCGTTTTGAATTATATAATTTAACATTACACGAACAAAATTAACGATCATCCCTATGGTTCTATTACTTGCACCATACCATAAGAATCACAGATCGAAAAGTTTTTGTTCTTGTCCTTCAACCAATTTCGAAGGTCTTCATCTCATCGGTTGCAGACTTTATGAGGTGCCCAAACTTCATCCTGTCATCCAAATTTTAAACCGAAATACGCGAAGTATACATTTTCTACAAATTCCCTAATATTAAGTTTTTGCTCTGATACAATATATTCGCCGCAATAAAACAGAAACTGTCAGACGAATTCACATACTTCCGCATAGAGGACATTGCACTATATTGAACCAAGATCTGTAAAACAATGACGAGTTAGCACATAATTGCATCTCGCCACTTTCTACACCAGGGGTGCTCAAACGGGGGATCGCGAGTGCTCTTTGAGTAGATCTCGAGAAAAAAAAAATGTTTAATAAGTAGGTAACTAAACTACAAAAATTTATTACTTGCCGCTTTTCTAGAAATTTCGGGCGGGGCGTTTGACGGAAACATTCGAGATTTTCGTTCACGCCGATATAGAAATCTAAAACGTATCATTTCAATAACGATTGGGAGGAAGAATTTTTCTTTTGTATGGTGAAGGATAAGTGCAATTGTGTTATTTGACGAGCGTCAGTTGCAATACCTAAGCATGATAACTTAGAGAGGCATCATAAAACGGTTCATAAAAACTATGAGAAGGATTTTCCGCTACACAGTGAATTAAGAAAACGAAAAATATGTGATTTGATATATTGTTTGAAAAAAAGAACAAACCATGTTCACAAGACCAGCCAAACAATCAAAAGCTGCTACGATCGCGTCATACAAAATATCTCATATATTGGCGACACACATGAAACCATTCGAAGATAGATCGGTTGTGAAAGAAGCATTTATCGAAGCGGTTGAGACTTTATTTGGAGATTTTGAAAATAAAACAGAAATCATGTTTGCTTTTAGAGAACTTCAGTTGCAATACTTAAGCATGATAACTTAGAGAGGCATCATAAAACGGTTCATAAAAACTATGAAAAGGATTTTCCGCCACAGAGTGAATTAAGAAAACGAAAAGTACGTGATTTGATATCAATTGTTTGAAAAAAGAACAAACCATGTTCACAAGAGCGGCCAAAAAATCAAAAGCTGCTACGATCGCGTCATTTAAAATATCTCATATATTGACCAAACACAAGAAACCATTCGAAGATGGATCGGTTGTGAGGAAAGCATTTATTGAAGCGGGTGAGACTTTATTTGGAGATTTTAAAAATAAAACAAACTTCAGTTATCTCGTCCGACTGTCACAAAGCGTATTGAAGTCATGAGTCAGGACATAAAAGATAAACTAAAACATGATATCATGAAATGTACATACTTTTCTTTACAGTTCGACGAATCCACCGATATGACAGACACTGCCCAGCTGTGTATTTTTATTCGGATTGTATTCAATGACGAAGAATTTTTGACAATCATTCCTCCAAAGTGGAAGACCCGTGTCGAAGATATATATGAAGTTTTCTTCAATTTTGTAAAACACTACAAGCTACCAATATATAAATTAGTGTGCATTACAACCGATGGAGCACCAGCAAAAACGGCTCTGACATTGTGTCGAGCTAATGAAGATTTCCCTTCATTTTTTTCATTCCATTGCATTATACGTCAACAAATTTTGTGTTCAAAAGTTTTAAACACGGAGAAAATTATGGGCATTGAAACAAAAATTATGATCTTTAAGTTGTAGTTGGAAGATAGAGAGTCAGCTGAACACACTGATAGAAAGGTTTCAAGAGTTATTACCTGAAATAACAGCTTTTCTAGACGAAAGAGGTGATGACACTCAGATGTTGGCAAACGAAAAATGGTTGACTGCTTTGGCATTTTTGACTGACATCACAATGCACTTATACACCATTAACTTGAAGCTTCAAGGTAGAGGAAAAACTACTATCGAGATGACTAGCGCAGTAAACGCATTCAAAAGTAAATTGCAACTTATGATAGATCAACTGAAAAAAAAAGGATCTGAAACATTTTCCGTCTTTGAAAGTAAAGATTCCTCAGTTGAATTATGATAGGTATGAGGCTGAATTATCAAATATTTTGGGACAATTCGAAATGCGTTTTTGTGACTACAGTAAATTGGCAAATAAAGCATCATCTATGAGTTATCCTTTTTCATGTAAACACATTGATATTTGAATTTGGGAGGCTTTTACTTGTTAGAATTCCATTATCAATAATAAAAACAAGTAATGTAATTTTACTTAATAATTGTGATTCGTAACGCGTTTCACTACACCGTAGCTTCTTCAGACCAATGAATGTACAGAAATTATATAATTGTCATAATTTCTGTACATTCATTCGTCTGAAGAAGCTACGGTATAGTGAAACGCGTTACGAATCACCATTATTAAGTAAAATTCCTGAAAACACATTACATACTTGTTTCTATTATTAAAAACATTGAGAAATTAGCTACTGAAATAGCAAGTCAGTTTAATATGAACTCATGTTCTGTTGAAAATGAGTTGATTATACCAGATATACATCTCAAAGCAACAGCATCGGATACAAATTTCTGGTGTTTTATATCTGAATATAAATATCCGAATCTAAGGCAAATCGCACTTCAACTGACGGCAATGTTTGGGTCGACTTACTTGTGCGAGTCTGCATTTTCTGAAATGAAGATAATTATGTCAAAATATCGCAATTAACTAACTGACGATCGTATGTCATCATGCTTGCGAATAGCCTTCAGTGGTTACGTACCATCTTATGGAAAGTATGCTCACGACATGCAGTGCCACGCTTCAACATCCAAAGTCACTCCTTAGTTAAGTTTAACACCGTATGTAGCCCATTTGTTTTGTAACAACCAATAAACTCGCAATTTTGAATAACTATGAGTTTTTTCATTGATATTATAGAGAAGAACCTAGCGAAACCTAATCCAAACCTTGACTAAAACAATGTATATTGTGCGATAAGCTAATATCTATATATGCTACGGTACACCCTATCTAGGTTGGTAGGTAGGTATTGTGTTTATTCGACAACCCTGAATCACACATACCTGCAGCCTCTCAGAGTCGATCGTAAGTAGTCTAAAAATATTGAGTTAGATCGCCAGCAGCTCAAGTTTGAGCACCCCTGTTCTACACTATCAGAGCGCGCACGTTTAGTTTACAACATGTTTATGTTTATTAATTTACATCACACAGGGCGCTCTTTATTTAGACAGTAGTGATATTTATGGCCTGAATACATTGAAAAACAGTAATGAAAATAAAATTGTACCTAACTTTTTTAATAAAGTTTTGCTTTTCACAAACTAATTCGACGTTCTGAAATAGTTTGAGTCTTTTTTTAGTTTTCAGTTGACAATGTCTAGACAGCATTTTTGTTGCAGAACTGTAATATTTTTTCTCTCCAACAATATTCGTTTTGCAATCTTGATTCTCATTTATCTATCCGCCGAAATTAGATTGTGGGGCGATAAGGAAATATTTCTACAGAGTCAAATGAATCTTTTGATGGACTACTAGTATATAAGTTTTAACATCAAAAGACTCAAATTTCGCATTACACGGTGTACTGACTTTTTTGATTTCATGCATTAATTCGTTTGTTTTGAATTGAATATCATTAAGAAGTTTGAGGCATGGTGATATTACGTAAGAAACTGCAGGTCTAATCGGATAATTTTGTTTGTGAAGTTTAATTGATTAATATAATTCAGGTGGTTAGGTTAGAGCAAATGAGTTTCTAGTTTTCCCTACCTGTAATTACAGATAAAGCAAATGTTATGTGTGCTTTTACTCCTATTTGAAATTTAGGTGTTGAATCTTTGGTTAATATTGAGTAGTTTCCTGTGTTTCCTGCTTTCGTGAAAACTATATCAAGTTTGGCGGATTTATTTTGGATTGACTAAATTATTTTAAAATCAGATATTTCAATTTGAGTTTTTGAGAATAATTTCGGAATTAATACTTAACTGGTAGAAATTGGATGTCATACGATTTTATTGTTTTCAAAACCTTCTTCTGGAAGATTCATTTTTGGTTTTGAAAATTGAATTCCCGTTAAATTATTGAATTCATCTAACTTGTTTCCAGTTATCCACGAACAAGCAATCAGGTAAATCATGGCACTTTGTCTTGTATCTTTGTAGACACATCGATCTATCTCGTTTTAATATCCGCTATTCCTCCATACCTCGATATTGAACAATGAATCTGGTATGAACTTAAACTCATTTTTTACAGTCGCCAGTTTCTCAACAGATGCGTACCAAATGTTACCCATAAAACTGTAGACAAGTTCTTCGCCAAAACTGGAATCAGCAATTTTTTTCAGGTAAAACACGAGAAATTATTTCTATTTTGTTAAATTACTTTTCTTTGTTTGTCGTTTTCAGGAAGCTTCTGAAGATATTCATCTTTGCTATAAAGATATTCTTATTCTGTGTTTGATATCCTTAGGTGAGTATTTGATATAAGAAAACATTAAAAAAAACTGTTGTGGACTACCTAACGACCCTTGCCCTGGATTCGTTCCTGCATACTTTCTTCGCAGTTAATAATACCATACACAACTGACAAAAATGTAGGAATATTTGTCATTTCTTGGTTCAATATTTAACTGCTAATTATGAAATCCTGGACTGCAGTCTAAACCGATATTCATCTAAGAATTAAACATTGCACTCTTGCTAGGGACTGATATTCCCCTAGTTTTCTGGAGTGAAAATTGAATTCTTGCAATTTATTGCCAACTTGGAATATTCAGGAAATGTCTTTGACTGATTACGCAAAAACGTAATTCTCCTCACGTTATAGTGAGATCCTGGTGGGCTTTTTCTCGAAGTAAGCTTTCCTGTGCAGTTGTAATAAGATGACTATCACCATGTCGTATCCTTTCACTGCCTATTTCTCTATATAGGGCCATTAATCGCAAAATGACGCTCTGACTAATGCTCATCGTTTATGCAACTTGTATTCCTCCCACCCTCAAGAACCCAACTACTCTAGTCATTTCATCAACACTTAAATGATACCTCCCCAGAGCTCTGTTAGAGTACTCCACTACCTACTGAAAATTTTTAAAACGAACTAATTTCTGTCTTTGGTCTATGAAAATTTAAAAAAATTGAATTTTCAAGCGTTATTAAACACCTGTCTTTGGGCTAAGCAGAGAATATAAAAACATGAGTGAAAATGCAGTTTAATGAATTCCTAAATAGCATATTTTGAATTCAGAATGAATTAAATTGAATTCGTTGAAAATAATAATGATATTAATTCATTTCATTTATCTTCCTCCCAAATTCATATCTTCACTTGTCCTGAATATTTCGACGTGGAAATGAGATAATCTTAAATTAATACGAATGTCAAGGTTATAAATGATAATAAAGCCAAAGAGCAAAACCATAAAGTTGTAAACATATTTTCCGATAAATTGCTACTGTGGTTATTTGATATGCCTAACTAAAAATAACTGACTAATCTGACGCTTGGCTAGTAACACAACGTCGACAATTTAGTATTCTTTGCGGTATTCAATCACCAAAATGCAACGATATGGAACATAATTCTTGAATTGACTGCTTTCATACTATAAACAGTTACTAAATGCCATAAATAATAATTGCTTAATTTCAGCAGTTCGAAATAATATGTACAGAGTGGGCAATGTTTTAGTACGTCACCTAGGTGAAAGCATCAGTTTAGTGGTGCAAAAATTTTTAAACTAAAACGATGTTGGAAATTTCGTTCACGTGTTTGATGTGGATTTTCCACTTTCGAAATATGAGAATTAAGCCGAATAATACCTACTCCCGAACATTTGGAAAAATCGGTCCATGCGTTTTCTTGAATTTGAACAATCAATCTTTCGCAGGAATTACAAACCTTAACAGAAGATTCTTGAGGAAGGAGACTTTTTAAGTATCTATTTACGTTAATGCAAAATTTGAATTTGATCGATAAACTCGTTCCCCAGATACTAGATCTAATCTTGTATATATATATATATATATATATATATATATATATATATATATATATATATATATATATATATATTCTCCTGAGCTAAGTGCCGCCTAGAGGATGGTTTCACACCGTTCAAATGAGCCAGTACGCCTCAGCAATCTCTCAAGTAATTGACGAGTGGAAGTCAAAACTTTACACGCCCGTTACCTTGAATACCTGTATAACGAGCGCGTGGACAGAAAATAATCTCTCACGTACCTCAGAGCGGAATTTCTATTCTCTGAAACAGCAAGCCGTCCAGGACCAGTTTATACCAACCAGAGTGTACCTCAAGTGCATAGGTGGATAAAACTACCATTTGATAGATGTCGCATATATATATATATATATCTATAATTTTGGTGTGTATCGGAAAAACACAAGTGTGAGCTCAGGAAATGTAACAGGGGAACCATACTATCTTGCGTATGATTTAATAAACGAATGAAAAAAAACTGAGGAAAAAACTCGTTTCCCTGTCGCTATTGCACTAGTAATAGCTTGTCTGTTTATGTTGTGTTAGTGTCGTGTGTACATAAAGAGTACCAGAGATTTTTCTGCTTAAATTCTGCTTCATTCTCATCTTGCACTTCATGATTTCCAGACGAAGACAAGGGTGAAAGAAAGGGGGTTTGGGACAGGAATCTGTAACAATGGAAAAAGAAAACCAGCAGGAAAACATTTCAACAATCATACCTGACTCCTATATGTCCAAACTCACTTGAATCTAAGAAAAGATTTTACATAGCAAGCAAGGTCATAAAAAGGACTGAGGAGATAATCAAAAAGTGATTAACCTCCGATATTTCTTCTGTCGCAGTGTCTGTCTCCTGAAACATAATCACTTCCTTCTTCTTGCTTGCCAATTTTGAAGTATAATCGCAAAATCCCTTCAATATTCAAACTCAACAAAACAATTCCCTTTCTGTTTGACCGAGAGAGCCCCGATGGCCAGGTTCGGCCGATTATGATCTATAGATGTTCTAGAATCATTATGAACCCAATAATTTGGGTTGACATCTCCCATATATTATTTCTTCATGGATCTTATTTAATTTAAAGAAAAATTTGCGAAGAAATTTTGATAGCCACAAATGCTCCCGAGACATGGAGACCATGCAGTAATTCACGTCGGGCTGTACAATCCTAGCGACAACGGAGGAACGGCAGCGGCATAATGATATGGCTAAGATGTACCACCAAGAGATTGGTCTGAAACTGGAACTCTATCACAAGAAGACTCAACTGTACAAGTACAGACCGCAGAGTGTACTGGCGAATAACGACGCCAAACTGTGTTCTG
This sequence comes from Cryptolaemus montrouzieri, assembly GCA_013387265.2. Classification (NCBI taxonomy): domain Eukaryota; kingdom Metazoa; phylum Arthropoda; class Insecta; order Coleoptera; family Coccinellidae; genus Cryptolaemus; species Cryptolaemus montrouzieri. The sequence continues at coordinate 20,361,252 of JABFTP020000165.1, read as the reverse complement.
ATAAGGAGATAGGCTGGTGGCACATAATCGCTCTCTCCAACCACAAAAAAAAAACAAACAGCCACTGTTGAACACAACGGTGCCACTAAATGAAAACCCTGAAAAGACTTATGCTAAGAAGATCCGGAAGTACAATGACCTTGGTTTCGAGCACAGACTAAAGTCAGTTGGCGCTCCTTCCCTTGATAATTTCAGCCAATGGCATCGTGGAAACGCATCTGCCCATAACACAGAAAGACTGCAGTTCAATTGCTTTATAATTTCAACTCAACAAGGTTTGTAGTTAGCAAGAGACTTCTTGTCAGAATTTTTGCCAGGGCTACCAGTGGCATATATATATATATATATATATATATATATATATATATATATATATATATATATATATATATATATATATATATATATATATATATATATATATATATATATATATATATATATATATATATATATATATATATATATATATATATATATATATATATATATATATATATATATATATATATATATATATATATATATATATATATATATATATATATATATATATATATATATATATATATATATATATATATATATATATATATATATATATATATATATATATATATATACCCCGACGAGTTATATATATATCTGTTCATGCAATCAAACTGATTTCATGAAAAATATAAATCCACCACCCGGTAATTAATACCATTGCCAGGCAATGATTATAATCAAAACATATCCTGGAGTAATTATATATTAGGATAACGTTAAATGTTATGAGAATATATCAATCTACCAGAATATATACATACTATAGCATCATCAGACAATGATATCAATGTACCAACGAGTAGTGTCAGAGGCTTTCTCCTGGAAAAATCCAGTGTACGGACCTTAGTCAAGTAACACTGAATGTTACTCATTAATAGTTTCCTTTGTGTGAAGTGGTGAACGATCGAATAGAATACTGCTCTGAATATAAATATGACAAAATTGTCAGTTAATTATATTACATTTATATAAACAAATAAATAAAATATGAAATGAGATTCTGAGCAGTATAAACTAAAGAGAAAACCTATGACTCTACCTCATTATTATTTTCGGAAAGAAACCTACGAAGAATATTACAAGATTTGATGACTGTTATCTTTTGTAACTGTTCAAACAAATTTTTCTTCAGACCCAAAATCTCAATACTTTTGTGAAGATTTCTAGGAATAACGCCTGTTGTAGAAATAATAATCGGTAGAATAAATATTTTCTTCATTTTCCACATTTTTTAATCTCGTCGCCAAGCATCATATATTTAGAAATTTTTTCATTGTATTTATTTTGTATTTTATGTGTGTCGGGTATAGCAATATCAATTATATATGTTATTTGATTCTGTTTATCATTAAGAACGATATCTGGTCTATTGTGTTTTACAGCTCTGTTGCAAAGAATTGTTTTATCAAAATAAAGTTTATATTTGTCATTTTCACAAATAATCTCAGGTTCATATTTTTGAAATTTTTTCTTTTGGGAATTAGGTCATGTTTAATTCCTAGATTGAAGTGAATAATATTAGCGACGGCATTATGTCTTTCTAAATAATCTGTTGAAGCAAGGACTGAGCAAGATGATAATATATGAAAAACTGTTTCTGAAGAACAGAAACATCTACGGCAAGAATCATCTATATTTTGTTTGATGATATGTTTTCTATAATTCCTTGTGAAAACAACCTGGTCCTGGATCGCAATTGCCAAGCCTTCTGTTTCAGCAAACAATTCTCCAGATACTAACCATTTATTCGATGCAATTTCATCAATATAATCATTTTCAATTCTTTAGGTGCTTTCCGTGTAATTCCTTCTGCATCCAACTTTCTCTTTTAGAATTATCATCAAATATATCAAAATCTACCTTTTGCATTGTCAAGTTCAGAGGTGTAAGATTATAATCTGAAGCAACAACAATATCATGTAATTTAGACGTTCTCTGTTTATCATGAAAATGGGAACGTAGATGAAAAATCTGTTTACTATGAAGATTATTCAAATCAATTAATCCACGACCTCCAAGATGTCTAGGTAGTGTAACTCTCTGAACAGCTGACTTTGGGTGGTGCTTATGATATTTACAGAGCATTTTCCTCGTTTGACATTGTAATTCATTTAGATCAGTTTTAGACCATTTAATAATTCCAAAAGAAGATGTAAGAATAGGAGCAGCATAGGAGTTGATAGCTCTGAAAAGGTTTTTACTAGTTAAATAACTCTTGATGATAATTCTTAGTCTTTTGTAATATGAACTTCTAATAATTTCTTTAGTGCTGCTATGGTTAATTGTCTTCTCTTGACAAAATCCAAGATATTTATATGTATCTCCTTGATGCATTGGCTCGATTTCGATATTGGAAATCTTTATATAATCAGAGGTGATCTTTCCTTTTTCAATAGAAAGATTTTTACATTTTGGAAGCCCAAATTTCATATGAATATCATTGGAATAGTTGAAAGTAATCTCAAGTAGACTTTTTAAATGAGATCTGGTTCCGGCATATAATTTAATATCATCTAAATAAATTAAGTGACTTAATTTGAATTCAGTTAATAAACTCTTTATTTTGAAGCCGAAACTAGTAGCATTTAATTCATGAGATAATGGATTGAGGCAAAGACAAAACCAAAGAGCACTTAAAGAATCACCTTGAAAAATGCCTCTTTTGATTGGAATTACTTCGGATTTTAACGATTGTTTTGAAATATTTAAATGAAGATTGGTTCTCCAATTTTTCATTACGAATTCAAGAAAATGACGAAGTGTCTTATCAATTTTATAAATTTCCAAAATTTCTTGAAGCCATGAATGGGAGAACTATCAAAAGCCTTTTGGTAATCAATGAAGGCTGTATGAATATTTCTCTTCTTAGTTTGAGCTTGATTCAAAGCAACAGAATCAATTACAAGTTGCTCTTTAGTACCAAGGTGTTTTTTCTACATCCTTTTGATGTTCGGAAAGAATATTATAATTCTCCAAATGTGCATAAATTTTTGGGTAATACATGCAGTTAGAATTTTATATATTGTTGGAAGGCAAGTAATTGGTCTATATTGAGACGGATCAATAGTATTATTATATATATATATATATATATATATATATATATATATATATATATATATATATATATATATATATATATATATATATATATATATATATATATATTTCTTTTGCCACTGGTCATATATATATAAAGTATATACATACATACTTACAGATTAAATGGTTTTCAGCATTATCTACATTATTACTAATATCATTCAGATATCTGGTTGGGTATGTTGTATGGTTCATTCTGGTAGGGGTGATTGCAGCATGTTCAGTAACTACAGTGTGGTTATGGTAAGTCATATTTTGATAATTATGAAAAATCTCCAGTTATCAGATTTGAAGATTCAATCCATTTTCGAATAGGGAAGTTAACGTAGACGTCACTTAGTATTTTGCGAAGTTTGTTGATTTTGCAAAGTTTGTTGCTCCCATTCGGTTTTGGCAAAGTTTATATACAATGTGCGTAATTTAAATGGAATAAATTCAGTGAAACTCATGACATTTCACAAGACACGTCAATTTTCATTCTCAGTCAGTTGTTTCTTTTGCGTGTAATTTACATCTTCTTAGCTAATAAATGGGTCATAAGAATGTCCGAATCTTATATTGACAGGTGAAAGGGCCAATGGTAGAGTAATTTATACTAGAGATGGGATGTTGTAGGTTGTTATAGTGATCCCCCTATTGCTTCTCATCCACGAGTCTTGAGCACCAGCCAAATAGGTCTTGAACGGACCGAATACAGAAATAGCAATGGGCTGCAACTTGTGAGAGTAGTGGGGGGGAATGATAACATGACTATTCCGTTTTCTCTGGCTAAAACGAGTGTTCTGGCAAATGAATGTGAGGAATAATTAGCCAACAGAAAAAGGACTGGACTTTCTTTTGAAAGTATACACATGGCGTATAAAATGTTTAATAAAGCAATAAAATTCTTCGTCGGTTATCTATCCACTTGAATTTGCTTTGCCAATGCAGTCTGGAGAAACATCATGAATGGAGTGGTTGTGATAATTTTGTTTCGGAAAATAAACATTGGTGGGATATGAGAACCTAAGCTGAGACAGGGTGAAGGAAGGTTTCAATACGGTTCTACATTCCATACAGAAGAGGCTGAGAATTTATACCTGTCCATCACTTCTGCCAACTTATCGAAATAATTTTGTACGTTGAAAGGATTAAATGAAGATGCTCTACTGAGCAGGAACTCAGGAAAGTTGTCATCCAGTTTTTACCAGCCATCTCGCCAGATATTTTAATTGAAAATTTAATAGCACAATCATATGCTAGACTACGTACATCATGGAACATCTGGGCAAGACGAAGCAGGTAATCACACGAACTGTTCTCTTGCTGCTTCGTAAAACATTGGCATGTGGATACGTATCCATAAGATACATTGCCTGGATCACTTACGATTGAGGGGTTGAAAGTCATACCAAGGGGCAAAAAGTCCCATTAATGTACTTCTTGCCCCTTAGACACTTCAAGAAGTATTTGAAGATATAAAATGAAAACGGAAAAACACTAGAGGAAAACGTTATTATACATTAATTACTAGGATAATGAGCTTGTGTTACAAACTTACCCAAATCCTCTCTGTCAACTGATTTCGTATCTAAGGGGAAAACAAACAGCAGCAATTTTTTTACTTTCGTATGAGTAAAAATTATGATCGCCCTGCTACTTGTACCTTTGTTGTTAGAAGACTGGTGGCTATCGTTTATCTTTTCTCTCAGTGACGTGAATCGTTCGTACTTAGCGCTGTTCTACACTGAGTAACATATGTAACTTTTTACCCGATGGACTTTTAGTACCGCTATACCCTACATCCAGCTGCTTTTTTCATAATCTTTAACGATTTTATCCTTTGCCTTCTGTATGCTTCCTATTAATCTTCCATCGATTCATCTCTTTCTGGTTGATTGTCAAGCAAGATAGCCCAGTTTTCTAATATCTAGAAGCATGTTGATGTCAATAACTACAAGAGGAAGTGTACAGTACAGTTTCGCCTTCTTATATTGTTGAAATACACTCGGAGGCAAAATTAGCGGAACACTCGAAAATTTAACCAAATTCGAAGTCCGATATTTTTCCTAATTCTCAACCGATTTAGATGATTTTTTCGGCATGTTATAGATCAACTCTTCTGCTTTGTAGAAATTATAAGAGAAAACAAAAAAAATTGAAAAAAATTTTATACGGAGGCAAAACTAAAAGTGTTTTTTTTTGTCAAAAATTCGTAACACCCTGTGGAATTTCGTGGTCCGAGTTGAAACGTACAATATCATGGTCTGTCAAGACACATCTTCCTACAGTAACGCCCTTCTTGTTTTATGCATTTATCTCTATTTTTACAAGAGATATCCAATTTGAAGCGAATAGTCACAAATTTCAAGAATTTATTTTTAATCTTGCGTAGGTGCATAACATCGGAGGTTAGCCAAAAAATTAAAACAAAATTAGAGAAGCGGAAATTTAACAAAATGAAAATTTTTGAAATTCACTGGCCAATTTCACACTCCGGGAGAACTCGAAGTACACTGCAGAAATCGTTGATTTTGCACATTTATTTTTGAATTTTTTTGTGTGACACTCTATAATAATTATCATTCCTGTCCAAAATTGAGAGCAGGTGTGTATCCTGGCGATACACTCGTGAAATGAAATGAATATATTGAGAAAAATGTTCATGATGACCCACAAAAAAAACATTTGATTTTAGTAGCGAGTATGACCCCCCGAGCTCTTATTACAGCGCGCATACGATTTCGCATACTCCCAATGATGTTGTCTATCATCTGTTGAGGTATGTTGTCCCACTCTTCCACCAAAGCCAATGTCAGCTCTTCAACGTTGCCTGGATTCCGTTGTCGAACCCTTCTTCCAAGAATGTCCCAAACGTGTTCGATCGGGTTTAAATCCGGTGACCGCGACGGCCAGTCCATTCGTGTGATCCCAACTTCATTGAGATATTCTATCACTATGCGCGCAGTATGAGGGCGCGCGTTATCGTGCATAAAAAGGAAATTTTCCCCTATGTAAGGAGCAAAAAGCACAACATGGGACTCCAAGATTTCTGTTATATAACGATGGGCAATAAGTGATCCATTGCCAATAATCTCCAGTTCTGTTCGTACTCCCAAGCATATACCACCCCATATCATAACTGACCCTCCACCGTATTGCTCAGTTCCTGCGAAGTTCGCTTGATTGTACCGTTCCCCTCGATGCCTCCATATTCTATCTCTACCATCCACGAAATTCACACAATATCGGCTCTCATCACTAAATAAAACTCGTCTCCACTGATTGATTGTCCATGCTACATGCTCCCTAGCAAACGCCAATCTTGCTACCCGATGGGCTCTATCGAGTCTTGGTGCTCTTGCTTGCGCGTATGATCTCAGACCAACTTCATTTAATCGTCTTCTGACTGTCCTCACACTGACGTTAATGTTATCCACTGCTTGTAAAAGGTTACGTGCCTGAACAGCAGTAAGACGAGGATTTCTTATGGTTTGATTGACGATGAAACGGTCATGTATAGCGCGGGTTGCCCGATTTCTTCCTTGTCTTCGCCTCCTCACGTACAATCCAGTCTCCCTGTAACGTCGGTAGATTCGATGGATAACCGACGTCGAGACACCCAACACGGTACCGACTGAGAGGTAGGTGCGCCCTTCCTCGATCAATGTAACTGCCCTTGATACTGAGGTTGGTGGTAAATCTCTCATTCTGAATGAAAAATACCGTTTCGAATCGTAAACAGTAAAAGAATCACAAAACACCGCAACCGATCGAATTTGTATCAAATCAAAGAATGGAAAACTCTCATTCTTTAAACAAGTGCAAATGTGGCCATATACAAAAAAACGTGTGTTGTATTTCATATTTGATAAAAAAAGGTGTGCACATGTGTAAATGAAAAGTTTTATCAATGGTCCCAGAATTCGGTTGTGTATTTTAATACCTACCGACTGTTATCTCCTATGAATTCCTAATTTTCACCAAATTAACCAAATTGTCATCAATCACTAATGCAATTCGAACATAAAAATCGCAAACGACAATTTCGACACGCCTGAGTGATAATAATAATAAGAAAATTCCAAATTGATAGACGAATTTTAATGACAATTTCTTGATTCAATGGAATTTCTCCAAATTGGTGATTTTCCACTTGAAATTAAATATATTTTGCAAAAATAGAGATAAACGCATGAAACAAGAAGGGCGTTACTGTAGGAAGATGTGTCTTGACAGACCATGATATTGTACGTTTCAACTCGGACCACGAAATTCCACAGGGTGTTACGAATTTTTGACAAAAAAAAACACTTTTAGTTTTGCCCTCGTATAAAATTTTTTTCAAATTTTTTTGTTTTCTCTTATAATTTCTAGAAAGCAGAAGAGTTGATCTATAACTTGCCGAACAAATCATCTAAATCGGTCGAGAATTAGGAAAAATATCGAAGTTCGAATTTGGTTAAATTTTCGAGTATTCCGCTAATTTTGCCTCCGAGTGTAGTTTTGAAGGTTTTGAAGTGTCTACAAAATTCCTCTATCAATGACCAATCGACTTGAGTAATTTCAAATTACTTGTTTCACCATTATCGCAAAGTACATTGAATGGCTATTTAAACTTCGGAACCCACTGCAACATTTCGAAGGTTGAATTCCAGCGGGTGACGATGTTAAGTTTTGGCATCGTCATTTTCAAACTGACTGTAGCAAAATTTTTTAGAAACGTTACGTAGATTTTCAGAATTTTTCAAGTTTTTAAGCTAAAGTTATGGTAAACTCTTCCTCATCTTCATCCGTGTCAGATAAATTGTTTTTCAATAATATTGTCCATGTTAGAATTGAGTATTTTGATGAAATCTTTTGCTCCTACGTTAAGGATGTGTGTAAAGCACACAAAGTGGTTATTTTGGAAATCAATTTCAGGATTAAGCGTTTTAATTCATTGATGAAAGTGAAACTGCTATTTGTATTATCGGTTGTTATTTCTTGTACTGAATTTTCTAGATGGTAAGATAGCAAAACTTGAAAAAATGATAACGCTTTTGAACTACTGGAATTTTGATCATGAGCTGGAATCCAAGAGGATGGAATGAAACTCCCATTTGCTATCTATCTATCTTTTGCCACTCCGAAAGAGATACCTCCAAAATATGGTTCAGGGAGGCTTCAACTGCCTCCTCTGCCGACGGAAATCGTTGCCTACGCAGTTTTTCCTTGATGTACGCAAACAAAATGACGTCGTTAGGTGCCAAATCGGGACTATAAAGTGGATGGTCCATTAATGCAATGTTTCGGGTGTTCAAATACTCGTATGCGCTGATGTGTGTGAGCTTGCATTGTCATGATGCAGAAAAAATTTAGTTCTTCGATTTAATTAATAAACAAATGGTTGTATACCATTCTACGTTGTTCTAATGCTATGGTGGCGAAATGTCTGGTTTTCCTGAAAAAACAAGCGACCATTTGTGGCGTGCATGAACAACTTTTGTTGGGTTTGGTTCGTCTTGAAAGACCCATACTGGCAGTTGTTGTTTAGTTTCGGGCTCGTTCGCATATATCCAGATTCATCGCCTGTAACGATTTTATGAACGTCATTTCAAGCACCTCGGTCGAATTTTTTCAACCTTTCTTTGCACCAAACGACACGAGCCTTCTTTTGAGCAATTGTTAAGTAGTGTGGGATCCAACGCGAACAAATCTTTTCGATAGCCAAATGTTCATACATTATTGAACGAACGTTGGTGGAACTAATGTTTAGAGTTGACTCAATCTCACTGTAAGTCACATGGCGATCATCGTGCATCATTTCACGCACTGCATCAATGGTTTGTTGCAAAACAATTTTTTGCAACAAACCATTTTGGACGACCTTCACGAAATTCGTTACTGACTGAAGCACTGCCCCGATAGAATTCGTTATACCGGCGTTTCACAGTGGCCGAATGTAGAGCTTTATCATCAGAAGTAGAAGCAAGTTGACCGCGGCACTGTTGTTGAGTGAATCCACCCCGAAAATCGTAAAAAATCATCGGCCGAAAATGTTCACGTGTTAATTCTGATTTTTGACCAAGTGGAATTTTTCAAATGCCTATAAATAAAACAAAACTCATTTGTACGTCAAAGTGTTGTGAGTACGTTTAGGTTAAAAAATGTCAAAATACACGACACAGTTGCCGGATGGGAGCTATCAACAGTAAAAGTGCCAGAGGCGCAAAATTGAAAAGGCAACCTACGTATGCTGTGCTAACACTAGACAGACACTACCACCACAATTTGTGAGCGTGGTTATCATTATTCATTTCTGTATTAGGAAAAGATAGGCAGATGTGGTGAAAATGCAATTGATTCAATGCAAACGCAAGCACCAACGTATAATTCAATCGTGTGATGCATACGGGTACATGACCCACCATACGCAGCGAACACTTACGTACGATTCAGAAGTGTGCATCACCGTATTCAAGGAGTTAAGAATGAAATTGAAAATTTTTACGAAGTCATGAATCATTCACCAGAAAAGAATTGCGGCATTGCTGATTGCTCGAAAAAATGGGTTATTTTGAAAAATATGTATTAGATTAGATCATACCGTACTCAAGGGATTACGAATGATAATTTTCACGAAATCGTGAATCATTTAACAGAAAAAATTGCTCATTGTTCGAAAAATAGGTTCTAAAATATAAGTACCAATTGAAACCTTTAGAACAAACAAAATTGACCTATCCGAGATTTTTGTCATTTCTGGTAGTAAATATTCTATTCAATTCTTAGTTATAAGTTATATTCTTGATAAGAGTCCTTCAATTTTGGTGAATTTCTTGTTCATCAAGTTAATAACTAGAACACCTTGTTTGAAATAAAGTTCGCCATCTATATTTGCGTAACTGAAGCACAAATTCACTCAAAAAAAGGAATTCATTTCGATGTTTCAGTCAGTATCAGTTATTAACTGTCAATTGAATTATTGGAGTGTATCACTTAGGCCTCTGATCATTCACAAATATAAAAAGTTTACCTTCAAAATTAAAAGGTGTAACATGGTCATTAAAAAATTTTTGGGTCTTTTTTGGAGGGAAAACGGCTAAAAATTGGACATACGTATGTAATATGGAGATAATAACTATTTGTGAGAGAAAAAGTTTAAAATCGAAGAAAAATCTTGTTCTACCTTTTTGTTGATGCTGTTGCCACTCAGCGAACTTGAAATGCTCCCAGAAGTGCTAACAGCAGAGGTTAGCTGTTTCTGCTCTACTGAATTTCCAGACAATTTTCTAAACCTCAGAAGGCATTAATTTTAAATATCTCTTAGTGACGTTATTGCACACTTCTTCATTTTGAAATTTGATGCTGCGGACTTGCATCGATGACATTTCCCCACTTCATCGTTTTAATACAGTTATTTTTTCTTTGGTATTGGTTCTCAGTATCAGAATGAGTCAGAAAAATCATTCAATTCACTTCCATACGATTCAACACTAAATGTGTATTTTACCTTCCTAGTTTTCTCTTTTAGTGTGGTCTGTCGTACTGGTATAACAGTAACAGTTAATTCTCAAGAAATGGAGTAAGAAAGGGAGAGCATTTCTTTGTATATACGAGTTACGTGGATGTCCCTGGACTCCCCGATTCTCGGTTCTCAGAGAATCACCGTTCAGAGTCGATTCTCAGGATTCACTCATTCTCCGAAATGGTTCTGCTGATTATCGCCATATCTGAAATAACTACTGGTTGATTTCGTCCCTTTTTCCTTAAAATTAACCAAATTATCTCGCGGAGCTTTTTGTTTCTATTTGATGCGCAGTGAAACGAATTGACTAGATCGAACGAACTAAGTTTTGAAATCCCAGTGTAGTGCAGCCAATTGAAAAAATCTGTATGACTAGAAATACTACCTACTTCTAATGCCCAGGTACGGCGACCAGAGATTAGCAAGTGAACTTAACTTTATACTCTTACAAGAATAAAGCCTTCAAGAACCGTGAAAAAGGTTGATGTCAAGTCAAGCTTTTGGGTTGCAAAACCAAGTCAAATTGAACATTTGATTCTTCAAGAGCTTGAAATTCAAGTCAAGTCGAACTTTTCGAGAAATTTTGAAGCTGAGTGACTTGATGAAACCCTAATTTTAATCCGTGGTATAATTTGATTTTGAATAACTATCACCCCTAGGTTTTTTAAATGCATCAGGCTATATATATTTACATTTTCAAAAATGTATTTTTTCAACAATCACAAGCAGTAAGTTTTGGCAAATCTACAATTCCAGATTGTGACAGCATGGGGTAAAATAATAAAATAAGAGGTTGATTTGTTATTTTTGTCTGGTACCGATTGAGAAAAGAATTGTGTTTTTTGTTGCCACAGTTTTTTGTTGCCTCCTCAAATAAGTAATTGTATTTATTATTATTTTTATGGTACCACTCAACCTAACCCCTATCATAGCTAATAACGTTTAATCAGCCGTTTAAATAGAGTTATCTTGAATTCAATCCATCTGAATTGCCATGATTTAAATCAGATTATCAGTTGGTAATTCAATAGACCCACTTATCTAAACGAATTTCATTTCGATATCAAACACATTTATTGATTCTCAATATGAAGTTTTCAGATCGTTTTCTTCTAGGATTTCGTGGAAGAAAATCGACAACGAACACGAACTAATCGAAGTGGAGTTTCTTCCGATTGTGGAGCACAGAAAAAAATACACTTATTTGGTATTCGCTATAACTTCTTCAGTTTTGACAGTTATAGTGATTCTTGTTATTCTCGTTCTGAGGAAAAGGATAGAACTAGTCGTTCAACTCTTCAGGGAATCAGGAAAAGCGTTGGCATCAATGCCAGTTTTAATTTTTCTGCCAATTCTGGTAAGATATTCATTGTAATGTCATACAAGAATGATCTAAGATTCGCCATCATATGATTTATAAATCGCGATCTAATGGAGTGTAATTCTGTTATAGACTTTCATATGGCTCACTTTTGTTGTTTCCTTGTGGTTTTTGTTCGCATTATGGATAGAGAGCTCGGGTCGACTAGCAGAAAAAAGCAATGGAATATACCATTATGAAAAAGATGGTTGGATGAGGTTAACTCGATGGTTGAATATTTTTGGCATGTTATGGCAAGCACAATTTCTTATAGGATGTCAGCATATCGTCATAGCTGGAGCAGTGTCAATTTGGTACTTCACCAGGTAAATATATATGTATATATATCTCCGACGAGTTGCCCATATATTTGTTCATGCAATCAAACCGATTTCATGAAAAAATATATAAATAAATCCCCCACCCAGTAATTAATACTCTTGCCGACCATACAAGCTGGTCATGGCCAAACTACTCAGGCGACGCTCCGGGATACTAACAAACCCTGAGTTTCTGGACAGGATAGTGAGGACACTGTTTCCCCGCTACCGTTAGAACGGCAGCGATTGAAGAAAGTATCCTTGAGGTGACGTTGGAAGAGTTGACTAGAGCTGTCCTGAAGATTGGGGACACGAAAGATCCTGGACCGGATGCGATCCCGAACATAGCTCTCAAAGCCCTCGGACTATCCTTCATCGTACCGCCCAATCTGCTTACTGGCAAATCAGGTTAAGGCCTGGAGAATCATTGCTAACCGTCTGGGAGACTTCAGCGAGGGTGAACAGGGCCTCCGAAAACCAGTTCGGCTATTCGTAGAGCGAGATCCACAGTCGATGCCGTCGAAAAGGTCGTGGGTATTGATAGGGAGGCGATTTCAGGAAGAAGTTGGACAACAGGCTCGAAGGAATACTGCGCAATTGTGACCCTCGATGTCAAGAACGCGTTCAACTCGGCCTGATGGAACTGTATCCTGTACGATCTGCAGCAGCTGCAGGTTCCAGCGTACCAACGGAGAATAATCGGCAGCTATTTCTCTAACCGAGTCCTCTCATATGACACGGATTTGGGAACGCGTTCATACAGCGTTACCGGTGGCGTCCCGCAAGGATCAGTCCTCGGCCCCTCTTGTGGAACATCATGTACGACGCCGTGCTGAAACTGACGAAACCCGGAGACTGCACGACAGTAGGATTCGCCGACGACGTGGCAGTCGTAGTAGTCGGAAAGAATCTTCAAGAGGTCACATTCAAGGCCAATCAGGCAGTTTCATGCATACGCCAATGGTTGACAACGGTGGGGCTACAAATGGCCGACCACAAGACTCACTGTGGTAACCGGCAGAAGAGTGAGAGAGTCCATCACTCTATCCATTGGAGACTGCGAGATAGAATCGCAAAGATTCCTGCGATATCTAGGGGTCCAAATAGATGCAAAGCTCCGATTCCACGAACACCTCCGAATCGCGGGCCAGCGAGCATCCCAGGTGGCGAAGGCACTGACTTGGTTATTGCCAAATAATGGTGGACCACGACAGAGCCGCAGACAGCTCCTCTCGACCGTCACAAGCTCGATTCTTTTGTACGACGCTCCAATCTGGGCTTCGGCAATGGAAACCGCAGCATATGCTCGCCCGATGATCAGTGTCTACCAGGAGAAGCGCACTGCGTGTCGCATGCACTTACCGCACAGTATCTTGCGATGCTGTGTGTAGTAGCTGGTCTTCCGCCAATAGACATCTTCGAGATGTGGCAACGGCGCTGGAAGGTGGGCACACCGTCTGATCCCAGACATCGAGCTGTGGCACGAAAGAAAACAAGCGGAGATCGACTTCTACGTCACGCAGCTGCTCACAGGGCATGGTAGCTTCTGAGCATACCTTGCCAGGTTCGGTCTGAACTTTGATCCATCGTGCCCAAGCTGCCCCAACGAAGAAGAAACCGCGGAATATATTTTCTTTTCGTGCCCGAGGTTTGCCACAGAAAGAACGGAAATGAAGGCAGTGCTCCAGTGCCATGGTACAATGGAGCACCTCGTTAGCCTGATGGCCCACTGCGAGGAAAATTGGAAGGCTGTGGCCGATACAGCCAAGATAATGAAGATTCTCCAACGAGATCGAACACGGAGACGTCTACAGTGACCGTTGAAGTAGGCAGCAATTAGCCAGGCCTTATTAGGAGCTCATCAGTGTGTTACCCCGATGTAACTTGATAGGATGCTGAGAAGCGATATGCGACACTGATGAGCTCCTAATAAGGGTGAAACTGCAGTCTGCCGCTTCGTTTCTCGGCATTCTGCTTAGTTGCACCATTCTGGCGCTTGGGGGCTGCGTGCATGGCAGGCAGATTTGGGAAGTAGCTCTTGTCAGAAAGAATTATTCATTGATCTACGGATTTTGAATAATTCTTCTTGTCTCAAGTTTACTTTACACATGTATATACACATACACACACACATATATATATATATATATATATATATATATATATATATATATATATATATATATATATATATATATATATATATATATATATATATATATATATATATATATATATATATATATATATATATATATATATATATATATATATATATATATATAAAGGGTTTAACCTCGATGAGTTAGTTGCCCATATATTTGTTCATGATGCAATCAAATTGATTTCATGAAAAATATAAATCCACCACCGGTAATTAATACCATTGCCAGGCAATGATTATAATCAAAACATATCCTGGAATAATTATATATTAGGATAACGTTAAATGTTATGAGAATATATCAATCTACCAGAATATATACAAACTATAGCATCATCAGACAATGATATTAATGTACCAACGAGTAGTGTCAAAGGCTTTCTCCCCGGAAAAATCCAGTGTACGGACCTTAGTCAAGTAACACTGAATGTTACTCACTAATAGTTTCCTTTGTGTGAAGTGGTGAACGATCGAATAGAATACTGCTCTGATTATAGATATGACAAATACAAATAAATAAAATATGAAATGAGATTCTGAGCAGTATAAACTAAAGAGAAAACCTATGACTCTACCTCATTATTTTTTTCGGAAAGAACCCTACAAAGAATATTACATGATTTGATGACTGTTATCTTTTGTAACTGTTCAAAGAAATTTTACTTCAGACCCAAAATCTCAATACTTTTGTGAAGATTTCTAGGAATAACAACTGTTGTGGAAATAATAATCGGTAGAATAAAAATTTTTTCATTTTCCACATTTTTTAATCTCGTCGCCAAGCATCATATATTTAGAAATTTTTCATTGTATTTATTTTATATATTATGTGTGTCGGGTATAGCAATATCAATTATATATGTTATTTGATTCTGTTTATCAGTAAGGATGATATCTGGTCTATTGTGTTTTACAGCTCTGTTGCAAAGAATTGTTTTATCAAAATAAAGTTTATATTTGTCATTTTCACAAATAATCTTAGGTTCATATTTGTAAAATTTTTTTCTTTTGGGAATTAGGTCATGTTTGATACCTAGATTAAAATGAATAATATTAGCGACGGCATTATGTCTTTCTAAATAATCTGTTGAAGCAAGGACTGAGCAAGATAATAATATATGAAAAACTGTTTCTGAAGAACAGAAACATCTACGGCAAGAATCATCTATATTTTGTTTGATGATGTGTTTTCTATAATTCCTCGTGAAAACAACCTATCCTGGATCGCAATTGCCAAGCCTTCTGTTTCAGCAAATAATTCTCCAGAAACTAACCATTTATTTGATGCGATTTCATCAATATAATCATTCTTCAATTCTTTAGGGTGCTTTCCGTGTAATTACTTCTGCATCCAACTTTCTCTTTTAGAATTATCATCAAATATATCAAAATCTACCTTTTGCATTGTCAAGTTCAGAGGTGTAAGATTATAATCTGAAGCAACAACAATATCATGTAATTTAGACGTTCTCTGTTTATCATGAAAATGAGAACGTAGATGAAAAATCTGTTTACTATGAAGATTATTCAAATCAGTTAATCCACGACCTCCAAGATGTCTAGGTAGTGTAACTCTCTGAACAGCTGACTTTGGGTGGTGCTTATGATATTTACAAAGCATTTTCCTCGTTTGACATTGTAATTCATTTAGATCAGTTTTAGACCATTTAATAATTCCAAAAGAAGATGTAAGAATAGAAACTGCATAGGAGTTGATAGCTCTGAAAAGGTTTTTACTAGTTAAATGACTCTTGATGATAATTTTAAGTCTTTTGTAATATGAACTTCTAATATTTTCTTTAGTGCTGCTATGGTTAATTGTCTTCTCTTGACAAAATCCAAGATATTTATATGTATCTCCTTGATGCATTGGCTCGATTTCGATATTGGAAATCTTTATATAATCAGATGTGATCTTTCCCTTTTCAATAGAAAGATTGTTACATTTTGGAAGCCCAAATTTCATATGAATATCATTGGAATAGTTGAAAGTAATCTCAAGTAGACTTTTCAAATGAGATCTGGTTCCGGCATATAATTTAATATCATCTAAATAAATTGAGTGACTTAATTTGAATTCAGTTGATAGACTCTTTATTTTGAAGCCGAAACTAGTCGCATTTAATTCATGGGATAATGGATTAAGGCAAAGACCAAACCGAAGAGCACTTAAAGAATCCCTTTGAAGAATGCCTCTTTTGATTGGAATTACTTCGGATTTTAACGATTGTTTTGAAATATTTAAATGAAGATTGGTTCTCCAATTTTTCATTACAAATTCAAGAAAAAGACGAAGTGTCTTATCAATTTTATAAATTTTGGTAATCATTGAAGGCTGTATGAATATTTCTCTTCTTAGTTTGAGCTTGATTCAAAGCAACAGAATCAATTACAAGTTGCTCTTTAGTACCAAGGTGTTTTTCTACATCCTTTTGTTGTTTGGAAAGAATATTATAATTCTCCAAATGTACTTAAATTTTTGGGTAATATATGCAGTTAGAATTTTATATATTGGTGGAAGGCAAGTAATTGGTCTATATTGAGACGGATCAATAGTATTAGCACTTTTCGGTTTTAAATAAGTAATCCTTGTGTGAAAAATAAAGGAATAGCTGAGGGTTTTTATTATAAATGAAAAATATTCAGCCAATTTTCATGAATGCAAGAGAATTTTTGAACCAAAGTTATGAATACCATCAACACCTGGAGATTTCCAATTTTTGTGTGTTTAATAACTGATGTTATATCTTCATTTGAAAATTTTCAAATTGTATATATATATATATATATATATATATATATATATATATATATATATATATATATATATATATATATATATATATATATATATATATATATATATATATATATATATATATATATATATATATATATATATATATATATATATATATATATATATATATATATATATATATATATATATATATATATATATATATATATATATATAGGGTTTTACCCCGACGAGTTATATATCTGTTCATGCAATCAAACTGATTTCATGAAAAATATATATATATATATATATATATATATATATATATATATATATATATATATATATATATATATATATATATATATATATATATATATATATATATATATATATATATTTATATACAATTTGAAAAATTTTCAAATGAAGATATAACATCAGTTATTAAACACACAAAATTGGAAATCTCCAGGTGTTGATGGTATTCATAACTTTTGGTTCAAAAATTCTCTTGCATTCATGAAAAATTGGCTGAATATTTTTCTTTCATAATAAAACCCCTCAGCTATTCTTTTATTTTTCACACAAGGATTGCTTATTTAAACCGAAAAGTGCTAATACTATTGATCCGTCTCAATATAGACCAATTACTTGCCTTCCACCAATATATAAAATTCTAACTGCATATATTACCCAAAAATTTAAGTACATTTGGAGAATTATAATATTCTTTCCAAACAACAAAAGGATGTAGAAAAACACCTTGGTACTAAAGAGTAACTTGTAATTGATTCTGTTGCTTTGAATCTATATATATATATATATATATATATATATATATATATATATATATATATATATATATATATATATATATATATATATATATATATATATATATATATATATATATATATATATATATATATATATATATATATATATATATATATATATATATATATATATATATATATATATATATATATATATATATATATATATATATATATATATATATATATATATATATACATACATATGTAGACTTCTCGAAGTTCATCGCAGAAGATATTTGTCCCATCATATATATATAAACACAAAGAATATTGGAAATCTCCAGGTGTTGATGGTATTCATATATATATATATATATATATATATATATATATATATATATATATATCTACCAAGTCATCATCAAGTACTATCCTCATCTCGAATTTCAACCCCTAGAGCAGGGGTGACCACCCTTGAAAATTTCGAAGAGGGTAGATGGGTCGAGTGATACCTCGAAAGAAAGGTATTATCTTTGTCTGCATCCTCGTGAACGAATTTTCATTTTTGATTGAAAACTGTAGAAGATACAGAGTTAAATACTGAAAATTTTCCATGGGTTGTCACCCCTGCTCCAGGGATTGAAATTCGAGATAAGGATGGTACTTGATGATGACTGCCATTGATCAGCATGGATCTGTTCCATTTCACCTCACTGAAACTTGAATAGTCTCAGGGAAATAGTCTTCCCTATCTTTCAGTTGCTCACCCTGTATCTTTTACAGTTTTCAATTAAAAATGGAAATTCGTTCAAGTCAATGTAGACAAAGATACCACCTTTCTTTTTAAGTCATCACTCGACCCATCTTCCCTATTCCAAATGCTCAAGGATTGCAACCCCCGCTTGATATTTCAGGCAAGTATTGTACCCCAAAAGATGTCCCCTTGAAACAAAAATTGACATGTTTTTGCCTTTTGATCAGTAATGAATATCTTGGGAGATACAGCCTCTGTTTAGTTTTCGTTGAAGCATATATATATATATATATATATATATATATATATATATATATATATATATATATATATATATATATATATATATATATATATATATATGTGTGTGTGTTTGTGTGTACAAGAAGTAAAGATCACACGTCATTAGAACGTTGACATAATTTATGAGTGAAAACTGACTATACTGACAGAAAACACTTGACACCTAATATTTAAAGCGGAAAGCAATGAATGTATAAAATTACTCGATTCTGCGAAAACTCAAGACTAAATACCATGGAATTAATTCAATAGGTACTCACAGATAAGGACAACAACAATTTATCATATTCTTTCTTTAAGCATCTGGTATCAATAAAGCCTTCATAAATGCAACTGGAACAATCATATATATCCAAATCAAATAGCGAGAAGAAGGTTGCAAGGTGCTTCGTTTGAAGGCTAAAAGACCAGCAAAGCCACGTTTACTCATGCAGCATCGTGTAGTTCGATGACATATGGACGCAAAATCGAATCTATACCATAAAAAAATAGGAAACTTGGCTTCATACCAGCAGGTCGAAATTGTACTTTTTTTTACTTGCCAAAATTCAATATTGAAAAGCAATCGATTATTCAAGTTGATTATTCTGAGAAAACCTAATAGTTGTTTGTTTCGTGTTCTAACAATATTCTCGGGAACTTTGTCCATTTACACAGGAGACCTACAGCTTATAGTGGACACCGAACCACTCTCCTAGACCCTGCAATGATAACTGCCAGCACAAGGATTACACGTTATATGGTCTTTGGGAGTTTATGCCCTCTTTAGGCGACTCTTTCCAAGTATCACTTTTTTGTTCAAGGACAACATCCATAACTTGAACCCGTATTCGAACCAAGCACCAACCTAATAGTAGACAGATAAATAACAAATGACAGACGACAGTTGACAACTGACGGATGACAGTTTAGATTGAGAATTGTTAAATAACCAAGAAAAATTTGAGAAAATTAATCAAATTAAATTAATTAAAATAATGTTCTCTAGGGACAAGTCGAAATTGGGTTCTCCAATTAATCAAAGTTTCTATAACCTCATCCGGTTCCATCTAGGTTCTGTTGCGCTTGGTTCATTGATAATCGCTGTTGTCCAGTTTCTACGAATCATACTGAAAATCGTAGAAAAAAACTTGCGAAGGCGTGAAGGATCGTGCTCAAAATGCGTGTTCAAATGTTGCCAATGCTGTTTATATTGTTTCGAAAAGATACTGAAGTATCTCACGAGAAACGCATACATTGAAGTTGGTAAGTGTTTCGTGATGCAGACATATACGCGTCTGTCTCTCTCTCATCTACTTCGAGTCTTGTGTGCTGAACTTTTGAAATACTCCATACCGGTTGATACTATCTACACTATATTTGTGAATCTTATGTGGAAAGGATCATGTAGGCGAAAGAAAGACAGTTGCAGTACCTTATATGGGAACAACATTCGATAATATCATTAGCACAGCTATTCATTTTGAAATTTACAGCAACATATGGATATTCCTTCTGTAAGGGCGGCAGACAAGCGTTTCGATTATTGGTGGCGAATGCAATGAGAGTGACAGCTATTAACTCTGTTGGCGACTTCACACTTTTTTTGGGTAAAGTCATTGTAGTGATAACTACAGTTTTCATCGGAATCAAAATGTTGGAGGTGAGAACCAAACAATCATATCAAGTAAAAAGTTTTTTGATTTAATGTAGTCGCCTTTCTATATTAAACTGACATATCTCTTAGTGAATTCTTAACTGCGTTTACTGCGTATTGAGAGTGTTTAATTTCTTTTCTTAATAATGAATCTAACCGAATCGCATAATATTTGAATTTTTATGCAGATTTAGCTCCTATTAGCCAAGGAAGTATAGGCATATATTATTGATGCACCATTCCGGGAAATAGGGCATGTGAGGCATGTACTTAGAAGAAGACAATCCTTTGTTGACTATGATACTAAACTGAATATTCTGCTGAACATTCAGGAAAATCCAATAACTTTTGCCTAGGAAATTTCTTGTGACCATGTTTGCAATTAAACGGTATTGAAAATTATTCAAGAATCGGAGATGCATCCTTAACAAATGCAATTTGTATAGGAGTTACTTGAGGATTATTCAGATCGGTGAAATACATTATAAATTCCGAAACGATATATACTTAGAATGGATATTTTTCTCGGATGAACCTACACCTTATGTGATGTGAGGTCAATCGTCAAAGCTGTCGATATAGGTCTGAACAAAACCCTCACTGGGTTATGGAAACTTATACCCAATTTCCAGAGAAAATTATGGTGTGAGCAGACATAATTAGTGAGAATTTTAAGGAACAATATACATCGATAACTATCTCACTGAATGTAACTAATTTTTCACAATATTGAATTCCATCTTCAGTCACTTTGTTTTCGAATGAGGTAAACCCAGACTTATTCGACGTGAGAATTTGGTTTCAAAAAGATGAAGCACCTTCACATTATGCCTTAAATGTGCCCAATACTTGTATGGAGGATAATTTTCCTCTCAAGTAAATTGGAAGGACATCAATTGGGTGACTCCAATACACTTTTTCCAAGGAGATATCTGAAAACAAGGGTTTTTCAAAATATACTTGATTCTAATGTAATTCTCAAGGAACGTATAAACCACGAAATTAGGTACATCTCTCTTGAAATATTATGAAATGGTTTTTTACTGCCAAAATGACTCGCAAAAAATAACTGACTAAAAAAATCGATGTGTGTTATGCAATTTCATAAAAAATATTGCCTGACGTTTCACTGAATTTATTCAATTTAAAGTTCGCATACATCTAATACGGTCCACCTGTAATACTTGTATCATATATTTATTGTCCTTTCCTAGAATTTTCTTATCAAGTAATTCAATGTAATTCAAATGAGTAATTATTTACATTTAACTGTCAGTTTTAAAGTCAATAAAATCTACCTTGTTTATTTAATTCTCAGTAATACAGTACATTAACCAATTATTCTACAGCACTAATAACTTCCTAATTGCTTACAGTTTCGTCCCAACTAAATATTAAAATGTTTCCATTTCTAGCACAAGGAAGGACTACAACATATGTGGGTACCTGTGACATTGGCTGCATTATTCGCATATTTAATTGCCCATTCATTCATGACTGTCTATGAGGTTTGTATCAAATATGTCTTTAATTAAAAAATCAGATTGGGGACGCCCACTTTTTTGTAGCAAGATTTTAACAGTCGATAGTACGTCTTATTATAAGACGATCTCCCCTTATGAACGAGAGTCCGCAAAGGCTTCTTTTTCGAATAAAGGATGTTCAAGCATTTTTTCTAGACGTTGCCGTCAAATTTGAAACGTAGATCATCATTTTTATTCTTACACCATGGTTTGTTCTTTTCTCAAACAAGATATCAAATCACATACTTTTCGTTTTCTTAATTCACTCTGTGGCGGAAAATCCTCTTCATAGTTTTTATGAACCGTTTCATGATGCCTCTCTAAGTTACCACGATTAGGTATTGCAACTGACGCACGACAAATAAGACAAATGCACTTATCCTACACCATACAAAAGAAAAATTCTTCCTTCAAATCGTTATTAAAATGATACCTTTTAGATTTCTTCGCTGCACTCATTTTGTACTATTTAATAATAAACTTTGTATCGGCGTAGTATTGCCTTCAAGTTACAATTCAGAATTACTCCAATTCCTGCAGGCGCAATATTCAAATCAGCGTGAACGAAAGTGTCGCCACCCGAAATTTCTAGAAAAGCGGCAAGAATAAAAAACGCGGCTTTTCTTTGACAAGTACCGCGCGTTCCTTTGATAAAACCGTCTTTTGCCGCTAGCGAAGTGTGATTTTATTACGTAATAAATTTTTGTTGTTTAGTTACCTACTTATTAAAATTTTTTTTCCCTCGAGATCTACTCAGAAAGTACTCGCGATCGACCGGTCGATCGACCGTTTGAGCACCCCTGGCTTAAACAATCGAAAAAAAGATGTTTATAATGAGAAATCGTCTTGAAATAACCCGTTCTATAGAATTGAAAGGTCCTGCTACAAAAAGGTAACCCCACTGTATATACTATGTACCTAGTATCCTCAGTTAACGGTAAAATAAATCATAAACATAACCACCAAAATCAATTAAGATGTAGGATATCATCTTACATAGTTTCCAGCATCGTTTTAGAAGAAAAAGGATGCAATAAAACCCAAAATGAATATATTTTGATTACTAACGAAATCACTTACGTCGAAAACAAATGTGAGACAATAATTGCAACTTATTTCAAGAGTAAACCCGACTAATTAGATTCAAGACAAATTTTTAAGAAGAAATCATTGTTCAATCAGCTCTTCATATTGCCATTCCTCGCAGAACATAAGTTATATAACTAAAACAAGTTCTCCATATTCATTCATTCTAGAATTCTTCTACGATTCCTATTCAAAATGTTATTTAAAATTCTCAAGGTTAGCGCTTGGGAACAATCATAAAATAACAGACAAGGCCAAGAACTTGAACAGCCAAATTAAACCTGGTTCGTTCACGTCTAGTCCTATAATTCATACAATTCTAATTCTAATGATATCATCCGAATAAAAACTTCCAAAGTAATTAGCCTACTCAAATTAAACGAATAGCTGAAATAGAAATTTATACTCAAAGATAGCTTTGAACGGTTTCTTCAAATATGAGTTAATGCGTGTCAAAAGTTCGCTCGAGAAAAGGAAGTGGTTCGAGGTACCTTTTCTGAATTTTGCGCTTACATCTCGAAAACTATGTATGTACAATATATATATATATATATATATATATATATATATATATATATATATATATATATATATATATATATATATATATTCAACCTTTTATATTTTATTTCGATATTGAGTTTATTTTGTTGGGGTTTAATGTTTAATGTTTTTCAATGTTTTTAAACACTATATAAAACGTTTCAGGATTTTTTCTTCCTTCTTCAGTATTTAATCTACAACATTACAAAAATATTCATTACGATTCATATTAAATTATTCTTAAAATGTATCTTACCCACTAATCTTTGGATGATTGTTTTATTTTTATTTGTAAGAATTCTAGATATCACCTCGTGTTTTGGAGATGTCAGTTTTCGGAGGTTATGTGCGTTGAAGTTTTCTATGACGCTGTTTTCTTTGTGGGCTTTTCAAGTGTTTCTGGGATCTGTTTGTATTATACTGTGTTCTCTGTATTTACTGTGATTGTTAACCTTTTTGAAACGTGTTTTTTTTTTGTGTCCTGTTATTGTAGAAGATCTATGTATATGGAGCTTAGTGTCTTTATGTCTTTCCGGTCATTTACAGAGTTGTCTATGTTTTTTGTATGTGTATCATCTCAAGTATTTCTCTTTTTAGTTTGTTGTGTTCTTTGTCAAGAATTTTGTCTTGTCATAGTCAAATGCGTGTTTTTCTTGTTTTTTGTGTTTGTTTAATGCAGTGCTGTCGTTTTTTGTGTATTTATTGGGTTTTAGACGTTCTTTGAGGTGTTGTTCTGTTTGTCCAATGTAGACCTTTCCGCAGTTCTTGCAGGGTATGGCGTATACTATGTGGGTTTCCTCCATGTGTGGTATTTTGGATTTTAGTTTTGTATGTACGTGTTTTATTTGATTCATGGCTGAGTAGGCCATTTTGAAGTTATGAGGTTTGAAGATGTTCTTGATGGTTTCTGTTAGTTGCTAGTTATGTATCGTGTGGTATTAGTAATATCGTTTCTCTTTTTTTGTTCTGTGTTGTACAGTATATGTGTTCGTTCTTTGATAATTTTGTTTGTAACGTTTTCTGGGTAGTCGTTCATTCTTAGTAGGTCTTTTGTGTCATTTAGTACGTCTTTTCTTAATTGTGGTGAGGTGAGTTTCAGTGCTCTGTCAATAATTTTATAATGCACTTTTTCTGGGATGGGTGATGGTTTGAATTGTAGTTTAAGATGTAATCTTCGTTTATTTCTTTTCGGTACCATCTTGTTAATAATTTATTATCTTTTCGTGTTATTGTTATGTCAAGGAAGTTGATGCTGTTACTTTTCTCGATTTCTAAAGTAAACTGTAACCTTTTGTGGAATTCATTAAAGGTCTTAAGAATTTGGTCTAATTCGTTTTTGTTCATTATTATCAAACAGTCGTCTACATATCTTTTGAATAATGTGGTGTCTAAATGTGTATTATTTAAAATTGATTCTTCCAAATATTCCATGACCACTTGGGCTATTACACTAGATATGGGACTTCCCATTGCAATTCCGAATTGAAAATAGTTTGTACCTAATTTATATTGTAATACTTCAATAAATTCTTCTTTTGGGATGGAGGTGTGGGTTTTGATTTCAGTCCATTTTATATTAATTATTGTTGGTATTATGGTTATTGGGATGTTAGTGTATAGTGAAATAGCAGAATAAATTTTGTTATTGGATGGTACATTTATAAGGTCGAGATATTGTTTCAGATCGGTTGAGTATTTTCTACACAAAAGACACTACTCTACTCTAAATAATGAATTGCTGGCTCACAGTGGAATGCAGCTCATTCAAGAATCATAGGAGCACTGCGTCTGCGGATTCGCTCAATTTCATTATGTCGTGCTTGCTGTTGTTGTATGTGATGTGCTCTTTCTGGTCATCAGTGCGGTTAGCACGTGAGGTAGCTCATTTCGCACATTTGACTGACTGCGACGACCTAAGTCAGGTCTTCTTCTCCTCGGCATCGTAAATTGTAATTAATCAAAGTAAGAAAATTTCACGCTAACTTAGCTGTAAAGTGTCACTATCACAGCATATCAACACATTAATTAGAATGTCACTATCACAAAGGATCGCAAAAATAAAGAAAATTCTCGCGCACGTAGCGGTAATCTTTACTCACAAAGATAGAAGGATGCACTCATAGATATCGTAATACTTTTTTCCGTGTTCTGAAGTGCGACAGGATGGATTGACAATCTAATGTCAAATATATATATATATATATATATATATATATATATATATATATATATATATATATATATATATATATATATGGTTTTCCCGGTAGTTATTCGAATTTTTCTCACCTTTTCAACCTTCTCTAGACCTCCACGAACATTTCAAGACCAAGAGACCAAGATAAGATAAATCCGTTCAGCCGTTCTCCAGTATTAGCGGGACTAACGAAGAGCAATTGATTTTTATATATATATAGATATACTGAAGCTGTCCGTTTCTTATGAGAAATGTAATGTTTTAAAATTGGTGTTCTGCTGTTGAAAGACAATTTCATGTTGAATATTGCTTCTAAATGAACCGAAGTTTAACCACAAAACATAATACATAATATATATATATATATATATATATATATATATATATATATATATATATATATATATATATATATATATATATTTATATATAACCTGGATAGGCACAACACAACTGCTGTTATCGCAGAACATAGAAAACAGACTATACTGGGACTGCTTCGTCAAAACGCCTAATATTTTATTGTTCATTTTAGAGGAAGAGACCGCTCTCGTCCTGGACATAGCAGTGCCATCGGATGATAATGTGAACAAGACATATCTGAAAAAGATAATGATCGGACCTCGTTTTTGAGATAAAGGAAATCCACCTGCGCAAAAATATCTCGTGGAAAACGTCCACAAACTGAAACTTGAACTGTCACTAGTCTCTACGGCGTAGAAGGAGGTTTGACTTGCCACTTGTCGAATGTCGCAGATTTCTTAATTGTTCGTAAGCTTATCTTGGCAGAATTCGCCCGGTGAACTCAAACATACTTACCCTGAATGGTGAAAATCGATTTTTGATTGGAGGGAGTTATTTTTCATTACATGACAGCTTCACAAATTTTTTAATGAGAAAAAGGGGTCGTATGAAATCTTTTTGAAGAGGTGATTCCATTCTCTATACGACTTCGTGATTTGGGGAAAACGTTCGATCAAAATCAATCAGGGTTAAATCGAACAAATTCTTGTTACTCAAACCAAACGTTTGCGTATCCACCCCTATCAATTTACACCCCAAAAATTTTCATAATGGGAAAAGGATTTTGTGATACCTCATTAGATAAATTATCTGATCCTCAACATCAGTCTGCTTTCGAAAGTGCCATCAAAAAGTAACACTGCTTGGATTCCTATGATTCCCATGAAATTCTATTATGAAATGAACATTCACATCCATGCATTAGTACAATCCAGATTAAAATGATTACCTAACATTTTGTGTTGTCATATGCAGATATGCTTGAGCAATCCTATCCCGTAGTTCTTCCAACGATTCGGGTTCCGTAATATAGACTTCAGACTTGAGATAGGCCCACAAGAAGAAATCGAGAGGCGTTAGATCGGGCGATCTAACCGGCCATTCTATAGCGTTTCTCTTATCTATTGTCCAGAAAGATCTGCACTGCGGCAACATAACGTTATGTCCAAAGAAATTTGGATTTCCTTGGATGATAACTGCTATAAAAGAATCAATCAAAATCTCGACCATGTACAAATAGGTTTCACCATCTAAGTTTTCTGTATAAACATAAATGCTATAATATATTACCCCACTATTGAAAGACATTTTTGAGCTCTTTGAGTATGGCGATGAAATTTGCCTTAAAAAAACTCAATTCGTCAAAAAATTAAACATTCCGACGCATCATTATTGATCTGGTCACTGAAATATTCATGAATCATCTTGAATGTGTCACATACATGCTTAATTG
This sequence comes from Cryptolaemus montrouzieri, assembly GCA_013387265.2. NCBI lineage: Eukaryota > Metazoa > Arthropoda > Insecta > Coleoptera > Coccinellidae > Cryptolaemus > Cryptolaemus montrouzieri. The sequence continues at coordinate 20,333,443 of JABFTP020000165.1, read as the reverse complement.
TGAAAAATTCTGAAAATACTTCTGCGGCATACTCCAGATATTCGCGCAAATCTTTTCACTTATTGTGTATTCTCCATCATGGCAACTTCACCCAAAATGGCCACACAAATTCTTTCGTCATTCACAACTATGGCGGGATTGTGTTTATCAATAACGCATCCAGTTGCCATGAAGTTGCTCGTTAGCTCGAAAACGTATTTGTGCCCCAGTTTCTTTCTACGGTTGCTTCAGTTGAAAATACTAGCAGTTGTTCTAGCACATTTATTATTTTTGAAATATAAACTCACAATTTCAACACTTTTCTATAGTGTGCACACCATCTTCAACTAATTCACCGTTATTTCAGGTTGTCAATATATATTTTCCATAAAGCCATCACAGGTATAATACATGTCAAACAGAAAGATACTAAAATACAGAAAATCATCCATAACCAAACTGTCCAGTAGAAAATCCTGCACCTTACAATAAGCTTTCATTAAAATAATATTTCTTTATTTTACTTTAAATATGCTCATTGTAAGCTGCCGAAATGCTTCTTGAAACTTGTTGAAATCATTTATTGCTGAAAATGTACGTATTTGTGAAGGAAAGTAAGTATAACTGAATCTGTATGCTTTAAACTCGGATTTATATCTTGTGTTATGTAAATGATCCTCACAGCTATGTGTATTCACTAAGTAGTCACACATGTACAGACAAGGTAAAATAGAAAATGTTCCAAGCCACGGAGTACAAGGTGCAGCTTTCCAGGTAGTACCAATCTATTATCGATCTGATACTTCTCTTCTGCAAAACAAAAATCTTCCCCACTCCCTGCGAATTTCCCCAAAAATTGATGCCATACCTCAATCTTGATTCAACCAATGCTGAGTAGGACAGAAAGTATGTTTCAATGTTTACAAGAAAAAAGATGACTTTGAGGCCGTTATAGTATTTACCAATAGAAGCCGCAACATATTCGACATATCTTGTCCAATCGGGCCTGGCCCCAAGAAATACTTCATCATTTTCTTTCACTTTTATATTACCATATGGAAATTCAAAGATACTGTAAGTCTTATGGTATTTGAAATGCAGACATTGAGTTTTACATCAGTTTAGTTGTTCAAAACAAGCCAAACAAGTCTCTAATGTGTGTATACTGTCCTGCGCCATTTCTTTGATTTGTTCAATGTTCTGGCTTGTGAGAATCAATAATGTATCATCAGCATACTGGATGATTGAGTCCCTTTTTTCTTATCGTATGTAATTTGTATAAATGATGGTACAGAAGACACCCCAAGATAGAACCTTGTGGTATAACTGGTACTTTCATTTCATCAAAAACAACCTCATCACATACATATCGATAGCAACTTGAAAAGTATGCCATATACTTCTAACTTCCCAACCGACTTTGGGTGATCAACTTTCTCGAAAGCTGTTTTCAGATATGAAAATATTGCCGCTATTTCTTCTTCATCATTTATAGCTTGAATTACATTACAAATAGCTGCATAAATAACACCAACAGTGGATTTTCCTTTTCTGAACCCACACAGAGAATCCAGGTTCGGAATCGCTTCCAGAAATTATATTATTCTCTTCACAATTATGAGCTCGATAATGTTGCAGAATTTCGTGAGTCTATTGTTATTAAAGTCGTTATAGTGACCTTTGTATATAACTTTAATGTTAATTATCTTCGGATCTTCGGAAAAATACCTGAGATCAGACTTAGATTTATGATATGATTCAATGGTTCATAATGATACATTTCAAAATTTGATGAGCTTAATGGGTATTTCAACATGTACTTCGGATTCCCGATGATATTTAAAAGTTCGCAAGCATCCATAGGCTCCAAAATTATAGAATTGGCTGAAATCTTGAAACTTTGATAGGACAGATGCTTTCTAGTGGATCCCTGTTCCCCTTTGTTTTCACAAACGTTGATAAAAAATTTGTCTCTATTGTTCACAAGTTTTCTTCGTGAGACATCCCTATGTAGGTTTAATAATCCAATTTCATTTTGGTTGTTTTTTGTTGGTTGGTGTTGTTTTTACTCCCCAGGTGGCTTTCATTTTATTTGACGAATTTGAACTGTATTTGGTTGTTCATCTGAGTTTAGCTACTTTTATGACTTTTTTCTTTGTGCTTACATATTTTTTATAGTTACTTTCAATTGTTGAACAACCTAAGATTATTCCAATATAGAGTTTATGTCTGTTTTACAAGATGCTCTCATTCTAAAAATGGTCCATAAATTGCGATTTTTAATCCATTATATATATATATATATATATATATATATATATATATATATATATATATATATATATATATATATATATATATATATATATATATATATATATATATATATATATATATATATATATATATATATATATATATATATATATATATATATATATATATATATATATATATATAGGGTTTTACCCCGACGAGTTGCCTATATATCTGTTCATGCAATCAAACTGATTTCATGAAAAATATAAATCCACCACCCGGTAATTAATACCATTGCCAGGCAATGATTATAATCAAAACATATCCTGGAGTAATTATATATTAGGATAACGTTAAATGTTATGAGAATATATCAATCTACCAGAATATATACATACTATAGCATCATCAGACAATGATATCAATGTACCAACGAGTAGTGTCAGAGGCTTTCTCCCCGGAAAAATCCAGTGTACGGACCTTAGTCAAGTAACTCTGAATGTTACTCATTAATAGTTTCCTTTGTGTGAAGTGGTGAACGATCGAATAGAATACTGCTCTGAATATAAATATGACAAAATTGTCAGTTAATTATATTACATTTATATAAACAAATAAATAAAATATGAAATGAGATTCTGAGCAGTATAAACTAAAGAGAAAACCTATGACTCTACCTCATTATTATTTTCGGAAAGAAACCTACGAAGAATATTACAAGATTTGATGACTGTTATCTTTTGTAACTGTTCAAACAAATTTTTCTTCAGACCCAAAATCTCAATACTTTTGTGAAGATTTCTAGGAATAACGCCTGTTGTAGAAATAATAATCGGTAGAATAAATATTTTCTTCATTTTCCACATTTTTTAATCTCGTCGCCAAGCATCATATATTTAGAAATTTTTTCATTGTATTTATTTTGTATATTATGTGTGTCGGGTATAGCAATATATATATATATATATATATATATATATATATATATATATATATATATATATATATATATATATATAATGATTAAGTAATGAATAAATGTAATATAATCTCAAAATCTTGCTCCATAATATCCAAAAACATTTTGTATGCCTCATTTGCGTCAGTTTCACTAGAGAATTCATCTCAACTGTCGGTTAATAACGTTGTAACAAAATGATCCACTTTTTACTGTGGAAATACACTCTGTACACGTATGTTTTATTTGGTAATCTTTTAAATAATAGATTATTCTTAATGATCTGACATGGCAGATATCGTCAAAGCCTTTTATGAAAATTTTATCTATCAGAATTGTTGAGTGAGATATTATTCTAGTGAGCTCAAACATTGTACAAAACTCAATGAATTCAATATATTCATGAAATTATTTGTTTGTTCATCTTCTTCAAATGTTTATGTTGAAATCGCCACTGAATATTATCGTTTGTTCCTTATACTTATTTGTACATTCACTGAGTAGTTCGTTCGACGAGCTGAGAAATATGTTAACGTCAGTATTTGGTGTTCTATTAACAACCCCAACTAATACATTTTTCAGGCGCACTGAAGGTGCAGGAAAATCGAACAAACATTCAATACTGTCGATATCACAGAGAATCTTTTTAATGTCAGAGTCATTTTACACAAATATCGAAGCATGCCCTATGTCCTATGATCTCTCTACTGTATGATGCAGCCCTTCTATAATCAGAGATAAATACAGAATCTTCTGAAGTTTCAGTCAGACACGTCACATGTGGTTTGGCAGATTTTGTGCGTGCATGAGAAATTTCCATTCCATATAAACGTGTTTTCCTTTTTGTGAGGGTGGGGCTGAAACCTCGCTCTTCCTGAAAGTCTCTCCCGTAGATTTAAGAGAAAAATAATTGTTATTCTAGATGACCACATTTGATTACATAATTGTGTCCTTAACTGTCTTGGAATGCCTAGTTTAAAAGAAGTTTTCTGCCCATCTCTCCTAGTTTTCATCTTTTCGCATATAATATCTCCATTACATCCTTGTCCTTCAAGGAAACACGAAATGTATTGGCTATTTATATCAGGACTTAGACCTGTTAGAAATATCCAGAATATATTTGGTACCGCTTTCGAACATGTTTTTTGAATATTTGCCTGTCTGTTTGTTTATGTAGTACTCTCCTGCCTTCCACTTGAACCTTGATTCAACCATCTTCTATATCCGATATATTTTTATCTAATGCTGGTTCTTCTTGGAAACTTTGATGACATGTAGGTAGATTTTAGAAGATTCACATATGTGGTTTTGGTTTGCTATTTTTCCGCGATTCTGCGTTTCTGAATTTTGCTTGGCGAAGTTGACTGTACTCATTTCATTCAAATATTCTTTTCATTTGTGTTATCATTTTTATGTTACAGTATCCTATAATATGACGAACCTACATAATACGAATCTTGGGTTTTCAGCTTTGTCCACACTGTTCATCTTATTCGAATTCGAAGCTTTCTGTGTTGGATCTTTTATGAGTCTCTGATAAAATCTGTTGTACATACATGTTTTCAATTTCGACCAATAAGACCTTTTTTTGCGAAGACTCTTGAGCAAACAGCGTTGCTGGGTCGTCCAAATTTTGTTTAAGTTTATCAGCATTTTCCCGTAAAATTTTCAATTAATTCGTCTTTCTTCAGTAGCTCGTTCTCCAAATCTACATTCACATTCATTAAGTACTTGGATTCCCCAACGGTTGAGGTTTCAGATGACTTACTGGATTGAATCGTTTGGTCTTTCTTATGGCTGTTTCCTCGTTTTTGAAGGTATTCGGTTCGTTTTCCTTTTTCCAGAAATTCTATCTTCAGATTTTTTATCAGTAAAGCATCTTGAGCGAACTTATTTACCATTTGATTTTCACCTACTACAAAATTCTGCTCCAGTTTTGCTATCATTTCTTTTGTCCTTTCTACATCATTTTCCTTCGCCTTTCTCTCTAAAAAATTACATTTCTTCTTTCATTTTGAGATTCTCTTCTTTAAATTTTCTGAAATTTTCTTGAATATCTTCAGTTATCACTTTTCTAGTGCAATATTTTCATTTAGCAAATTCTTTTTCAATTCGCCATCTTAACAACATTCGGTCTTATATCCATTAATAATTTTAATGTTATTGAGTCCGTCAATGCAGCTCTCATGATAAATTTTCGAACAGTTGCAGAAATAATTTTTCAGCATAACACGCGAACTTTTTTTCATCTGATACGTCCATGTTTGATAATTTCAAACATGAAAAAGAGAATCTTATCAGCAAATGTTCAATGGTTTTTAAATTTATTGTTCAGATTCGCGAAATTTTGAATCGTTTCACTGAGATTGAAAACAAACCGACACATGCCATCAATATGAAACTTCATTTTTATTTATTGATTCAACCGGAAGAAATCTAGCTTTTTCTTAAGAGAGTGATATCGCACGATTCGTTTCAGACCAGCAGAATTATTAACTCTTCGAAATTTTCGAGGATAGTTTTTAGTTGACAGGGGTAGAGGAATGTATCCTTTTCTTAACTTTTTTCGGAACCAACAGAATCAATTTTGATCAAGTGTTTTCCTCAAACGGAGATCGAACGGTTTGATAAAATTCTGGGATTTCTCCAAACAATACTCGATTTCAATTCGTCACATATTATTTGACCGAACTTGTTTAAAACTTATTGGAAACAATACTCGATTTCAATTTGTCACATGTTATTTGAGAAAGTGAATAATTAAGTGGTCGTATAGAGAATGATATCAATGTTTCAAAAAGGTATCACACCCCCCCTTTTCACTATTCAAAAATTTGGGGTGGGAGCTGCCAGGAGTAGGCCGGTGTTACGGGGAGAAGAAAACATGTAACAAAATTTGTCCCCTTCCAATCAAAAATCGACCTGTTCCAGAAAACTCACGGAAAAATCAAACTAGCCGATTAATTCAGGGCTGTTCGTTTTCATTGGGACCCATTGTATATCACATATCACTCTCTGTGAACGGAAAACGTGAATCAAATGGAGAAACAAAGACACATCAAATTACCCATTATGTTTTCATGATATTCTAATACCTACTTTTCTGATTTCAATTTCCAGATGATTATTGATACAATTTTCTTATGTTTCTGCGAGGATTGTGAGAAGAACGACGGAATAGACAGGCCATATTATATGTCTAGAGGCTTAATGAGTTTCGTAGAGAACTCTAAAAAAGTAATAGAACTGCATGATCGTAAGAAGTATCGTCCAAATAATAAAACTGAGGTTTCACCAAGCAATGATGAGGAAAGCCAACACAAAATGAACATAACCTAAGATGTGATGGAATTTTTTGAATTCGTATAAGTGAGAAACGTATTTTCTAAACCTACTATTTTGCATCAAGTAATTATTACGATTCAAATCTCAGACAATAATATTTTTGGATCAACTAGTAGCAATTTATGCCTGGTTTAACAACAAAATAAACCTTGTCATCAAGAACAATTTTAAAATATTTGCGATTTAAAAGATTATATTCGATAGATTAAACCATTTTCTCATTTGTTGTACACTTTTTCAAATACATGTTGAAAGAACAAATTCACTTTGTCCAAACATTCTTGATTTCACAGCGATTTAGAAACTCAAAATGAAAATTTCTTGTAGAAAGCAAGTCAGAGAAGATAGTTGTTCAGTGCTGAAACGCATGGATCAGCAATACAGAATGTTTATATAAGATCAATGTAAATATAATTTTCTGTGACTTAAAGAGAAAAGAAAATATTCGAGAAATTTTCTCATTTCTCTTCTTCTTCGGCATTAAAATTTATCTTCATAGATTACTCATTTCTTAAGTCTATGACTATTATATCATAATCACAGACTAGGGATATAGCCGATATATCCCTGTTCTATGTCATAACACTGAAGTACAATAAATGAGAAAAAATGTGCAGAAATGTATTTTATAAGTGCTTGATTTTCTTGAAAAAAATTCATGACATAAACTAATGATGATCAAATTGAGTTTTTTGTCACCTAAGAAATTGACGTTCATTCACGACTAAAATGTAACAATCTTGAATTTAAGTTATGCGTGAAGTATTTGAATAAAGTAAGTTGAAAAACTGATGTTTCCTTATTTCTGCACTATCCTACAGGTAATAACCGAATCTGGTGAAAGGAATCAAGTTTCCTTTGAAAAATAAGTTTTCTGCAATATATGTTTTGTAAATTTAATGAGCCATGTTTTTCACTTGTTGCTTTCATTAATTTTTTCAAATCACATTGTAGTAGCTAATAGTTTCCTGTTTTTATATAAAACAAACAAAAGTAGTCTGCCCAGCTGTAAATAATGGTGATGAAAATGTCAAATATTTTGCCGGTCAACAATTTTTCACATCAAACCAAAATGTTTTTAATTCAAACATTTATATATTCTGATTCTATATTCGTTCATTTAAATGGAAACCGGCAAATCCCTTATATTCGTATATGCAAACATTTATTTTTAGGAAGATACAACAGCGTTGCCAACGTCTATCACATCACAGCAAACATTCCGTTATGACTTTGTTGCAAAAATAATTATAACCATAGAGATGAAATTCTCCAAATTGCGTCAAAATAAACAAATATAAAAGTATGCTAAAAGAAAGCTCTCTGATATATTCGAAACAGGTATTCTTGAAACGTGAAATAAGCGTTCGAATGGCAACACTGATTGACATAATATACAATATACACAAAGCTAGAGCTGGTCTCGTCAGTCACAGAATACGCGTGCCCGAAACTGTAAACCGTGAAATCATTTAGTTCTCTTTCAGTTTTGACTCCGACCTTCCATCTTTGTCTCTTGGAACACGCAAACAGCTTGATGCCGAGTTGGAGATTGTAATATTGGTGTTTCGTGGAACTTTGGATAGGTGAATCTGTGGACCGACGTTTGTGAGAGTGAGTTATTTTGAGTTTCGGATACAATATATGGTTATACGAAATCTTTTAACTAGTGCCCTTATTGTTTGTGAATGATTTTTAAGTGAAGGTAAATTATATACCTATGTTTCGGTATTTATATTTGTCGAAGGCTTCCTAATATTTTGTTTACTATTTTGGGATGGTAATTGAATTGTCTGTTTGAAAAGCCTTTAATGTTTGAACGAACTTAAATTGGACATGTACTTTACTAGGTCAACGTTCAAAAACTTCTTTCCACCAAAGTGTTTTCAACTCTTTTCCTGTATTTGTTTTTTTAATTTTTATGAACAGTTGTTTTTCGAGCATCATAAATCTCATTGACTTTCAAGGTTGCTATCGCATCTTCCCCTACCAAACATCGGTGGCACTGTTCTGGAAGTATAAACACTATATGTATGACTAAGAATGTTGATGTGCAAGCAAATATTTTCCTGCAATATTGGTGGCTTTTTCGATCTACTTCACTAGTTATTTTATCAATTATAAAATAGGTTTTTAATTGTTCGTTCATAATCCACAAGTTCTCCCGAAATAGGTCAAACTACATCTTAAAAACAATGAATTATGTCTTCTGAACACAAAATTTATCAAACTCCCAGTTTTTATTGATTGAGATTAACCTTCAGGCTAAAAAAATAGGAGTGCCAGTTTTTTCATGCCTAATTTAAGAGCCACAAGGGTTAATTTTCTGATAAAATGGAAATCATATTTGGACGTATTGATAATAATAAATACATAGTGCTTTGATTTTTGTTTAAAAATGAAATTTGAATAGCTACCTTTGAGTAAAAAAATTTTATATTAAATAATTTTGGAAATGGTTAAAAATTATCTCTGTACTAGGTGAGTATTTTAAATTCACCTTCAAATCAAATAATAAACCTACTTCAATCTATTCTATGGTTGATACAATAAGTTTGGTAATTACAAATATGAGAATTTTAAATCTATTAGTCTACTAATTCCATATAATTGACAGTTCATCTCATTGTGTTGATGGGAAATTACAGAATAATTTTCTAGATAGGGAGAAACGCAAGAATATTCCGGAAAAACTCATAACTCCAAGCATGAAATTATAAGGAAGAAAAGTGAACATTTGAAATGAATAAAGGTTAGCTCATAAACATATATTTTATAAATTTATAAATATTTTAGGAAAGATATTGATGTAGAGGTTTCCACTGATAACTGATCTTATATAAATAACGTTAACGTTTTCAAAGTAAACATTTACTTTTTCAGATAAGTTCGAATTGGTTAATATTCTTGGAATCTATTTTACTGGTTTTCTAAATTTCTGAGAGATTTTAGTTCTGTTTGGCCTTTATAACGTCCATAATAATTTCGACACATACTCTTGAGATTGAGTATGTGTCGAAATTATTCGACACATACTCAATCTCAATTACGAGATAAATCTCAATTTCATGATAATTATTATGATTGAATTTTTGGAATGTAAAATGAATTTTTATTTTATTAAAAACTTTAACGGAAAAAACCTGAGGGTTTTTTTTAAATGTATCTTAACTTAAAACCACAGAGGAGTAGAAACAGGAGAGTAAAAAAGAAAGGCGGCCATAATTCTAGATTCATATTAAATACATGCTGCTCAAAATCAAACAACCTAATGAATGGTTTATGAAGTTGGTAGGTATTACAAACGTTTTTCAGCTTTCTTCTCTGATATGCATTTGAAACAAGTTCGGTCAACAATTGTTGAATGAAAGAGCTAATATGTATTTTTAAAACCCAATTCTGTTGAAAATAAAACATATTCGGACAATTCGTTGAAGTAAATATTAATATTTTAGACACGAACCGTTCAACATTTATAATTGAATCAACATATTAACTCATTGAGAATAAAATTTGATATTTTTCCATGGTTCAAATCAAAATGAGAAAAAAGTGAGTGATGCTAATTTGGGGCAGCCCGTACAGGATAATCAATACTTGTGATTGCCTGACATTCATTGCTAATGTCATCCATACTGCTTGAGTTGATACTAGCCCGTGAGCCAGCGATAGATTTTATGCGAATAATTTCCTTTCGCTAAAAATTTGAGAAATGCTTCAGACAATAGTGCCGTGAAGTCTAGTGGACGTCAGCTGTGGCATCATGGGTGGGTTTGACGACAACAGCAGCCCCAGAAACATCTAACAAGAAAACACGTTTTCATCATTTTTTCCGGGTTTGATAGTTATTAGTTGACAATATTAAAAATGAAAAAAATAAGTCAGCTGGTTATTGCGCGATGGATTATACGTCAACTGATCATTTGAATATGTTCAAATTTTGTCAGGTGGTAGTTTGCATGATAATATTAAATGAAACAAATCGTCAGCTGGGTGAAGGATGGTGAAAGACCCTTCACGCATTGAAATAACTAGGTGTATCAAAACTAGGCTTGTTTAAGTCTGTTTAAGTTGAAATTCAGCAACTGAGGGTTTTTTTCCCAGATATACCAAACAGCAAATCCCCGCAAATACAATATCAATAATTTCTTAGAAAAAAATTTCTACAAATATAAAATAGTTATTCTATCGCGTGAATAAAATATTCAATGAATCCGTTTCATATTTTCTACAAAAAAGAAAATTTAAATGATTTTAACATAAGAAAATTTATAAAATCAGACAATGAACTAGATGATTATTCAAATGGGCTAATTTTTTTCTTTACAAATAATTAACCTAGTTTCTCACGTTCATTACATATTCCTAAAATAACTTGATGAGCCAAGTTATGTCTTTGTACATATATCCTGTACAGGGTGGGTAAATTTCAATGTATTTGTACGGCAGCTATATGAAATATTACAGATAGAGAAAAATGAACTGTCCTCTCCCGATCTTATTTTCAGGAACTAGTTTAGTGGTACGAAATATTTATGATATCTCTTTCCGTTCTGGACTTATTCGAAATTTCTCGAATTTTGTGAAAATCGTCCATCGCGGATATCCCAATCATCATCAAAGTTACATAAAAATAAGTTTGACATTCTACAGGCACTTTTTTGAGTAGAATACAGTGCTGTGTGAAAAAAAAATTAGCTCAGCGGTTTTCGAGTTTAATGCAAAAATGCTTTATTTCAATTGAAACCAAATTTTACCTCTATTGGATGCAGTAATTTTTTTCCTTTTCAGGATATATATATATATATATATATATATATACAGTGTGTTCCAACGAAAATTTGACCCCCCCTATAACTCCGAAATGAGTAACATTAGCGAAAAACACCAAGACACGTCGATTTTTGTTTCGAGGGGGAGCATTTTTCGAAATAATTCGAAACTTGTCAGATCAACCCCTACCCCAGCAACCCTAATTTCGAAATTCATCATAGGAATAAGGGTCGAGTGGCACCTTACTGTAAAGGTCTGTCAATTCTCCATTCTGATTTGTCATTTTTAGAATTTTAAATTAACATACAGGGTGTCCCAACCGAGGGTAAGTTGAATTCCTGCAAATCCCAAATACTAAATGAAATCGATTTATTTTGGCATAATGCAAGCGCAGGTTTATGCTCGGTCTAGAAAACGACCTACACTTGTGAATTTGGAGTTGGTGCAATCAACCCCTATTTCCAGCATCCCCAACTCAAAAATCATTCGATCGAAAATAGGTCAAGTGGCACCTCGTTGGAAAGGTATTTCAATTTTCTCTTCGAATTTGGTATTTTCGAAATTCAGAATCAGCATACAGGGTGTCCCGGAGCAGGAACACTGAAAACCCAAATAACTTTTTGAAACTGGTTCATTTCGGTATAATACGAGAACATGTTTATGTTTGATTCGAGAATAAGACTCTCTTGCGTGAATATGGAATTTTGCAATCAATCTCTTCCATTCAGCATCCCCAACTCAAAAATCATACAAGTGATTACAGGTTGAGTGGCAAAGTTCCAGAAAGATTTTTCTATTTTCTGAATCACTGAGGCATTGGTTTCAGTTTAGCAATCGAGGTTTTCTGGCGTGAGGATCAGGATGAGGGATGATGGAGAAACTGATTGGATGCTCATCTAAACAGGAAAACGAGATTTATTGAACTTGTATTCAATTGAAAACAAAAACTAACTTGATTATTACAACAATTGTTCAAAATGACCTCCGCCCACCTCCATACAGTTATACAGACGATTTTCGAACTCTCTTCTCACATTAGCGAAAACTTCAGGAGTCAAAAGTCGGCATTCTGTGATAATCCTCATCCGCAGCTCCTCCAGGTTTTCTGGTCTTGTGGCATAAACTTTAGATTTTAGATGGCCCCACAAAAAAATCTAGGGATTTAAATCTGGTGACCTGGCTGGCCACTCAACAGGTCCTCTTCTACCAATCCACCTTCCTGGGAAATTTTCGTCTAAATATTGGCGCACCCGAGCATCATAATGCGGAGGAGCACCGTCTTGTTGAAAACGCATTTCGTCCTCAGAAAGAGTTGGATCGTTCTGTAAAATTTCTGTCAATCTAGGATGTATGTGTTCCTCTAACAACTGTAGGTAGCCATTTCCATTCAGATTATCCTCAATAAAGAAAGGCCCAACTAGATGATTGCCAAAAATTCCTGCCCAAACGTTCAACTTCTGAGGCCTTTGCGTGTGGGCCTCTCTAAACCAATGAGGATTCTGAGTGTCCCAATATCGACAATTATGTCTATTCACTTCACCACTGAGCATAAAGGTGCTTTCATCAGAAAAACAGATGTTATGCAGAAAATTTGGATTAGCGTTTAGGTTTTCACTTAGATTTTCACAAAACTGTAAACGACGATCTGGATCATCTTCGTTTATTTCATGCACTAATTTTACCTTGTAGGGTGAAATTTGTGATGTTTCACGATTCTATGGACAGTTGTAGCTGATACACCAGTCAGACGAGATAGTTTTCTGATCGAAGTAGTATTCTCCATTTGTAGATGACCCACTACTGCCACTTCCGTTGCCTCATTTCTGACAGGACATGCCACTTCATGTTTTTGTTTGCCACCGAACCCGTAGCTAGGAATTTTTCAACCAAATATTTAACGTACTGGTGACTGACTCCTTTCTCTTTCAGGATGGTTCCTATCGAATATCCTTGCCGTTTCTTTGGCACAACTGTTATTTCGAAAATACGTCGATACAATTTCGACCCTTTCCTCAGTGGAATAAACCATTTTCAGATTAATTTCAACTGACGAACAACAACAATAATGAGGAACTGATCTGAATAATAATAATATTTCATTGCAAAAATGAGAAATAACAGATGACTGCACGCCAGATGGAAATGAAAAAAATGTGAACATTTTCAATGCAGAAATCAGCTTTATTTCTTCGTAATTGATGCTCAACTCATCGTACCCCAATACTTTTAACAGTTTCGAATTAATTTTAGTTGATAATTTCAAATGACGATATTGAATTTTTCGAAAGCGACATCCTGTATGGAGAGCCGAACTGAATGAAATGCTTTAATCATTCTGGAATTCAAAAAACCTTTCTGAAGATACCACTTGAATTATTTGTATGATTTTCAAGTTGGGGATGCTGAATGGAAGGGGTTGATTGCAAAAATTCTATAACCACACAAGAAAGTCCTATTCTCGGATCAAACATGTTCTCGTATACCGAAATGAACCAGTTTCAAAAAGTTATTTGGATTTTCAATGTTCCTGCTTCGGGACACCCTGTATGATGATTCTGAATTTCGAAAATACCAAATTCGAAGAGAAAATTGCAGTACCTTTCCAACGAGGTGCCACTTGACCTATTATCGATCGAATGATTTTTGAGTTGGGGATGCTGGAAATAGGGGGTTGATTGCACCAACTCCAAATTCACAAGTGTAGGTCGTTTTTCTAGACCGAGCATAAACCTGCGCTTGCATTATGCCAAAATAAATCTATTTCATTTAGTATTTGGGATTTCCAGGAATTCAACTTCACCCTTGGTTGGGACACCCTGTATGTTAATTTAAAATTCTAAAATGACAAATCAAGGTGGAGAATTGACAGACCTTTTCAGTAAGGTGCCACTCGACCCTTATTCCTATGATGAATTTCAAAGTTAGGGTTGCTGGGGGTAGGGGTTGATCTGAGAAGTTTCGAATTATTTCGAAAATGCTCCCCTCGAAACAAAAATCGACGTGTCTTGGTGTTTTTCGCTAATGTTACTCATTTCGAAGTTAGAGGGGGTCAAATTTTCGTTGGAACACTGTATATATATATATATATATATATATATATATATATATATATATATATATATATATATATATATATATATATTTATATATATAACACTTGTAGACAATTATTGCATTCAATTCTTCTTTTCGAAGAAAAACCTGAAATATCCACAATTGCATTCATTAGGTGCATGCCTATCAATGATTCATATTGTTCTATCACTGAAAACCACAGATTTTAAAGATCCTTTTCAGGATCACAATATAATTAATATTGCGCAAACAAAACAATGATAATAATAATACTGCCCGTTGACGCTCAGTTGAGCAAAAAGAATCACGCATGGCTTTACGGGCTTACCTCTAGTTCCATATATAACGTTTCAATACTATACGAATTACTGAATTCGATTAAAAATACGCGAGCGAATTAACGATTGCAAGTTGTCAGCTGTGGACGTGTTCCTTAGAATTTTAAAAGCAAATCTTCCCGAGTTTTGAGTATCAGGGCAACGACCTATTCAGAAAACATGATATCATATTACCAAACCCTTGGATAGTCAGTTACCATTCATTAGATGGGTCAGGGCCGGTTAGGCCTGTCTATTATAATCTCATATCCGAATTCCATCCAGAATATGGGTGAGGGCCGAGTAAGCCTGTTTATAAAAATTAAATATTCCAAATTCCACTCGTAATATGGGTGAGGACCAATTAGGTCTGTATATAATAATCTAATGTACAAACTTCCACTGAAAATATGGGTGAGGGCAAATCGAGCCTGTATCTAAATGATCTGATATTTCATTGAATTCATTCAAAGACGCCAAAGAATGCAAGGATAAGAATTCAATACAAATGCTGCAAAGATCAAATAGACATTGTTACCGAATCTGTTTTTGATATTCTAATTTCCTTACATATGGTTTAAGCGACGGAGAATTGGTCGTATCACATCAAACATCACATAAAAGGACTTGATTAGGTTACTACCAATACACAACACAACAAAGAAAAGGGTCCTATTTTATAAAAATAACTTCAAGGCAAGTTCAGGTACTAGACGATCACTTGGCTTTTCATTTGACCGATTTCAGTCGGTCTCAGGTGTAATTAATATAGGGAAGAAAATAAGATAATTCAGGTATCACAATTTACATAAAAGCCATGCATTTTGCATCGTCTTTCATAGACCTGGGTTGGGGGTGTTTCAATGACATTAAACTTTTCTCAAACGAAAATCAAAAACACATACGAAAATCTTTAGACAGAAACAAAAAGTCCTAAGGATACAAAGGGGAGAAACTACTTCATCCACAAATATTCAAATGTATTGCCATTGTTTTCAATGCATAAATTACTTCTCCGAGAAACACTGCGGCAGGCATTATAAATATGAATATTGCTGACAGAAGCAAGGCATTCCCTGAAATTCTGTTTTAACTCTTCTATATTGTTCCTGTAGAGGGAAACCTCAACATGACCCAAAAGAAAAAAATCTAATGGCGTCAAGACAGGGGAACGAGGCGCCCATCTCACAGGACCTTTAGTCCCTATACAATTATGTCCAAAATTCAAATTCATTAGACCAGTGATGGCCCTTGTTTGGTGGGAAGGGGCACCATCATGTTGAAAAAACATATTTGATCTTTCTAATTACAGAAATTTAACGGAAGTTGATCGAGAAATCCTTCAATGATATTATTGTTGATGATTATTTCTAAAGATTCTCCATTTAAAATTTCATCAAAAATTTGTAAACGCCAAAATGCGACTCACTTTCAGTGCACACCACACATTGAAACCATATCTTCCTTGATGGTGCAAAATCAATATGGCATTGAGGACCAAAGATGTTCATTAAAACGAGTAAATATCCCATCGTCAGTGATGCGATGACTTCATCTTTCCATATGACTTCTCCAAAAAAAAAATCTGTAAGAGACCGTACATATGAGATTTGCAGCAAACATATTTTTTTTTGTCGATCATTGTTATTAGAGATTTTTACAACTATTTCACCTAGAAAATGAAAAAAGTGGCTTGATAAATTTCGACTCATTTCTTTAACGGACAACCACAGGGTGAACCAAATTCGATGTTATAGTACAGCAGCTATGTGAAATTTTGTAGATAGAGAAAAACCATCCCCTCTCTCTCGACCTCGATTTCCGAGGAGATCTCATTGGTGTAAATGGATCTCAGCCATCTTCTTTAATTTACCAGTTATTAAAAAATTCTGGAATTTTCCGGATTTCGATATGTGATGATATCTTGAATGCTATTGAATTTAGGCAATAAATATCTTCACATTTCTATGGTCTTTATTTTGAGTAGAATTCAAGTACTTACTTGAAAAAATTTTTGCTTATTGGTTTCTGAGTTTAATGAGGCAAACTTGTGTATTTTCAAATACGAACTATTGGTGAATCTGGAATCAATATAGAGGATTATTTTTTTGTATTTCCAAATATAAATCACATGCCTTATTCGTTCCTTCAACATCAGCGTATTTCATCAAAAAATTGAAATTTCATATATATCCACTCGGAAAATCGCAGATATTCACAATTCTATGGTAGAAGAGGTTTGTTTATGTTCGCCAAACACACTAGCAATAGAAATAATTTTTTTCTTTCCATATATATCACATGGTATATCAATTCCTTCAACTAATGTCTTTTTTGAAAGAAAATTCATGTATATCCTTGGGAACATAGCAGATATTCTATGGTATTACAGGTTCGTCTTTGTGGCTCAAAGATCCCGTTTATTGAATTCTGTGTTCACTTCTGAGAACATAGAGTTTTTATCAACAAATTTAATTTTGAACTTGAAAGAAAATGTGTTTTGACGAAAAGCAATAATTATATACACGATAAATTGAATCAATAAACAAATTATCGCATTTACTATTGAGTGATCACCGAAATTCCAGTCCAGCAGTTGGGATACGGTTCGTTTCTGGTGTGGCTGTAGACTGTCATGATGAAAATATATATTTCCTCTTTGCCTTGATGGCAATTCATCTAAATATCCTCTCACTATGTTCTCAACTATAAAACGATGGTAGATTTCACCGTCAAGGTTGCCGTCAAAAACACACTGTATGTGCTCATTGTGCCTATAACGCGTCGATAAAATTTTGGGTTCTTTTCTTGTTTTTGAAGGTACTAGTGACTAACATTAAGTCGTCGTTGATTAGTACGAGGCTGGAAGAATTGCGATTTTCCCATCCAATAGGTTCTGAATTCATTCTCCTAGAGATTTCATTTGACGGCTTAAAACTTCTGGTTGGGCTGCGACGATGGCATCTTCTCAATTTTCAATTTCATACGTTTTGCTCCGTTGTGCTTTAAAAGAACCTCCATCAATCAAATTGTCCTTCGGTCTTTTGAGAACAGACTTATGCCGCTGTCTCCTCTCAGGGAATCTATTGAATTAAGATTCTTCCGTAGCATCCGATTCATACCCATTCTGTATATAACATTGCAACATCTCATTCTTTTCGCAATTTTGGAATTGAAGAGCCATAACGATTGAGTTATGAGTAGAAATTTTCGAAGCAGAAGAACGACATGAACTTATGACATGAATAATCCTTTTCTCAGAATCAATGCTATTGATTGAATATTGCTATTGTTTCAAACATAGAATTGAATGAAGCCACATCAATGAGATTGAATAGTTGAAAGTGTCATAAAAGAAGGAAAATCTTATGTTCCAAGGGGTGAACTCTATTGTTTACAACACAGAAATGAATGAATGGGATCTTTGACGCACAGAACAAACCTTTTATTCTATAGAAATGTGAATATCCGCAATATTCTGAGGGGATAGATATAATTTCCGATTTTTTAGTGAATGAGGTATGTGATATATATTTGGAAAGAAAAAAAATAATTACCTCTTTTAATACCAAAATCATCAGTTGCTTCATAACTCAGAATTCGATTGGCAAAAAAATATTTTCAATACGACCTTGTATTCTACTCAAAAAGATATCTGTAGATGTGAAAATATTTTTCACCGAATATCGTCACATGTCGAAATCCCGAAAAATCCAGAATACCTGAATAACTCGAAAACTAAAAAAGCTGAAATCCGTTTTCTCTAACGAGTTTCTCGAAAATCGAGCTCGAGAGAGGCAGTATTATTTTTCTCTATCAGTATATCACATAGCTGCCGTACTATAACGTCGAATTTGGTCCACCCTTTACTAGTCTGTGGAAGAAATGAGTCGTAATTCATAAAGCCACCTCTTTCATTTTCTGCTTGAAATAGTTGTGAAAATCTTCTGATTACAGTGCTCGACAAAAAAATTCTTCTTGCTGCAAGTCTCATGAGTCAGGTCCGGCACCAATGGTGGATTTGGCTACGACAGTCCATAAAACATGTTAAGGAAAAGAAAGGAAGAAAGAAATATTTGAGTTTGCGTAAAGTTGAATAAAACAAAACATATTGGTGGAAAACCCGTCAACTGAGCCAGTGACATGTAGCATAGAATCCAAGGGGTTTTTCCGGGTATACGAACATTGAATCTTTTAGATACAACATTGATAGTCAATTCAGAAAACAGGTCTTGACGTTTTTTTATTTGTGTCAATGTCTGTAATATTTTTCGAGATGATGTAAGAATAAAATTTTACACAGAATTCCGATTTTGCTCGAAGTGTTCCGTTTACTAGAAACATTCAAAAGTTATTTCAAATAATGTAGAAACTAAAAAGACTTTACTATGAGCTTCTGTGAACTTCTGATCAATCCAAATTTTATCTTAAAAACAAAATTGTACAAATACGGTTCATAATCGAACTCGAAAGTTTTTTCACACAGTTCAGGTGCTTCATGGACTACAAATATGTATTTAGATATAAGCCAATGAATGTAGAAACAAAAGAAATAGAAAAATTATTAATCCTTTGGCTGACCTTCATTATAGAGAGGATATTGTTGGTATTTTATTAAAAAAAATGTTTTTCATTAACATTGTTCCCAAAATTCATTAACAAGTCACATATACGACTGAAACCAGCGAAGCATCACATAGCACAAAAATAGGTACATTTGGAAGTACTCTGCATTTAGAAGAAAGAAGAATGATTTTATTCGCCAAACACCTGCTTTTCCTCTGCATAAGCCATTTAAAAGAGATATTTTTCGATCAATTGGGATACATAATTATATTATAATTGCTCAATTTTTTGGGTCTTTCACATGAATTTTGCTATATCGCACAAATAAGAGCTGATCAGGCAAAACGAAGGTCATTTTCGCTTTAAGTGTACCTAAATTACAATAAAAATATGGCCGTTGACTCTGCAACAAATTGCCTTTTTAGCTAGCAGTGAAATAAAAAAATTCAATTACACCTTGGAAATGAAGAAGTCACCAGATGAGTTGAGACTTATTTGTTTAACCATTAGGTATACCGGGTGTAACTGAAACTAGGGCCACCCCTGTAACTTTTTTTCTATTTGGAATGTTTTAATGAAATTTTGGAATTGGATAGAAGACAACATTTTGAATTTGATAACATAAATATGTTTGACATACCTACTTTTCAAATGGGATACCCTATATTTTTTGCTTATTTAAATTGTTCATCTCATCCTACGACCATTTGACATATTTTTGAAAGAAAAACAAAACACAATCTTTTTTTTACAATTTTCACTTTTCGTTCTAGAAGGAAGGCTAACAGTGACAATTGGCTTCGCCCAACATCTCCTATCACGAAAGTACAGGATTGATTCTAAAAATTTAATTGCTCATTTTTCACGGGGTGTCAAAGTTTTAAATTTCAGTTTTTCCTCAAAAAGTAGGTTTGCTTCTGAGACAACCATATCGTATAGGACATGGGTGCTTTTTGAGTAGATCTCGAGAGGAAAAAAAATTTTAATAAATAGGTAACTAAACTACAAACATTTATTACGTAATAAAATAACACTGCTAGCGGCAAATGGCGGCTTTATCAAAGGAACGCGCGGTACTTGTCAAAGAAAAGCCGCGTTTTTTATTCTTGCCGCTTTTCGAGAAATTTCGGGCGAGTGCAGCGAAGAAATCTAAATTGTATCATTTTAATGACGATTGAGAGGAATAATTTTTCTTTTGTATGGTGAAGGATAAGTGCATCAGTTGCAATACCTAAGCATGATAACTTAGAGAGGCATCATAAACCGGTTCATAAAAACTATGAAAAGGATTTTCCGCCACAGAGTGAATTAAGAAAACGAAAAGTACGTGATTTGATATCTTGTTTGAAAAAAGAACAAACCATGTTCACAAGACCGGCCAAACAATCAAAAGCTGCTACGATCGCGTCATTTAAAATATCTCATGTATTGGCGAAACACTAGAAACCATTCGAAGATGAATCGGTTGTAAGGGAAGCATTTATTGAAGCGGGTGAGACTTTATTTGGAGATTTTAAAAATAAAACAAACTTCAGTTATCTCGTCCGACTGTCACAAGGCGAATTGAAGTCATGAGTCCAGGACATGACATAAATTAAAACGTGAAATCATGAAATGTGCATACTTTTCTTTACAGTTGGAAATTTTGACATTTTGTTCAATTTTGTAAAAAACTATAAGCTATCAATATATAAATTAGTGTGCATTACAACCGATGAAGCACCAGTAATGACTAGAAACAAAAACGGTTTTGTTGCATTGTGTCGAGCTAATGAAGATTTCCATTAATTTTTTTCATTCCATTGCATTATACTTCAACAAGTTTTGTGTTAAAAAGTTTCAAACACGGAGGAAATTATGGGCATTGCAACAAAAATTGTGAATTCCATCCGTGCATGTAGCTTGCAACGGCGGCTCTTTAAGTTGCAGTTGGAAGATAGGGAGTCAGCTGAACACACTGATTTAGTTCTTCACAGGAACGTCAGGTGGTTGAGTCGCGGAAAATTCCTAGAAAGGTTTCAAGAATTATTGCTAGAAATAACAGCTTTTCTAGACGAAAGAGGGGATGACACTCGGATGTTGAAAAACGAAAAATGGCTGACTGATTTGGCATTTTTGACTGACATCACAATGACTTCAACACCATTAACTTGGAGCTTTAAGGTAAAGGAAAAACTATTATTAAGATGATTTTCGCAGTAAACGCATCCAAAAATAAATTGCAACTAATGATAGATCAACTGAAAAGAAAGGATCTGAAACATTTTCCGTCTTTGAAAGCAAGGATTCCTCAGTTGAATTATGATACGTATGTGGCAGAATTATCAAATATTATTGGACTATTTGAAAGCGTTTTTATGATTGCAGTAAATTGGCAAATAAAGCATCCTTTATGAGTTATCCTTTTTCATGTAAAAACATTGAGGAATTAGCTACTGAAATAGCAAGTCAGTTTAATATGAAGTCATGTTCTATTGAAAATGAGTTGGTGCACATTATATCAGATATACATATCAAAGCTACAGTATCTGATACACATTTCTGGTATTTTATATCTGAAGATAAATATCCGAATCTAAGGCAAATCGCCCTTCAACTGACGGAAATGTTTGGGTCAACTTACTTGTGCAAGTCTGAAATGAAGCTAATTAAGTCAAAATATCGCAATCGACTAACTGACGATAATATGTCATGCTTGCGGTTAGCACTCAGTGGTTACGTACCATCTTATGAAAAGTATGCTGAGGACATGCAGCGCCACACTTCAACATCCAAAGTAACTCCTGAGTTAAGTTCAACAGCACATGTAACTCTTTTGTTTTGTAACAACTAATAAACTCGCAATTTTGAATAACTATGAGTTTTTCATTGATATTATAGAGAAGAACCTAACTAAATCTATAATGTATCATGTATGTACGACAACCCTGCATCACACATACTCGCAGCCTCTCAGAGTCGATCGCAAGTAGTCTAAAAATATTGAGGTAGATCGCCAGCACTTTAAGTTGAGCACCCCTGGTATAGGGCATAACCTGAAACGAAATGTCAAACATATTTATGTTATAAAATTCAAAACGTTGTCTTCAATCTGATTCTCAAATGTTATCAAAATATTCCAAATAGAAAAAAGCTACAGGGGAGACCCTAGTTTCAGTTACAACCGGTATACAAAAAGATTAGTTGGCTTATCAAATCGTTTTATAGATTTATAAATGGACGTTAAGAGTCGGGAATTCATTTGCAAAAGAAAATTACCCGAGTTGAGTATTCATCTAATTTATTCACTGCTTTTTATCAATTATCATATAAAAAAAACTATTTATTTGAATTACTTACTGTGATATATTTTGGAGGCAGAGTTGTGAAGCGTCTATAAATAGTAATCGCTACGATACAGTCGAAAATCGTTCATTTTAGTAGGTAGAACTATTGATTTTCCAACTGAATTGTTTACTTTTCAAAATCACAATATTTTTCTTGTTCTCGTTTGATAAAACATGCAAAACGGTTTACCTTGAACGTTTCACTCACGTAATAGAATAATTATCTTACGTTCCCAAAAAATTTTCCGAAATGACTAATAATGTTTATGTAAAGGGATGTTCATATATCCGAAAAAAATCTCCTGACCTAATGAATTTAAACTTGATCAAACGAACGATGCTCATTCCTGGTTTCGGTACTACTAATTCAAATGCTTTAGCTAACGGATTTTCCTCCATCGTACACTCGGCTGACATTTTTGTCTCTTTTTTACAAGTTCGTATGAAATGCTGATATATATATATATATATATATATATATATATATATATATATATATATATATATATATATATATATATATATATATATATATATATATATATATATATATATATATATATATATATATATCGAGTTTGTACGTACCCGCTGACGCCTTTTTCTATATCAATATTATGTCATATTATTAAAGTTTCTACTAGGAAGAAGTGACAAATTCTTTTTAGAGCTGCAGTTAACAAACTTACCGATTGTGACGCAGTTGACGTTTACGAGACACAATTGTCTGCAGCATTTGTCAAATTTTCGACCGAGAGAAGATGACAGACAAAAAACCGCCCAGGAACCAGCATCGCTGGTACTGTAGCCTGTTAGGAAATCGTGGAGAGTCATAAATTTTTCGGTGAGGGAGAGCTCATAGTTGTATCTAGAATAATTGGTCATAGAAAAAGACTCATACCTATTATTTAACGAAAATTTATGATCGTCTATTTATATGCCTTTCTGCAGATAGTAATAATTTCATATAACATTTGTCGTATTAAAAAGCCAAGTTAATTACACTACTTTTTGAATACCTAGATAGATAGATTAACATAGAAACCTGCATTTTTGTTGAAATACTCTAAAATTTTGAGTTCTATCTGCTTCCAGACCTTGTATTCCATAATTGCAATGAATATTGGATGTTTTATTTTTGGTAAATTCGAATAACTAGTGGCAATCCTATGAAAAATTTTATTTGAATTTATCGAGTTATCCCGCTTTCGATTTTCGATCTGGAATATTGCTCAACAGAATCAGCTACATAAATATATTTACAACGATACGATTCTAAATTTAGACTAACCTAGAGAACGTGTAAGTAGCAACAGTCGAGTAGGCGTTAGAAATTCTTCTAGAAAGGTATTATTTTGCGTAACGTTTTCTTTCACAACTTGCAGTTTTCATTATTTGGATCTCTGTACGATGTTAATATTCATGAATACCTACTACCAAATAAAAACAAATATTTATGTAGAAATAATATGACTTACTGAAACATTTTGTTACAGGTTTATAGGAAGCTAGAAACATGGGATGTGGATTTTCCCAGGACGGTCAAGTCCAACAGGTACGAATCTGGAAGATATCCATGTTTAAAGAACAATTCGCTGAAGACCTACATGATTTCATGTTTTCCAACATTATAAATTGACACATGATATTAAAATATGATAAGGCCCAAAATCAGGAATGTAGAAAATTCAAGAATATTTGATAAGTCACAGAAGATAATTTTGGTTTAGTTCTTTGTCAGCCATTTGTTTCATTTCGCATCTTCAAAATTATTCTTTCTCTTTCAGCTTTACCAATTTCGTAAGCTTCCTTCGGCACAGGATAACTTCGAGATACCAGAAAGACCAGAAAATCGAAGAAAAACTGACAGAAAGTACCTAGTGGCCTTCATTGTGGTACTTATTGTTTTGGTAAGTTACCATGTAGTAAATAACGTCTACAACATTACAACATACATACAAGCATTGATTCACAATATATATATATATATATATATATATATATATATATATATATATATATATATATAATCTAAAAACTGTACAAATGTTTATGTATATAATGAATTCAATTTTTTTGTTTTCAGATTCCATTTCTGGTGTATACGTTAATGTACACGGACTTAAGAACATTATCCGGCACTGATAATTGTGGTAATTTTTGCGGGTATAAAAATAAGAAATACGATGAATGGGCATGCACGGGAAAGGATTACACCGATCAGAAGTAAGTATATTTCTCATTACTTACGTAACGACAAATGTTGATAAGTGAAATAATAGAATATTTTAAATTAGCATTAGTTATGAAAATTGCATAACTATCGCGCACGTACGTTGTAATTATGATAATTGCGGTCAGAAGGGGAATCGAGTGAATAGACTGTATAAAGAAAAATTAAGACGGTGCCTTATGGGTGCAACATCGATTTAGAACCTAAAACCATAAACTTGAGTTTGTTTTCATTGCATAATTGAATTCCTCTGAGCATGAATATTTAAATAGGGGATCATAATTTATCAGTATCAATAGTGTTATCCTAATATAGAGGAGTATTGCATGAGAGGGAATAAATATTGAATGGTTTTGGCTGTTACTTCTTGGTAATAAATCATGATTGCAACAGAAGTATGTTTTATCACCGAAAATTTATAAACACTGATTTTGTTATTTTGAACTCTCGTTCATCTTCAGATGGGTTCTAAATGCATGGAAAGGAAATTTGACAGAATGTAGCTTGGTCTTTGATATGCGCAAAGGAGAGACGGGGAGAATTAGTGTACAACAGTGATGGAAAAACACCATGAAAGTGAAGGTATATTCCTCACAATTTATTATAATGAGAAATGCATTCATACTTGTGTCCTGCTGTATTCAATAAGTTTTGCTGATACACATGTAATACGACACGCAACAGAAATTTTTCCTGTCTAGATAATATAAATATACATATACTCTTATAATACCAGGTGTACCGGTGATTCCCTTCTGGTGTTTGTACCAGATGTCACTAGCCATCTTACGTTTCACCAAAACATCAACATTATAGATTCATAAAATTGTTAAAATGCCAATTTATGCCTTAATTTTGATTATTCACAAGATATTCGGATACCTAAATACCAATTTGGTATAATAATATAATGCTGTAAATATGAATTATAGGGTTTGAGTAATAAATATCACGAAAGCAACAAAATAATTCAATAATAGATAGGGCGACCTTACCAATCGGTATCACATTCCCTTCGCTTTATTTTCCATGAATATTAGACCAGTGCTAAGAATTCCTCGACTCTGGACAGATAAAATTCTATTTTACATTCTATTTGTGAAGACATTTCGAAAAATATATCACTCCGCTATTCAACTGTAGAAATTCAAGTAGATGAAAGTTATGAATCAGATTATACTCAATCGAAGCATAAACTTTTAGGCTGTAGAAAAGGTAAGCTCCAGAGGGTGGGTGATTCCTTATCTTATACTAGAGGTCAAGCTAATGGAGACTTTAGTATATTTTATGAGGCTTGTGAACAGTGATGAGGTTTTAATAGATTAAAGCTATTTATGCAATTTTCGTTACTAAAAATATTAAAGATTCATGTGGATTCTTAGTAGTTCAGTTTTGTACTTTTTGGAGTGATATGTGATTATTGAATTATCTTGTATGGAAGGGAATGTCCAAATTCAATGAAATGGTTAGCGACAGTAGCGTTTCTCTATTATGTTTACCTGCCTAATGAATGGATAGATATATTTATCTTTTTTACGATATTAAGCTGAAATATTTAGCGAACAACCAGTTTAGTACTTGTTTGGAATCCCTGGATTGTTATACTACGTTACCTAGAACTTGAGGAAACATTTTGTGGATAAACCAGAAACATTCTTCTATCAGCTTGACAATTCCATCAATTTTTATATACCTCGTCACATGTGCAGAATATATCACATTTTAATAATATAATTAATTAATAATAAAAACTTATATTAGACAGCGCATTTGATCACTCTCGTTACAACCAAATCTGAAGAGGAGTTCCATACTTTTGTGATTCGCAAAATTGATATCGTTAAGGAGTTCTAGTTTCAAAAAAATTCAAAAAACATCCAGTATTAGTAAATTATCTCCCCATTGATTTTGTGCATTTCACACATGGCAAGATGTAAGGATATCTTGAAATTTCTCACTAAATTTAAACACCATATGAAAAGAAGCCCAATTTCAAGCATGTGCTTTTCCTATCGGCTTAGAGCAGACGAAGTAGTTTAATATCAGTTAGAAATTCAGTTCGAATTTTTAGTTCACTCAAGACAGAAATTCTTTCGATAATGTGTATGGAATTTTCGCTCAACACTTGGTGAAACATAATGAATAAATGATTGGTTTATCACTTGGCAAATGTTTCACAAATATTTATTAAAATACTGGACATATGTTTCGGGTTGTTAGCACATTATCAAGAGTAATACAATGCTAAATTCAAAATGAGTGATTTCACTTATGTATAATGGCATTCACAACAGGAGGTAAATTGAAGTCTAGTTGATCGTTGCAAATTGGCTATTTTTTCCTATGAGCGGACGTAATTTCAATAATCTCCAAGATGTCCATCCTTTTTCCTTTATTACCTGGATGCATGAGTTCGATATTCTCGAAATCTATTAAATGATTTTTGTTGATGCAGTGGTCCGGAAAACCCGTAGAATTTTTATTTTGGAGAATAGATCTTTTATGTTCTTCTACTTTCTTCTCGATTCATCTTCCGGTTTGGAATGAAGTTCAAATTTCAAAATTAATCGCTAAGAACAACGGATATGAACCAAAATTAATTGATACCTTAATAAGACAAAAACGACATAAACCTTTATTGCAGAGCATTTATCCGCTTCATACTGAGAAATCTAACAGATAATTTCCAATCAACTAAAGTTGAAACAAAATTATTGGATGAAAGCGGATCATATAAAATACACTGCAGTTAATGTGAAACATTCTATATAGGCCAAACCGGAAGATGCATCGAGAAGAGAGTTGAAGAACATAAAAGATCTATTCTCCAAAATAAAAATTCTACGGGTTTTTCGGACCACTGCATCAACAAAAATCATTTCATAGATTTCGAGAATATCGAACTCAAGCATCCAGGTAATAAGGGAAAAAGGATGAACATCTTGGAGATTATCCGTCCGCTCATAGGAAAAACCAGCCAATTTTCAACGACCAACTACACTTTAATTTTCCTCCTGTTGTGAATGCCGTTATACATAAGTGAAATCACTCATTTTGAATTTAGTATTGTATTACCCTTGATAATGGGCTAAAAACCCGAAACATATGTCGAGTATTTTAATAAATATTTGTGAAACCTTTGCCAAGTGATAAACCAATCATTTAGAAATTCTTTCTTTCTCAAATTTTTCAGTAGTGAGTTACCTTAATGGATATTATATAAAAATAAAGCAGTCGAAGCGTTATTCGCGATTGATGGCCTGGCATACAGAAATAAGGAGAGCTTCAACAAACCTCCCTTCGGCATTCCACTATAATGTACAATGAACTGCATAATCAGCAGAATCAAGCGCCAAAGCCAGAATATTGTACGAGGAACTATTTGTAATAGGTAGCATGAAGTCAATCTTCACTGCAGAAGACCTTGGAGTCAGACCCTAACAAGAGAAAATCGTGCAGTTCGATAAGATTGGGC
Source organism: Cryptolaemus montrouzieri (assembly GCA_013387265.2). Taxonomy (NCBI): domain Eukaryota; kingdom Metazoa; phylum Arthropoda; class Insecta; order Coleoptera; family Coccinellidae; genus Cryptolaemus; species Cryptolaemus montrouzieri. The sequence continues at coordinate 20,305,137 of JABFTP020000165.1, read as the reverse complement.
TTCAAATCGTGTGGAGACCTGAAAACTGGTCTAATGCTTTAGTCTCAGATGATCCTCCGTTTGGACTGCACTCAGATCTAGGCGAGTGCGACTGTGGGGATCTTAATGTATCCTAGTAATGTTCAAAGGCTTTAAGAGGCCCAGGAAGTACACACCTACTGAGGGAGTACAGTGATTAGGTGTCGAATCTCTTTCTCTCTTCTCTCTTTCTCAAACCTGTATAAAACCAAGGTTCAGCCTAGCCTGCTCAATCCCTTACCTGAACCTTGTTGAACATGGTTGGTATATATTGCAAAGAGGTGTTAAGTAAAATTAACTTGAATGTTCAAAATTAGCAACAATTGTTTAATATTCTGCAATTAACTTGTTATACTATTCCGCAAGAATCTCTCAATGACCTAGTTTGAGAATGCTTAGGTTAGGTTAGATTTCTATAGGGCTGTAGTCGTTTAACAGGGAAGTCATATTCCTTACTAAGCTCACCGTATAATAGTTTTAATAGGATTTTTTATTTCAATATTATTTCGCATAAAATTTAAAAAGTTGACATTCTAATTAATTTCTTGCTGGAAGAAGAAGCATCGGGCTTTTATTATTGTTGCTGATTTAAATATATTATAATTTGATTTATCGTTGAAAGTAATTTTTTATCACTGAATATAATATAATTAATAAACCAAGAAATACGAAATATTTCTACATTCCTGCCATATGTCTACTTCTGTCGGACTATTGAGCATTTCTTAAGGGGTAATTCTCCAGGTATAAACGACATAGAAGATACAATAGTATTTATAAGACTTTTAAACAGATGTGGGACTTATGGTATTTGAAAATCCGTTTGTTCGTTTGAAATGAGGCAATTTTCTTCGCTAAATTTTTTTTTGTATTTCAGATACCAGTATTTGGAAGGTTACGTGACTATTAATGATGTACTTAGAATCAGAAAACGGGAATGTGTCACCAGTTGTCCAGTAGGCTAGTGAGTATTTCCATAAACGTTTTGCGAATCAGTCATTTGTGAGATACATGATTTCTTTAGATTTAGCCATATCTATAGGTGTAAGAACTTCCCAAAACTCTTTAATCGAAAACAAAAAATATGGTGGAAGAGTTAATTCTAAGTAGCGTCTTTTTCTCAGTAGATCTCCAATGTACTTCATAATCTAAAAGAAATCGTGAAGTTGAAAAACGGTTTCTCGCAAATAGAAGAAAAATTAAAGCTCGTAGTTATATACATCTGCATTATTCAATCAGACAGAACAACAGTACTCGCGTTCTGTGCTAGTTGGATTTTTCTTCAGAAGGGCAAATTCAAATAATTGTAAGAAACTACAATACAGTATTCAAATTGAGGTAATATATGTGACAACAACTGGACCATAGTTAAGCATCGACATGGGATTCAAAGCTTAGATAGGCATAGAAAATGATACCAAGATTTCTGGCTCGTTTGACACATGGTATCAAAGACCCCCTCTTATATTAGGAGATATAGCATTGTATATTTCAAACTGTCGGCAGACATATCTAGCTCATACAATTAAGTAACTGCTCTTGTTGGAATTCAATACGAGTCCGTGGCAGACCATATAGTCACTATCTAGAGCATCGTTTGCACTCTGCATAGCATTTTTGACATTCTGGAGTAAAACCTTTTAGAAGTGGATTGTCATCAGCATATAGATGCGTTAAGCAGTAATCAACGTTTCCAGGCAGATCAAAAGCATATAGTGTGAACAGTAAGGATCGAAGTACACAAGGATTAGGGCACAGACGACTCTTCTCCAAGAATTTTTTCAAAATTTACAAATCGACGGTCAAAATTTGTTTAATAGATTCGAAGTTAACTTGATAAAAGAAACGGTAATATCTTCGGGATGAACTAGTTCTAGTTTGAGTTGGGAGTACCAAAGGGCGAACATTTAGCTATAAAGGTTTATTCACGAAGATGTATATGAAAAACTGTGGTTTTACCTAGAGGAGTCCGAATCGAGGCCCAAAAACCAGGTACGGCCTTCCGTTATCGATATACATGCTGTATTTGGAGCGAATATTCTAAACGTCTTGAACGCATACATTGATTCACTCGAAATTTCGTACGGAAAATCAAATTCCAGGACAGTACTGAAAAAATGAGTTTTTACCTTGAAAGAATCAAAGCATGACTTTCTGAATATCTTTATACACGATGTGAATCAGTAATAATCGCTAACTACGAAAATTGTCACATTCTGTTCAACTTCCTTGTTGAAGAATGATTATGAAGACGCCTCATTTCTATAGTTTCTGAAACACTTCGTGGCATCAAAATACAACGTACCTACCTATGTCCAATTCAAAGTTTGATGTTTATCGATTTTCATTAATTTCATGAGTATTTCAGCTACCCTCTGTCGAATGAAAGAGAGGCCAAAGTGCAGGGGCGTTTTTTGGAGACGTTTTTTTCTATTATTGAAAGAAATAATGGGTACGCCGAAGTCATCATCCTGCAATTTTTTACGATGCTATGTGAATTTCATCAAAGGCTCCTTTTTAAAAGCTACTGCCATTAATAAGCTAAAAATTAAGCATTTCAAAAGCCCTTCCTTCTTTTTACGAAGAAAGATACCTTTTTTCCATCACTCAGTATAATCGTCTGACAAATTGGAAAATATTCGTTATTTATACTTCACTCTATGGCAACGTTTTCTTATCACCTTTTTTAACATCCGTCATCAGACGGATGCTACAGACAGAAACAGATACACACGTTGAATTTAGAAAACCACTCTTTTTCCGCCAAGCATTGAAAAACTAGAAGATATAAATTATTGAAATCAAAAAAAATTTCATAAAAAATATTTCAAAATACCGCTCTTTCCCGTATACCAAGTCACCACCAAACTGCTAGATGGGCAACTGATTCTCCAACACCTGGTTGGTTTCGAACAACAATTCTGTGTATTATAGCAAATCAGAGGAGCCTTGAGTTAATATTGACAGATCTTTAGAACATAATTAATTCTCAACAATTAATTCGACCAAACCAGTCCGTGAATTTCGAATTATTTTTATTATCATCCGCTACGTATGCCCAGTTTTACAATCGCCGACTAAGCAGGATGTTGGTATATGGTTTTTTTAATTGTAATTCTCGGGTAACCCTCAGAGAATATCGTCCACGATACCCACAAAGGTATGCCCGAAATCTCCGATTGCAGGCGGAAATCGCTCTTTAAGCTAAACTGGAAAGTTTCCAGCTACTACAAACTGAGAAAGCCTATCCAAGCAAATGATAGACAGCTCAACGATATCGTAAAAATTGTGGAAAACCCAAAGATAAGTACACGAAAAGTGGCGAGAAGAATAAATCTAGGTCAGAGTAGAGTATGGCGTGTTCGGAAGAGAGAAAAAAATGCATACCCACCACTTCAGCCGTTCAAGGTGCTAGATCCCGGAGATGAAGTAGCAATATTGACCGATATTTGATTTGAGATTCAATTGAAAAATTCACAGGCTAGTTGAGTCGAGTTGATTATCGAAAAATGATTCTGTATTTTACATTACATGTAAATATTAATTTGAACCTCCACTTATAGGCTATGATTCACAACAAAATTGTTCTATACCTAACAGATGTTATAAGGAAAGCAGTTGACCCTATAGCAGTTTAGAGAACGATTTATGTACGAAAGGGTGGAAGTATTTTGGGAAATATAGTGTGAAATGTTTTTTTTATCATCTGTTATTTTTTCATGAAAGTTTTGTTTCAGTGTCATCTTTCATGAAATAATTATTATCTCGGAAAGTTCGGCTGCGATTGATCTTCAAGTAAATCTAAATCTAAAATAATACACATCAACATCATCGTCATAATAATCGAAATGTTTTTTTAGTAGTCAGAACACGGCTTTGTAATTGAGATAAGATCAATGGCAGTAGTTAGAAAGGAGCCGGTGATGAAGTTTCCATAGCACAGCAAAATTTCCTGAGAATGACTTGCGCGTACCCAGTATTTCTCCAATAGAAGAGATTCAAAAAATATTTGCAGAATACGCCCCTGTGCTTCGCTCTTGTTTTGGAGGGGGTAGCTGCAGTACTCATGAGAAGAACAAAAAAAATTTAAAATATTTCCAGAAAACGGCCCTGTACTTCGGCCTTTCTGAGTTGAAAATAGGTAGTTACGTCATAGTTTGCGGCCACGAAGTGTTTCTGAAACTAAAAAAACGAGTCTTCTTCATAATCATTCTTTAATAAAAAAGTCGAAAAGAATGTGACAGTTCTCGCAGGTAGCTCATTTCTTTAAGCGATTCTTACTCATTCACCTCGTGTATAAGGATTTTTGGAGAGTCATGCTTTGATTCTTTCAAGGTAAAAACTCATTTTTTCAGTACTGACCAGGAATAGAATATTAACCTAATACATAAAACAGCCTGTATATGGATAAGGGATAGTTCACCTTATTTTTCAGGTCTCGATTCGGACTCCTCTAGATGTACTCCAACTAAAGTTTTTCTATGTACAGTATTTCGTGAATCACCCTGTATTTATAAGTCTGCGGGTCATTTTCAACAGTTCCCCATCTGACGAAGACAGAATATTCAGTCAACCTTGCATTCAATCTCCTAGTGATCGGGTAGCAGGAGACGCAACTCCATAAATATAGAGTCTAGGGGAACTTTACCTGTGGTAGGAGTTTGGGATAGAACGCCTAGAAATGGAATTGTTGCAACAGAAGTGAGAAGAATGAACCTTCGGTCATTGGAGAATAATTGGATGAAAGTACGTGAGATCGCAGGTATCCTATCAAGTTTTGACTGGACGAAGTTCCGTGCGTCTTCTCTTATGTAACGAATCTCCATCGCTAGATATTTTATTTCAATTATTGCGATTTATGTTTAACTAATGAATATCTTACAAGCGAACCAACATTCCGTGTGACTTCGATTATATAGCGAATTTCCATCGCTAGATATTGTATTTCAGTTATTGCGATTTATTATTAACTAATGAATATCTTACAGCGAACCAACATTCCACACATGTATTCGTAAGAGTAACACAGTGATTAGAAACAATGAGCAATATGATGAATCCAATTTGACGATGGAGGATTTCATAGCTCTGTTAGGGGTAAGTTTGACGCTGCAATTTATATGCAGCTTTGTCTGGCTTTAATCTATTCCTGAAAATTAGGAGCAATGATTGAAATTGTTTCTTGTACTTGTTGAACATCATTTTCATGAAATTCACTGTTATTTTTAGTAAGTTTAACTGAGGAATTGGGACAAAGGGCGATTGATGCCCCTCAATATCTGCTCTTCCCTTTTGAAAATCCAATACTTGAAGTAAATGCAATGGTCGCAACATTTTCATAGCCTTTTTTTTTGTAGAACATCGGTCGTGATATAAGACATGGTTGGTGGGCCATTGTACTGTCCGCGATTGCTTCATGTTGTAAGTATCTAATTTATCAACAAATGTATTGAAAGGTTGGGGACCCAATATTAAATATTCTGTGTTCCTAATAATGTATTTTCTATATTTCAATCAATAGGAAACGGTATCATTTCCTAAAATCAACTCAAAACAAAAAATATCATCGCATTGAAGAATAAATTCTAAGAAAGACTAAAAAACTCAAACTCTTAGAGAATGTTGAATCATATGGTTGTATGTGTTGAAAGGATCTATCAATGCTTTTTTCATATCAATTAATGATATAGACCAAAGGCTTTTGTGGGGGTTCACATTCAGTTTTTCACTCTAACACCATCCGTATAGCTCCTATAGCGGCTTTTGTGGGGGTTCACATTCAGTTTTTCACTCTAACACCATCCGGATAGCTCCTATAGCGTCCTGCAGGCTGTCAGATATGACATCGTCATAGTCTCCATCGAGTAGGATGATTATATCATCAGCGTATCCTTGGACATCCAGTTCACCGATTATTGCCAGTAGGTCATTAATCAGAAGGGTTCACAACCGAGGAAAGGAAACCTCTCCCTGCGGGTTGCCCTTATCGGCAACAAAGCTGGCTACTTCCACTTTCAGAGAAGTATTGATAACCCCTGACATTTAGCAATTTTCGAACCAATCTGCAACAATATTCATCAAAGAAGGAATTTCTGTGATAAACTAGAAATTTTAAAAGGGGTGAACGATGATGTCTTTCAAGTTTATGGCTCTTACTTTCAGCTTCGCATGTCAGAAATTTCAGACCCAATACTTTGTTTTTAATAGCAGGAATTTCGGTTTATTGAAACTATTTGAATGAATGTATTCAAGATCGTTTCTTTTTTCAGTATTGTGCTTCGGAACCATGTCTCTCTTCCGATACGCCGTTGATTTTGTTGTCTGGTTCATACTTATTGGCTCCGTTGGTATCTTAGCCATCATTGCTGGACTTTTTTGGTAAGTTAACATATAGTTATTGTACCTTATTTCTTCTCTATTTCGTATTGAATTTTTGGAATGGAAAATTCAATGTGATTAATAACGAGCTTACACCGTTTCAAAAAGGCAACCTCAATTGAATTCTGAAGTTTTGAGTCCGAGAATTGATACAAAATTTTTTTATAGGTTTTTGTAAAGAAGCAAGGGTGTTTCGTTTGCGACACTACTTAGCTCAAATAAGTCTCAAGTATCAAAATGCGTCTCGGTATGCCCTCAACGGCGACAGAATACTGAAGACGAAGCGATGCATGCCTAGCCCATCTGATATTTACTCGAGAAGTGCTTGATGATGATTTTCCGTTTTGAAACTATTTTTCACATATATAATATAGGTTTGAATTAGCATATTAGCTGTTTCCCATTACAAACCCGACCGTCTATTTCGCTCCCCTTTTATATTATAATTTAAGATCTTAAATTTAATATTTAATGTTTCCAGCGAGTTCCTTACATTTCAACCCCCATTTTGCACCTCTAACACTGATTTAGGAACTCTGAAACGCAATTTCCTTTATACAATCAAGATCTTACGACACAGTTTTTATCTTTCAAATTTTAAAATAGAAATTCCATACAAATCTTCCAACCCCTATTTCACACCCATAGAGATGGATTTTCCAAAAATGAGGGTACACACATTTTAAAGTTATTTTTATTAAGACATCAACTACAAATTTCCTAGTCTTCTACTTCAATATCCAAGAAATTCTTACAAACATTCAAACTCTATTTTGCAACCTCTGAACTTATTTTTATCATCAAGTGTCGTTAAATAAGACTGGCCACTCATCGTTCGGTGTGATGCCGAAGCTCACCATGTCTTATGGGGCAGCCGAAGCAACATCAGAGGAGAGAACCTAGTCGAATATCTTTACAGCACAAACCTTACCCATCTCAACGGAGAAACGAACCAGCTTTCGTCACATCGAATAGAAAAGAAGCCTTGGACCTGACTATGCAGGAACAATTGACTCCCAAAATTGGAGAGTGTCCCTCTCTCATTATCGACATATCTGTTTCGACATCACAAATGTACCGAAACAATGACCAATAACTCGAAGAAACCCCAAAAATCCAACTGGAACTGATATCGGAAATGGCAGAACCGACAGCTAAGACACAGAGAAACATGAAGGATCTAGCAGCTGCAGTTGAGCATCACCAGCATCACCTTGGCATACTATAACAGCTGCCTTATTCAATACAACAGAGTCAGAAAGAAAACCTCATCGTGTATAGCAGAAATCACTGACAAAAGGCAGATGCTTCCCTAACAAAGCGATATGTATTCGTGTAGAAAGTGATTGCGACAATTACAGAGAGGCATAAAGAACATACAAACGATTGATCAAAAAGTCCAAAAAAAGCAAAGAAATCCTACTGCGAGGAAATAGAGGGTGCACCAGAGGCTAACCGTCTTCTACGCATCCTCTCTGTAGCAAGACGGACCGACATCCAAAGTCAGGAGTAAAAACACAAACAAAGGATTAAACACCGAGACACCTGGCGGAAGTTCAGTTCCCAGGTTTCCTCATCGGCGACACAGCAACCCAAAAGTCGAAAGGAGCTGTTGACAGAACAAACTCAACTGCCTCAATGATCGTTACAGTGGAGGGGTTCGATAGGCAGTAACTAGCTTTCAACCATACAAAGCACCAGGAGCAGATGGTATACACTCTACACACCTAATGAAAGGATTGGGCCAAATAGTTATGCATATAATGCACATATTCAGATCCTGCTTAACCTTGTGATATGTTCGGAACCTCTGGAAAAAGGTTCGACTCTTCATTCCCGAGCTGGTAAGATCGTACATAAAATCACCAAAGAGTTTAGACCAATAAGTCTAACCTCCCCATTAATAGCTAGTAGAAATATATCTTAGGGAGAATATCCTAGTAGAGCGCGCCCTGCACATCACTCAACACGCCTACGAGCAAGGTATATCAGTCGACTCAGCACTACACTTTGTAGTAGGATATTATTGAGAAAGGACTGGAACAAGGCGAAGTCGCTCTTGGAATTTTCCAAAACATAGAGGGAGCCTTTGACAACACACTTTTTATAAGTCAATAGAAGGATCTATCGTAGAGGAGTAGCAGTATATAACACCATAGTAAGGTGAATAGGACGTTTGTTATCGACCAGGCGCATCGAGACTCACCTCGGCGGGTGGACCGTCTTAGGGACCGCTAGCAGGAGATGTACTCAGGAGGAATGCTATCTCTTCTCCTCTGGAACCTTGTGCTGGACGGGCCTCGCCGATGCTTGCGATGGGTTGTGCCGACGATCTTGTACTCCTTGTTCGTGGAAAAAACTCAGCACCATATGCAAAGTTGACTGAACAATAGTGCAAAGAGATCGACCTGTTGATTCCAACTAAACAGACATGATCATATTCACTCGTAAAAGTAAATTACTACATTTTATTCAATAATGAACTAACACTAATAAAACAAGTTAAATATTCAGGTGTGTTGCTTGACACCAAACTGAATTGGTCGTCAGACAAGCGCAAAGAGCGCAAAATACTCTGCATTCGCTGAAAGTTATTTGGGCTCAGATGGAGACCTATGCGGCCATCGTATGGTGGCCATCACTGAACAAGGAGACCAAATGGAATAAAATGAGCAAGATCCAAATGCAAGCATGTCAAGTAGGGAGCTTTAAGATCCACACACACAGTCACCATGAGATGTCTGCTCGGCCTCTCTTCTCTACAGATAACAGTAGAAAAGACGGCCATGAGGAAATCATTGAGGCTGTAGGAATGAGGCATATGGAGGGACAGAAATCTGAATCTCTAGGAAACTGTAACACACGCAGAAGTATACACTACTCTCAGATGCGTGCAGGTAAACCTACACAGAAACTACAGAGACGGTTACATCTACATACTACATACTCTGATAGCCAAAACGCCTTGAGATGTCTGAAATATCTAAGGGTTACATCCAAATTAGTTGACGAATACGAAAGCACTACCACAAACAGAGTTACTCTGCTCTGATGCCCAGGGTATGGAAAGCAGACAGTCTTGTGAAGTAGACAACAGCTGTTAGGCCGATGGGACCAAAGCCTATTCTGATATACATGGATTCATATGCTCTTATTCTTCCAAAACTGGCACCACTATTAGGAAGGCATCTCGAGACTGAGACAGTCAAAAAGGCTCATAAAAGAACCCCACTCAAAGAAGAACTATTGTATCTTGACAAAAATTCTATTGGGATAGCAGTTGGTCTATTGACTGGACACCAATTCAATATACACTGAGACTGTTGGAAACCACACATTGCTGTGGTTGCCCAGAAAATGATGAGCCAATGGAACAACTGTTCGAATGTCCCGCTCATAAGGCGGCCAGATTGGACACATTAAGTACTGAAACACCTAGTGCCAGGATTATTTAGGCCCCCTACAATAGTCTCGCAAACTGCATCAAAAAGTTTCTGCAAGATTGATAACAACACAACACAGCAGCACAAGGGTCCAGAGAGCCTGAGTGCTGTCCATAAGGGCGCCGTGCCTGAAGAAAAAGAAGTGTCGTTAAAATACCAAATTTCAAGTGGATATGTCCCTTTTCTGCTCAAATGTCATATATCTGTAATCATTTCACAAAATTAAAACGCATTCCTTGTGTTTGTAACAAAAAGGAACAACGTACTGAATTAAATTGTCAAGTAATTATGAAATACCGTCGCGTCTGGTGCATTTCTTATATAAAAAACTGAGACCTATGTTGCATTTAGTATTACTAGTTTACTAGTTTGATTAATTACCATTAATATCCATATTCAGAATAACTTCTTTCTAGGTACGCTTACTTCAAAATGAAAGATAGTCAACCTATTGACGGCAAGCAAGTGAAAGATGGTGCTTCCGGTTTCATGGTCTTAGCAGTTATTTTCAGCATTATTGTTCTATGTCTTATCATCGTTATAACCTGTATGGTGAAGAGAGTCAAATTGATCATTCAGTTATTTAAGGAAGCCAGCAAATCTATCTTCGACATTCCTTCTCTCATCATGATGCCTGTTTGGGTAAGGTTTAAATATAGCTGATATTTGATACTCTAAAATAACAGCTTTGCCTCAGTTCTATGTTGACATCATACCTTTAATTATCCATTCGTAAAAATTCGTGATAATGATTTTGGTTTCAGACGTCGATGCTGGTGACGATTGTCTTTTTGATATTCATCATTTTGACGGTTTTCATGGCGTTCGCCGGCAAACTGACGGAAGTGGCGTCTACTCCTTCTGGACTCTACCTAGAATACATGCAGAACAGTGTTATGACAATCGCTCTTGTATACAATATCTTCGCTTACATTTGGGTCACCGAATTCATAATTGGAGCCCAATACATGATTATTGCTGGGGCTGTTTCCGCATGGTTCTTCACAAGGTAATACAGAATATTGATCGTATTGGTGTTAATTTATACTCACTAACGACTTCAATAGGTTGAATTCGCAGACTCAAAAAATATGTTCGCGGCACTAGGATTTTCAAATACGATCCCACATTCGTTAATCGATTTGATTCATAACTATTTCGGAATCGGTTCTAGCAATCCTACAAATTTGGTTAGGATTAAAGATTCCGTTCTGAGGATAATTGACATTTCACGTACTCATATTGAGTAGTTTGTGCGCTACTTGGGAACATATAGGTGCTTCAATTTTAATAATAATTTCTTTATTCGTATAATCATAAATATAATCATAAAATTTCTCATCAAGCTATGAAGAGATATTGCATCTTTTCAAAGAACCCAAAACTAACGCATATTTTGAGAACATAGTTCGTGAATGAACTATACATAGAGCATTTTCGAATAAATGGACAAACTGCTGCAAGGCAAATTGATTTGCTAACTAAAATATTATGAATGACAGGAAGGAGATTCAGACAAATTTTCGTCACCTATAAAAATTGAAATGGACGTTATAGAAATTAATTCTAGTACATAGCTTATTATTCCCGTAAACAATAAATAGTACAGATACAGAATAAAATTATTACCTGTCATTGTCAATGTACAACACAAGTCTTTGAAGTGAAAAATTGAGGCTTCTTCGAATCAAAGACAAATATGGAACCATTTCATTCGCTGTAACCACAGAAATCCCGAACGAATAGAACTTGACACCTACATTACAACAGGTCAGGACTGGTTCAGTTTTAATTCAAAAGTGAAATTACACCCTCGAACAAAGCTAATATATCGTCTTTTCAGAAATAAGCAGTACTTGGACGCTCCTTTGTGGACTGCATTCACCAATTTCACCCGTTTCCATATGGGCACCGTCGCCATTGGTTCTCTCGTCATCACCATCATGACTATTGTTCGTGGTTTGATCAGGAGCTTGTGCGAAAACGAAAAGACGAAATGGATTATCGAATGTTGCATGTCTAATATAGAAGAATTCCTCAGGTTCCTCTCTAAGAACGCTTACATTCAAACTGGTGAGTGAATAATTGTCATATGTCTGTGTATATACCAAAATTGTTCAATTTGATACATTACCACAATCAAACTTGACTTTGTAGCTATAGCAAGTTTAAAATCTCAAAAACCATGAATTGCTTGCGAGATGTGCAAGCGGTATAATCAAGTGTGAAAATATTCTACATGTAAAAATATCGGTTGAATAACTCTGCAGGTCTGAACATAGCTCTTCAATAAAATTTATTATAAATCAGGTTAACACGCCAAGTCGAAAGAACGTCATTTTCTCGAAGCAATTTAAGGTGCTATCGAACCCTTTTAAACTTTATTCATAACGCTAAAAGCCTGAATTTCCAGTTACTAAGAGAACTTTCTAGAATTCGGTATATTGTCTAATCACTCAGTGCCATACTTCATAGTTTACGAAGTAACGCTAGTTGACATGTTATTTATCACTGACACAATCACCTATCAATCAATGTTCTAATAACAAACCCCAAATTTTTTGGTGTAGCTTAAAACGAACGGAAAAATTAAGATATTCCGAAATTTCAGTTTCGTTTTAGAAAGTTTCAAGTCCTATTTTTTTTGTGTAAATTTAAGCTTATTTACAATATATTGTATCATTATATGTTAGTAAACCCGTTGTACTCGCCTTTTTATATATAACGCATCAAATGCTAAACGCCTAATATACGAAGCACCTAATAAACTAAATGCCGAGTTAACTAAAGGACTAATATACTGACCGCTTTTTCATATCCAACGCCATCTATACTGAAGGACCCTACATTAACTACCTTTAACACTGAATACCTCTTTACGTTTAACTCTCTGTATTAAACCTCTTCATATATCACCCCATACATCGTTATGGTAGGGCAGCTACGAGAATTATTTCATGGATATTGGCTCGTTCGCCGTGCATATTTCAACAGTTTTCTCTACTTCCAATTCGAAGAGAAACATTCACCTTTAAAATGTTATAACCTTTCTCTAAATGAGCTGGCACAAAATATAATCAGAAAGTTTCAAACATAGATTCAAAAAACAAATCACTTGAATTACTTTTTAGGCATAGCAATTGAATTACCAAGAACTCAAATAATAATTCAAAACAACTCAAATTATCTTTTGAGCAGAAAAAAAATTCCTAGATCGCCCGGAAAACCTTGACTGTAGACACCAGCTGCAACACCTTTTGCAATTTTTGAGCCGTCCGTGTACCAACAAGGACGCTCAAGTAGACGGTCCTTGGAGCTGGTCCGTTCCTGTCTACCGGGAATGATGATCTGTAATGGTCGCTCCATTAGATTCCATTAGACATTAGATATTGCTATGCCAGACCTCATACTCAGCAACTCGTCCTCGATTTCAGACTGTAAGGCGCCGGGTACGAAGCCGAACTTACTTTCACTTCGGGAAAGGTGATGGAATCTGTAGAAAGCCATTCTAGCCAGTCCTCTTATCACCAGGTGAAGAGAGGCAAGCCGTAATATCAGTTCCATGGCCGCAATGGGCGTAGAGCGAAAAGCTCCAGTAATCATCATGCAGAGCTTTCTCTACAATTTAGATGCAATGCATCCGTATGTGATACGTGGTCTCACCACCATCACATATAGCCACTGAAGTTGCTTTGGGGCAAGACCCCATTTCTTTTCACAGGTCATTTGACATGCCCGTAAAGAATGTCTAGCCTTGTGCATTGTGTTTTCCAGGTGCGAATTCCACGTGAGTTTACTATCCAAGGTAACCTCCAGATATTTTGTTTCCTCCACAATGGAATAAATACTCCACATAGGGTCGGGGGAAAAACAAATATCCTCTTTTTCCTGGTGAATGGTACCATAAGGGTTTTGTGGGGGTTTATGCTAAGTTTCTCTCCCTCACACCACCCTTGAATAGCTGACATCGCCTCCTGACGTCTGACGCAGACATACATCGCTCTCATCTCCTATAGCCAGAATGACTATATCTTTAGCGTACGCTCGTACATAAACATCCAGTGCGCCTATTATTGCCAGAAAGTCATCAACCAAAAGGGACCACAACAGAGGGGATAACACTCCTCCCTGGGGGCAGCCCCTGCCAGCCACAAACGACTGAGTGATCCTCCCGACTAAGTTGTTGAGTGCCAGATCGGTTGATTTACCTTTTTGAAAGGCGTATTGATGTTCACTCAGAGGCCTCAGCGATAACACGTCGGTCCTGATGTATCCATCTACCACCTTCTCCAGGGTTTTCAGAACGAAAGACATAAAACTTATCGGTCTAAACAACTTAGGTTGTGAGTACGATTTACCCACCTTAGGGATGTAAACAACCCTAACTCTCTGCCAGCTGACTTGGACAACATTCCCGACAAGACTGGACCGGAATAGCCTAATGGCTATTCCGGTCCGGGAGGAGGACATCCACCCCTTGTTATAACAAGGCAGGCATGATGCCAACCTCCCAGGAGCTTTAAATGGCTTAAATGAGCGAATCGCTCACCTGACTGCTCCGGGCTTGACCATCGATCTTGCGTTCTTCCAATCTTCATTTTTGGCCTTTTAGCAAGGCCCTTCGGGGCGACGGTCACTGCTATCAAGAAACCGACAATCTGGGAAGTGTGTTCTCGAAAGAATCTCCAACGTCTCTTCCAGAGCCCGTGTACCGCCCATCCGAGACCTTCACAGATCCAAGGGGAAGCACTGGGCCTCTGGCGAAAACCCTATGCAGCCTTGCACTAAGAGGGGTACTTTCTACGTCCCCGCAGAACCTGCGCTAGGATTCCCGTTCTGCCCTCCTAATTTCTTTATTATACGACGTTAGAGTAGGACGATAGTGGTCCTATTTGCTGGTATTTTTAGCTCGATCAAATAGTTCCCGAACTTCTCTTTTCGAGAACAGGATTCCACCATGAAGTTGTGCCATTCTCAGGCTTTCTCTTTAGTGGGCAGTTATCATCATACGCTCACTCGATCGACCGAGATATCTCTTTAGGCATATGCTCAATGTCTTCACGATAGTTTGTATCTGTGGCTACCAAATGAGCACTAAGGGAGGCCCTATAACCGTCCCAATCAGTGCTTTTAGGGTTTCTGTATTCGATCACTGGTCTGAACCCAGATCCAAAAGTAAATATAATATATCTGTGGTCAGATACCGAGGGTTCACTCGACACATCCCACCTCGGGATTTTATTACTCTGCCATGCTCTACCGGAGATACATACAGAGATAGTGTCTCTGTTACAGAATTCGGTAAGTAAAGGATTATCGATTCTGTTATTGATGGGTTGACCCCAGGGCAGTAGTTCAGTATCTGGCATGGTAGATTTCCGAGACCGTAAACCGTTCCTCGATGGGCCAGCCATGGTTCCTGAAAGAAAACCAAATCAAGGCCAAATCAAGATACATTTACCACAGAGGAAGGAACCTGCCTTAGAATTCTGGATATTAGCCTGAAGTTACCTGATCCCCTCCCCATCATTTTGATGTCGACGGACGACCAGGCGCCTTGCCTCGAGGTGCTTGTTTCACCCCCTTCTGTGGCACAGGCTGGCCGCTGGCAGGCTGTTGACCTCTGCCTCCAGCCTTATTTGGGCGTCTTGCCCTGAACAACCTCCAGGAACCTCTTTCGGGTCTTCCTTTGGGAGCTGAGTCTGAGTACTTTCGGGACTTGAAGCGCCACCATCGGTTTTGGTAGTGCTAGGCTGCGCTACTGGCTGCCGAGGCGGCGCTTGAGTCTACTCTGCAACACCCACGTCAGCTGCGGCACCTTGGGCGCACTCCCCTTCACGTCCCGGAATGTTATCCTTCCGAACCCGAATAACGGTCTGCAGCCCTTAGGGCAGTTTTTGAACCCTCGTCTACTGCGAAGCTCCACGTTTATCCTGGCCCACTCACCTCATGGTGAAGCACCTTCTAATCCCCAGTGTTGAGGCCTCGTTTGCCCACCAACAAGTTGTGTAGGACAGTATCGGGCTTCCGCCTGTTATCAGGCGCCCGATAAGGAATGTAAGCAACACATGTGTTGCTTTGGTAATTCATTACATTTCACAGTGCGCAGACAAGCACCGTCCCATGGCTTCTGAGCAGCTATGCAGCTTTGAAGTCACGTCACACTGATCGTCTACACACGTAATCTGCAACCACCCAGGACGAACGGAACTGTGTACACACTCTGTATGCCTCAAGGATGGAATCCTGCAGGACTTTAATCTGTCCTGCAGTCAGCTGTACCTCAGGGAAGCCAGATGGTATGACACCAACTCTGGTGATTATTATTACTTACCGAAATTTGGTCTACTGATTTTCATGGTTGTTTTATTGATCATCTCATGTTATTATTTATTATTATTAGGCACAATATTATTTTTCTTGGAGACATTTCTTCTACCAATCCTTTTACAATATATCCATTTTATTCACTTCTCTCACCTAAAAATTAGTATTTCAGAAAAAAATAACTACCTATTACTCACATTCAAAGAACCACTGTCGAAATGATCATTCTTGCGGAAGGTATATATTTCACAGTTATCGAATAACGACTTCAAAAAATCTGCGGAATTCCATATCGATCCATCACTTTCAAATGTCTCTTAATTTCCACGCGTTCGATCTCTTCGTTCGCCAATAAATAATGAAGCATCAATGCAATCTCCGACTAAGCTGTACCGCTGCTGTGTGAGCCTGGTTGAGGGTGATTATGAAGGGTGGATCGGAAAACCAGCTCCTTCAGGGAAGGATATTTAACATTCTACGGAAGGTTGAATATTGTTCCTTGAATAAAAATTCTTCAATGTGTCTATACATAAAGCGATAGTTTCGCAAGTTGTAAATTTTGAGATTGTACTGTATGCCTGATTGACGATCAGATATGAATAAGGAGCGTTAGTCTTTCGACAGATCGCTTCCTTGCTGAGACTGTGTGTAGCGTTGCGGTAAATAATCGAACTAGTGTGACTTCTTGAGGTTTTCTGTTTATCTACCCTTTGTTATCACGGTTTCCCTGTGGAAATGGTGAGTATACCGCAGTTGTGTGACCCTGGTTGACGATGATTATGAAGGGTGGATCGGAAAACCAGCTGCTTCAGGGAAGGATATTCAACATTCCTTTTGCTGCCTTAATACTAGGAGCAGATTTTTCGCCTTTGTAAATGAATGTTTGGCATTCTCTTCCAAAGCAGTTTCGTCTGCATTAAATACTGGCGCATGTTTGTGTCCTCCATCAGCTTCTAGGTTTGCAAATTCTTGGCGATATCTTTCTGCTGCAGCATTGTCTGAATTGATAGAAATAAAAGTTACCATTTACAAGTGTCAGTACAGTATAAACTCTTTATTCGCGAGGTATATGTTCCGAAACATCCCGGGAATACAGAAACCGTGAATATGGTATGGTAATTTATATGGGCTTATAAGGGATACGTTCCTAGAGGACAAAATAAAAAATAAATACACAAAAAAAAATCAATTTAGTTGAAGTTCTTGAATATATTGATCAATAATCATTAGTTAGGCTTAATCAATTGAAACACCCCCAACCCCGGTCTACGAAAGACGATGCAAAATGCATCGCTTTCATGTAAATTGCAATACCTGAATTATCTTATTTTCTTCCCCATATTAATTACACCTGAGACCGACTGAAATCGGTCAAATGAAAAGCCATGTGATCGTCTAGTACCTGAACTTGCCTTGAAGTTCTCTTATATAAAATAGGACCCTTTTCTTTGTTGTGTTGTGTAGTTGTAGTAACCTACTCAAGTTCTTTTATGTGAGGTTTGATGTGATACGACCAATTCTTCGTCGCTTAAACCATAGGTAAGGAAATTAGAAAATCAAAAACAGATTCGGTAACAATGTCTATTTGATCTTTGTAGCATTTGTATTAAATTCTTATCCTTGCATTCTTTGGCGTCTTTTACTGAATTCAATAAATATGATCATTTAGATAGGGGCACAATTTGCCCTCACCCATATTTTGAGTGGAAGTTGATACATTAGATTATTATATACAGACCTAATTGGCCCTCACCCATATTGCGAGTGGAAGTTGGAATATTTAATTATTATGAACAGACCTTATTGGTCCTCACCCATATTACGAGTGGAAGTTGGAATATTTAATTATTATAAACAGGCTTACTTGGCCCTCACCCATATTTTGGATGGAATTCGGATATCAGATTATTGTAGACAGGTCTAACCGACCCTCACCCATCTTATGAGTGGTAACTGACCCGATCGAAGGGTTTTGATAATATATCATGTTTTCTGACGAGGTCGTTGCCCTGATACTCCAAACTCTGAAAGATTTACTTTTAAAATTCTAAGGAACACGTCCACAGGTGACAACTTGCAAGCGTTAATTCACTCGCGTATTTTAATCGAATTCAGTAATTCGTATAGTATTAAAACGTTATATATGGAACTAGAGGTAAGCCCGTAAAGCCGTACGTGATTCTTTTGCTCAACTGAGCGCCAACGGGCAGTTTATTGTGTCACTGACTGCGGATCATATTCTATTCCCATATCGCGGATTTGCCAACCAGGGAAACATGCCCTCTGGTCATACACCTGTATGTACCACAAACGTCACATACATTCCCCAACTCAGACGTTCTTCAAAACTTTCATACCGACAACATACAAGCCTCAATGTCTGTGGGTCCATACATGCGTATCGTCCCTAAAGCCATTTATTTCTACTAATGAGAATGTTCTCACATTCGAACGTCTCGATCATCAGATTATAGCAAAAGATTTCTATTGACGAAATGGTTAAGTAACATTTCAATGAGATCAATTTTCTGAGTTACAAAAGTAAAGTTTGACATCAATATTAAACTTCATAACATTTCAAATTCAAATAGTTCTCAAAGTTGGTGAAATCAGTACACAATAGCTTAATTAGGTTTCAATAATGTTGCCAGTTTGATAAACAATTGTTGAAATCAATACTAAAGAATTTTAGTGTACTTCAAAATAATGCGTTAAGTTAAAACAACTGTTGAAATCAATATAAAATAAATTCAGTACATTTCATATTCTACCAAGTTACGAAAGCAAACGTTTTAAATAAGTCTGTGAAAATAACTCTTCAAAATAAATATTAGAAATGTCAGTGCAGTTCAAATAGATCATTTGCCAAGAAGAAAAAAAATATGTGAAAATAATTTGGAATTTGAGAAATGATTATTTCAACTCGTCCTCAGTGCGTTTAGAAATTACGTGGCATATACTTCAAGAAATTCGTGAAAATTAAATAGTGAGCAGAAATATTAAAAGAAATTCAGAAAGTAATCACCTGTGAGACACAGCGGGAACGATGCTTCTTCTTTCCCTGTCCGGCTTCTCGGAGAGGAACAATCTGCGTCTTCCATTCTTCTGGACTCATGTTATGCACGATTAATTAACTCAAATTTAATTCTGATTCACACGAGTAAGAAAAATTAACTGAGCTTCGAAAACTGAATAACTGAATTATAAGAGTAACTGCACATCTGACGAAAAATAACTCAATAATAATCATAATAATGATAAAAAAAAGATTAATGTTAACGTCGCGATCGTGATACTTATATATGCGTGACCCAGCAGCCTTCACCCCTCACTTCCCTCAGCCCTTGGTACTCAAGTACCAGTTACATATTCTTTTACAGACGCGTTCCTTCGTCGCGACTTGGGAATTGCTGTTTTAGAAAATACCAGCTGTGGAATCGTGGATATACGAAAGATGCTTAAGAGCTTAGGTATTAAAGTCGAATATTGTTTCCGCTGGATTTCTTGTCTGAGTTTAGATAAATTCCTTCGTGTCTATGTTTACGCTTTTGGGTGATTTTAAGCTGCCTTAAAAATACGTAATATTCTTCTATATTGAAAATTTAAAATTAAATTATTGAATCATTCTGGCAAATGACCGTCTTTTCACTGTAATTTTGAATTCAGATGAACAATATGAAATGTTATGTAGGTTGATCTACAAAATACAGTTATCACAGTTGATAATAAAATTCAATTAGATCAAAACCAAGAAATATATGGATAGTTTTAGCAAATTAACGAAAAAAAAAATAGACCCCGGTTCTGGGTCGTCTCACAATGGTTTAAAGAGTTTTTTAATTTTTTCTTGCTCGTCAATTTTCAAAGCCTCTGTAATTCAGACTATTATTCAGAATTAATTGCATTAGCATGTGCCTCTTAAAATTAATACTTCGTTCCATAGACGGATCAATTTTCAAAAAGAAATTCCAAAGCTCATTTGCCATTCTTAAGCCTTCAAATTTTTAAAATTAAATTTCACGTTTCCATTGCTTGTTGAAGCCAATAGTCTGTGAATTCAACATTTCCTCCAAATCGGTTTCAGTCAAATCTTCATCTTGCGATTCAAGCAAGTCCTGAACGTCACTTGATTCTTTCAGTTCGAACCCATCCCGTCGTATTCCATTCGTAATTTCGGCCATGTTTTGAGTTGAAGTTTGAATTTGCACAGATTCTTCTAATTTTCCGCAGTCAGAACAGGCCAGTTTATTCCAGCATGATTTCAAGATGCATACACTGATTCTTTTATGTTTAAGATACATTTTACCATGTCAAATTTATTCCAGCATAGTAATAGAGCTTAAAGACCTAGATTATTTCTTTGTCCATAGGTTGAAGCAAAGACGTCGTCTTGGGAGGTAAAAGTATCACTTTTATATTTGAATGCATAGTTTCAAGATCGCCAGGATGACCTGTTGCATTATCCAAATATAGAATAGTTTTAAAGTCTGAATTCTATTTTCTTAATAAGTTTCAACTTCTGAAACAAAACAACTCCGGATAAATCTCACCGTTCTCATAGGGCGAGGTTACGGTAAAATTTTTCAAAAAATCCGCCAGCCTCCGTGGTTGGCGATAGAAGCCACCGATTTCGCACTCTCTTCCTCCGACTCTGCTTCACTGAAAAAATATATTCGCGGGAAACTAAAGACCTCGCTCGTCCCTATCTCGCTTCGTTCCCGTGCGGTCCAAACTTCGTTGTTCCCCCTATTTTGTCCGAAATAAGGCTTACGGATTGATTATGTAAGACTAGTTCACTCGTTAACATGTATTTATATATCCAACGTATTATATACTTAACGCATAATATACTGTATGCCTAATATACTGAACCCCCTCCTTTATCCATCACTATCTATACTGAACGCCTCATTATATTCGCTGTCATTGATACTCGATTGATCTTTATGTTATATTGAACCTCCTCATGTATTACCTCGTACATTGTTATGTTCAGGCACGTTCGAGTATTATTTTATAGGTTCCGGCTCATTTACCATACAAATTTCAACACTATACACTACTTCTAATTCAAAAATTCTAAAATCTGAACTCTCCAATCGGGGTGACATAATTGAAATAAAAAGTTTTAGTATATGTTCAAAAATCATATCATTCAATCATACTTTATGCATAGAAATTCAATTATCAAGAACGCAAATAATAATTCATAACAACTCATATTAATCTTCGAGCATAGGAAAAACTCTTTCAAGATCGCTAGATGAATATTCTACTAGTTGTCAGCAGTCAAATCAGTGAAATAAATAGTACAAAGAACCGAGAAAGAAAAAATTGATTTCAAATTTTCAAGATAATTTAAATAAGATCCTAGTGGTTATAATGTTCAGAGAGTTCAACATCTACTTGCAAAACAGTGAAAATTTAGCTAATTAATTATTTAAACTCCCTCGTACATTAAACAATTCAAAATTCTCAATTTGGAAATTTATGTAGCAGGTAATTTCACCTCAGTTTCGAGTCATTTGACTACTTACTAAATTCATGATTATGAATCTGTTGAATCTTATAACAGTTATAACAACATATACATAATAAGTACATGGAATGTTGTAAATAAGTTTCAATATTCATATCACATCATTCATATCCCATCAAATTGACATAATAAACATTACATTAGGTTCACTTTCCTTCAAAACGTTACTTCGAGATTACAAAATGAAAATAACCCAGATCATATATTGTGATATTTGACAGACATTTAGATATTCGCCGAACTAACTTTCGGCAGAGTTCGGCTGAAGTTTCTAAACCAACCAGAATTGTCAATCCTGGTTGGCTAGGATAGGTTAGGATTGAAAGATTGAGATGAGGTTCATAGATGTCTCTCGATAAAACAATAGTATAAATTTTCATTTTCAATTACGACTATCAGATGGCTTCTAAAGTTCTCAAACATCTTATATAATAATCCATGGGCGTACTTTTTCTTATACAGTGGAAAGAACAGTAAATACTTAGACTGTCATTACAAAAATAGAGTTATAACTTTAAGGAAATTAAAACAATCTTATTTTTTGGAGTACAAACTTTCAAAAATTCAAAATTGTTTCATTATGGGGATCGCGAATATTACTACGTAAAAGTATCACTTGTTAAGATGGAAAAGTTTATTCAACGTTATAGCCAATTTGAGCTTTCAAATTATATAAATTATACTTATCATCAGTATGAAGTATGAGTTTGACACTTAAATACAAAGTTAGCAATTTTCTTATATAGAGGTACAGAGAAATGGGTTAACAAAACAGGTAAAATACATATTAGAGATTAACATTGGCTACTAATACATAATTGAGAACTACTTAAAAATCCTGAATATTGGAGAATAATATAAATCGCTCGGGTCGTTGAGTAATATTTGATGAGTGCCTGTATTGGCTCTGAATATTTATAAGGATTCAAGATAATTGAGTCTTATACTTTTTTGTGCTTGGTATAGGATTTGTAGATTGTCTATTGATGGAAAAATATGGTTGTTTTCTATGCAATGTTGTACCAGAGTGGAATCTGTTTTCTTTTTACAAAAATGTGAATGATGTTCCTTATGTCTAATTTTGAACGACCTGCCTGTTTGATCAATATAAATTCCTTTACAATTGGGAGTTGTTATTTCACACACTCCTAAATTGATTTTGTAGCTTTATCTTTGGCATTGAAAAATATATTAGATACTTTGGTTGTGGATTTGTAGGCTAATTTAACATTGGGGGATTGGATGTTATTTGCGATTTTTTAGAAATAGGTTAATGAGGAATATTGATATGTGTGTCTGTCAGAATTATTTTGAGGATAGGTACTGTTATGGGCATTTTACCAACGTCTTTTAGACATAAGTTTGTCTATCATTGAGGGAAAATAGCCGTTATTTTTTGCGATAGTTTCAATTAATAAAATTTCTTTATGGAACTTCATAATGGAGAGTGGTAATGTGAAAACTCTGTGAATCATAGAATTGAAGGCAGCTAATTTATGTTGTGTAGGTAGGTTTACGATATATATCGAAGGTATGAAGATTGTTTTGTCTAAAAACAGTTAAATCTGAAAATTTTGTTTGATTGTTGATTTCTTTTCTAGTTTAAATTCAATTTTTGGATGAATATCATTAACAAAGTTCAGAAAAATTCTAATTGCTTCGAAGAACATTAAAACACGCAAAAATATCGATACCAAAATATTATATGAGACGCTATAGGTGATTGAAAAAATATTTTCTATGTTATTCATGAAAATTTCTGCTAGGAGTGGACTAAGGGGTAACCCATAGCCAGAACTCGAAAATTATATTATTAAATTGAAGATAATTCTGATTGAGGCATAATTTCAATAAAAATATGAAATCACTATGAACAAGCGGGCTCACTCGAGCGCTGTCTAAAATTTTGGAGACTAGAGTTGGGCATTCAGTACTAGATTAGATTAGATGTTTGAATACATGTCATCTACGTCAATATATCAAAAGGGACTTTGGTGGAACAGAGATATTCTGCAGTAATCATTATCTTTGATATGTATGGGATTATAACAGCGGTATTTGATTTGTCTGCTTTTGTGACGATGAGACCATTTCCTGCTATTTTCGGTTTGATTGATTTAATGTTTATGTTTATGGTATTGTCGGGTTTGGGTTGGTCGTGGTGAAGAAGAGTTAGGGCGATTTTTACTTTGGTGAAATTATTGTTATCTGAGTTTCTTAGGACGATGGTTGATTCGACCGCTAATTTTTCTTTTACATTATTAGTTTTAGGAATCCGACAAAATTTGTGACCTTTCTGAAAGAGCAATTTCAGAGTTCATTCATTTCAATTTTCAAAATAATTCCAATACAATCATCTTGCATATCGAGGTAACAGGTGGCCGCCAAACATGAAATAACAGAAATATAGTGAAAACAAATGTATCAATTATAACCAAATTTTAGACTAAAACTATAATTTTTGTTGACTTTTACAAATTTTTTACATTCAATAAATAAACTTGGAATTTCAGGCAACCACTATTTTCTGTTTATGTAAGCGAAAAGTATTTATTTTGAAAATAAAATTTTGTTCGGCTAACAAAATCTGGATAAGTTCTGATAAAAAATTTATTGAAACAGCAGAAAAATCTTTTTCGTTGAAAAAATATCCATTCCGTATCTAGCAAAGGGAATTCTCTCAGTAACAAATGTAGCATTTCTTAGAGAAAACAATTATATTATTGCAAAAGAATTTTCTTTGTTCCAATAGGAAAATGACTTTGTGGAAACTACTTATACTATTTCTTATTCAAAATTGCAACAACCAACTTAGCATTTCTGTATTGTCCAAGCTGTTAACGAAAATTTTAGTTTGATTAGGATGTCTTCCGGGATACCCATCTAGAATTATATATTATTATGTTATCGAAACTAAATAGGCCACTCACCAACTTCATTATCATTGCCCAATTCATTCACAATTCACGAAATATTTTCTAAGATGACAACAATATTTTTAATAGATATCCATTGTTTCTGAACCAGTAAGATTCATATTCCTTAACAATTAAGTATTACCTTATGACGGTTGGCTATATATTTGAAGAACATTTGTGAATCTTCGAAAAAATTTAATTTTATATTGCGCTCATTAATAAGAAACACTCAAAAATGATTTGATCGTAGACAAACTCTTATGAACCATAACATCAAAGAGGAAACGAAATAATTGACTTATGAGAAAATCCATGACTCAAATGTGAATCCTTAAAAAAAATCAGCTTATGCGACCATGATTTCCCTTATTACAGCATATCTTGGTAAGCCCCCTAATTCGCCCACTCGAACAAATGATCTATTGTTTTTTGTATTTGCTTTCTTTCTACAATCTACAGCGCCACAACACCAGTCCAGTGCAGTGAGAATGAAGTGATACTTCGCTCTTGCTGTACTTCCCTTTGTTATGAAAAACTGGCGCCGAACAATGATTGTTGTCCGTATCTCTGCCTAGTGTCTCATTTCGATCACCGCCAGAGGCGTCAAACTAAACATGTAGTGTTGTTGGATCGTATCATATTTATTAAGTAAGGATAGGTTGAATTTTTTTATACATGATAAAGTTATTGAAAAAATTCCAACAGTTACAATAATTCAGATTGATACATGTTTTCGTTTAAATTCCATATTACATGGAACACGAAAATGACAAATTTTTGAACCATTCAAAGCAATAAAGATTTCAGAGTACTAGATGAAAAATGCTTCTTCAAAAGCAAAATTTTGGGTTCAACTATGGAAACCGCCCAAAAATTTGCTAAGATATAATCCTATTGTGGAATATAATATAATTACTTATCCGAAATTTTTTATGGAATAATGTAAATAATTGATTATGATTGTAAATACGAATTTAAAACCACAAATGAATGCCAAGAACTTCAGTTGCAGGAAATTTTAACCTACACATTATCGCCATTCCTAGCTTTGTGTTCATTTGTAGTCTCTTAGAGGAATTGGAACCTAATTTTAGAAATTTCACAGTTGGTTACTACTCATGAAAATACTAGTATTAATCAGTTTTCAGTTCAACCCTATGTTCCTTATATTTATAATTTTGCTCATTATAAATAGCGGAACGCACACATATCGCAAAAATGAACGTATTCAGACGATCCTGATAACTGGTGAATGCTTACAAAACTTTTAATAATTCTGTTAAAATAGCTGGAAAACTGCAATTTCTTCTAATCAATCTGCATTTTCAATATGATGGCCAGTTGGCTTCGACAATAAATTCTGTAAAAATTAAAACTTCAACCCCTTGCAATGAGTTAAAATTCAATTTTTCTTAGTTTTTGTACATCGTACGCACTATGCAACCTATTGCATGCTTTGCTACACTGACTGGTAGAAAATGGAAGTGCGAATATAGAACATGATACCGTCAAATTGTTTGTCTATTTTCGTCTCTGTACAGATTTATTTATGGATAAATGAATTGATGTTTCGTTTCGGAATTGTTATCAATCGAATAGACTTTTTTACCAGATATTTCGTCTTTCGCTTTATATTTGTTACATTAGTTTACCGATTACTTCTTGTCTGAGGATGCGTGTTTATCATAACCTTTACTAACCAAATATACTGGAGCTTTCATACGAATTTATACTTAAGATTGCAACGAATACGGCTACATAAATCATAGGTTTTGTTATATTCGAAGAATTGGTAAAATGGAAACATCGAATTGTTTTATAAAAATATTTACATACGTGAATATAAATATGTTGATAGTAAACAATGACTAAAATATTCTATTCATTTCTTTTCAACACTCTTAATGACTCGTGGAAGAATTCAATCACCCGTAAGTCTTAGAATTAGTGGTTGTATGTAAATTTTCTTCACTAAGGTTCTTAGTAACACCCCCTGAATATTATTTCCAAGAAAACCATTTGTATTTCAAGAAGTGATTAAGTAATTGATTGCTGCATTGTTTTTAAACTAGGATAATTACTACTACATTTCCCTTCGTTTTGTCTCAAAGAACGGAAAAAACATTTTCACCAAGAATTGAATGTGCACTATCTCATCTGTTAGCTAGATATAATTTACCTCTCGCAGATTCAGCAAAGGGAATACGCTCGATTACAATACACTTGACATAAATTTTCTAACTTTACTACACGTATCAAGATCAATTCTAATTTCTCAAGGTTATCATGCAAACTTTTGGGTACAAACCCAGTCGATGAAATGATGACAGGAACGATAATCTAATTTATCGAGGTGTCACATCTGCTTGATCCCAATAGCAAGGTATTTGGACTTTTTCTCCTAGAACTCGTTCAGCACGTTGTTATTATTCGGTATGGCGACATCAACCAGCATTGCTGTTCTGGTTCTCTTATCATACACCACTATGTCCGGCCTATTATTCGTCTCCATTTTGTTAGTGATAGTGGGCATATCGTAGTATAATCTGAAAGAGTCATTTTCCAGTACTGGTACCGGTTGATACTTCATTCAGAAGTCCGTACTTGTGTGCAAGTTTCTGATGGATAATGTTGCACACTTGATTATGCCTGTGAAGATAGTCCGTATTGGCCAGTTTTTCGCTGCCGGACGTAGTATGCTGTATAGTCTCCGATCTTATCTGTCATTTCCTGCACTTATCTGTTTGTAATGTTCTGTCCTTAATAATAAATTTTTTGTAGTTGTTTTTAGCGATTACTTGGTTTTGAATAGCCATAAGGAATCCTTCTGTTTCCGCAAATAGTTCT
Source organism: Cryptolaemus montrouzieri (assembly GCA_013387265.2). Lineage (NCBI taxonomy): Eukaryota > Metazoa > Arthropoda > Insecta > Coleoptera > Coccinellidae > Cryptolaemus > Cryptolaemus montrouzieri. The sequence goes on along the minus strand of JABFTP020000165.1, from coordinate 20,277,667 downwards.
CCTTTCATCAACCATTTGTTGGAAGCTTCTTCGTCGATGTGTGGTTGATTAATCTCATGGTGATGCCGTCCATGCAATTCCTTTCTCAATCATTGCTCTTGTTTTTCAGTATCTGATAGGAACGGTAGATTCAGAAGGTCATCCCTGGTAGCAAGATTCAGAGGTGTATATCCCTTATCATTATTATTACTATTGGAATTATTTTTTTGACGAAATCATCCGGTGTGAGCCCCAGATAGGGACTCCCTTGCTGGAGTGGAAACTCGGTTGGAAGTAAGATCTGCACATTCGTTAGAAACATTCTCAAAGTACAGCTTAGATTAGACAAGATTTGTATTTTAAGACTACCTGTGTTTTGTTCAGGAGGCTTCTCGAGGCGCAAACACGAGTCTACTGGAGTTTTTTTGAGATTTCCTCAGGAATGCCACCACCCGATAGAAATCAGCTAGATATTTCTTGCTCAACATCGGCTATACGCTTTCTATCTTGTGTTAGAAGATAGAAATAAATTTTCAGCCTCACTATACAGCGTAGTATGTTTAGAAAATATATATTTTATTAGGATTAATTACGGATGGACTTTTTGAAACAGGATTTGCATTAACTAATTTTCTCAAGAAATCTCATAACCTTCAACTACAGTGACAGAAATCCATTCCTATAAGAATTCAAGGAACTGATAAGATCATTTTTTGACGCATTCAATAATCTGTAGCTTTTTGTCAATAGCTTTAAATTCAATAGATTCAAAAATATCCAAAAATTTCCGTTACTTTTTCTCTTTCTTATTCTTTTTTTTTCAGGAAAAGCTTGTCATGAGTCGGGTACAATTTGAAAAAGTACTTTGATGGCATCATCACTTTCATAGTTACGAAGAAAAATTTCTTTATCTCATTTCACCTGGTTTGAGATTTTTCGCCTTTCCGAAATCTCAAAACTTTTCCCTTTTCAAACGTTTTCATGTGAAAACATCTGTTTCGTCATTTCTACTAATTCTTCAAATTTTAGTATTGTTTAAGATTTAATTTCGAAATATACAGTATATTCCATTCTTAGATTTCTGAAATTCACTATGTTTCAAAGCTTACTAAGAATATTTCTTCAAATGGCACATCCTTTATTATGACCCTATATGAAAAACCATTCCAATAGCGCCTATAGTCATGTATCGTTTTTTCGAAAATTATCATCTTTGGAAGATGATATAGTAAAAAATGATAGAAGTTGCCAATATTAGAACTTGAAATCAATCGATTTCAAATTAATATCAAATAGGAATTTCAGCGAGATGGATATGCTACATGAAAACGAAAACTTTGGAAATCAAATATGGAAACCAACTAACGATTTACTAACTAAGATATAATCCTAGTGTGGACGACAACAGTTACTCACCCGAAGTCATGTTATGGTAAAATGTAAAAAATTGATCAAGATTGTAAGTACGGATTTAAATCCGCAAATGAATCTCAATAACTTGAGTAGCATGTAATTCTCAATCCTACACATTATCGCCACTCTTCTTTTAGTTCATTTGTAGTCTCATAGGGGAACCCAATTTTAGAAATTTTAGAGTAGGTAGGTATACTTCTTATTATGAAAATACTATTATTCAGTCTTCAGTTAAACCGTTACATTTATTATGTTGCTCTTTATAAATAGGAGATGCACACATATACCAAGAATGAACGTATAGAGATGATTCTGATAACTGGTGTGAAAGTTTAGAAAACTTTCAGTGTCAGTTAAAATAGTTCGGAAACTGCAATTTCCCCCAATCTAGCTGCATTTTTGATATGATGGCCGGTTGGCTTCGACAATAAATTCTGGGAAATATTAAAACTTCAACCCTTTGCAAAGGGTTAAAAATTAATTTTTTTTTGTTATTTTTTTGAAACATCTTGTGAACAACCAGAGAGTTCAAACATTGGTTCATTTACCGAAAACTTATTGTCAAGAATATTGTAGAAATTGTATTTACTATCGATATAATTTACAGTAAATACCTAATACAATATTTGCAATATATTCATTTTCATAATGAATGAATAATAATATAATATATCACCTTAGAATTATTATATTTTTTAAATAATAGAATTATGGATTGAATTACTTCAAAAGTAGTTTTAATTAAACAAAAACAGGAAATTCGTAGTTTATCGGAAAATTATTTATACAAACATTCAATTTAGATTATTCTATGCACATCGAAATTTGACTTTTTTTAAATTTAAATTGAATATGATTCGAACAAACCTTAAAATTTTAAATGCACTCAACTAAAGATATGAATATTCTTGGTGTTTCAATAAAATTGATTCATACTTGACAGAGATATTTATAGATTTATTATCAAAAGAGTATTGATTTACCTTTAGAATAAGGCAGGTTGCAAGTTTCATGAAAAGCACTCGAACAAGGTGGTAATATTTTTGAATTTTCCTCCTCGTGATAAATTTCATTTTCGATAAAACCTGAGAAAAATATGACGTCATCGGTTCTCCTTTAAGAGGCACTATATGACGTGAAATACGTCATTGAACAACTCTTGCTCTATTCTGTACGTTCATAGCTTTTGGTGCAGTTTTGAAATGACGATTGTTCAATTGTGTAACTTTCCCTAAATGTGATCACAGTGAAGAAATTACTCCTCGTTGATCTGCCAGAAAAAAAAACGGATTTGGTAATAATAATAATATTTATTTGATCCCATTATGTTACAATAACATGTAGGATAGGTCAAAAGTTACATGGGATATACATTACACATGACACAAATTTTACAAACAATTAAAGTTATAAGTTGAAAGATGCAAGGAGCACAAATATGTGAGCATTCGATATATAAAAAAATGAATTCAACCTTCTCTTAAAAACCTTGATTGGATATTTTGCAAGAACATTGGTAAACCATTGAAAAATCTGATAGAACGAACATCCATCGACTTTGATGTGAGGTTAGATTAGGGGGTAGAATAACCATGGCAATAACCATTTTTGCGTCTTTCGTCTTTGCTTTTGTGAATGTATGTGAGGAGGGAGAAGACGTACAGACTGACAACAGTCAAAATTCCTAGTTATACAAAACGCCCTCGACAGGCCGAACGCGGCAACTCCAGCCATCACCCTTATCTTCTGCGCCACAAATATTCTCCCGAGTGAGGCACCGGAACCCCAGATGTTTATTGACTACGAAATACGTGATTCCACATTAGCAAAATAAAAGACACAGCTTCTTATAATTTTGTGACTTTTTTTCTACAACATATAAATGGGTTGAATAATCATTGTTGTTGCCCCTCTGCTTCACTTCCGGCATGTATATATATATATATATATATATATATATATATATATATATATATATATATATATATATATATATATATATATATATATATATATATATATATATATATATATATATATATATATATATATATATATATATATATATATATATATATATATATATATATATATATATATATATATATATATATATATATATATATATATATATATATATATATATATATATATATATATATATATATATATATATATATATATATATATATATATATATATATATATATATATATATATATATATATATATATATATATATATATATATATATATATATATATATATATATATATATATATATATATATATATATATATATATATATATATATATATATATATATATATATATATCTTGTCAGGAAGGATTATTCATTGATCTACAGATTTTCGAATAATTCTTTTTGTCAACAGTTTACATATGTAGACTCCTCGCGAAGTTTGACGCGGAAGATATTTGTACCAATAAATATTTACCGACGGGAGGGTTATCTCGGAAACAGAGGAAAATAGCACTATTCCAGCTGGATTATTTCGCTCGTTTTCTACCGTTGATGTGATTCGCGGAACGGCGAAAGATGTCTCCCAAATGTTTGGAATTTTTAACGTTTCCACATCTGTTTGTTATTGTTCGTATCTTTCTCGAAATCCGGTAGCGGGTTCGCCGTGTCGGTCCATAGAGAGCGACGCTAATACGTATGTACGAGGTGCGTCCTTTCTGGAATTGATAGGGTACCCCGATGTAGCTTGGTAGGATGCTGAGGAGCGATATGCGACACTGATGAGCTCCTAATAAGGGCGAAACTACAGTCTGCCACTTCGTTTCTCGGCATCCTGCTTGGTTGCACTATTGTGGCGCTTGGGGGCTGCGTGCATGGCGGGCAAATTTGGAAACTAGCTCTTGTCAGGAAGGATTATTCATTGATCTACGGATTTTTGAATATTTCTTTTAGTCACCAGTTTACATATATATACATATATATATATATATATATATATATATATATATATATATATATATATATATATATATATATATATATGTGTGTGTGTGTGTGTGTGTGTGTTATACCTTTATTATCGATAAGCAGTCATTTTGACTTGATTGGAATAACATGATAACATACAAGTTTAAGATAAATTGTCGATTTCGACATATACTTGATAAGTTGCGACTTTGTGGGGATTGAACCCAGGTAACTCTGCGCAGGAGACGAGCATCATATCCCCTACGCCACCGAGCCGGCTATATCTAAAATTATTGTTATTCGAATCTTTATGCCAGGCCTGGCCACGCGCTTTTTCCACTTTGAACCCGCTGTAACGTAATTCAGATGGGAAGGAGGATCACTGAGTGTATGATCTCATACTGTAATCGATACAGCTGTGCACGTGTCGACTTTGGTCAGGTCTGCTTCACGCAGTCACCCGTTCTAACACGTTGTTCAGTTGAATTCTTTTGCGCCCTAAATTCATAAAAGAATTGTCCAACAGAAGAGAACTATTAGAGAAACTAAGAGAGATAGGTGAAGAGTGTTCCGATGTCTAGTGAAAATTCTCGATCATGGTATCATCTTCAGCGCTTATACCCTAAACTGATGGGAATATATAAAAATGAGAAAAAGAAACATTCACAACTAATAGAAAAAACAAAAAGGGACTATTACCAATTCAAAATAATGAGCTCCAAGATGAACTCCCAAACAAAACTCAGCTGGGAAGTCATTAACGAGCTGAACGGTCCAAGTCTTAAAAACCTCGATGCTATCTCACTGGTAGGGGATAATGTTTTGATAGAAGAGCCATATCAGGTGGCGAATCATCTCAGTTCTATTTTTAAAAACGCGCCCCTCGAAACTATTACCCAAATAGGAACCTCATGTTAGTTGAAGGAGCAGGAGGTCCATTGGAGTTTTTCCGTTGCAGAATTTACTGAAGGGGTAATTGCGGATATTGTTAGATCAAAGAGTAAGAATAAAATGACAGCAGGACCAGACGATGTTCCGATTTCAAAATCTGCCCTCCGGATTCTAGCGGTATTGACGTTCTTGGTAAATAGTTCATTGAGCGCTGGGATTTTTCCCTCCTCACTCAAATTGAGTCGTATATATATATATATATATATATATATATACTTTTCGTTATTGAGTTTGTTTTTTTGGGGTTTAAGGTTTATAAGAATTTGCAACTAGCAAAATTCTTGAATCAAAAATGTCTAGACCTCTCGAATTTTCAAGCACAATACACTATCTCTACTTCTGTAGATCTCATACATAAACTTTCAAATCTCACAACCTCCCAAGATATTAAGTTAGTCTCTTTCGAATGTCAAAAATATGTACCCGAACATTCCAACGAATGAGTGTCTTCCCCTTGTTACAGATATCTTATCCGAGTCTAACACACCGCCATATATCACTAATGAATTTAGCAATCTTCTTCAAATGTGCCTATCTCAAAGTTACTTTCAATTTCAATCTAAATTCTTCAAACAAAATTCGTGTCTTCCAATGGGTTCACCTCTTAGCACTCTACTAGCTGACCATTTTCATGAATAATTTAGAGAAAAACTCAATATTAAACACAGATTTCGCTAAAAAACACATTACTTTCTAGTACAGATATGTAGATAACATTTTAGTTGGTTTTCGTGGTTCAAACAGACAAATTCAGCAATTTTTAAATTTCCTGAATAAAATACATTGCCGCATCAGCTTCACTTCTGAATCAGAAAATAATAACTCAATTAGTTTCCTCGACTTAACCATTACAAATTCAAATAACCAACTCACTTATATAATTTACAGAAAGGAAACATTCACAGACGCATCGATTCCAATGGACTCGTTCAGTCATTTAAGTCACAAACTAGCTGCATATAACTCCATGATTCATAGAGCTTACTCTGTTCCCCTTTCGAAAGAAAATTTTCAAACTGAACCTAATATCATCAGAAAAATTGCCTCAAATAACAACATACCACAACATTTTCTAAATACAATCATTAAACGCAAAGAACAACGTATTACCTACCAATTACTATATAGCATCTTAGAAACCCCAGAAAAAAGATACACTAGTCTCAGATACACCGGCGAACTCTCTAACAAAATCAGTAACTACTTTTCGAAATTGAACATAACTACTTCATTCTCAAGCGGCCCCAACTTAAGCAGATGATTATTCAATACCAAACAAAAGAACGATAAATTCAAGCAATCAGGAATTTATCAAATCAAATGCAATAAATGTCAGGTAGCCTATGTCGGTCAAACAGGGAGAAGTTTTAAAGCTCGATTCAAGGAACATATTGCCTCAGATAAAAATTCGCCAATATTTGGACACATAAAATCAACTAACCACTCGATATCATTGAACAATCTTAAAATCGTTCATAGATGTAACAAATGGAGAGAGATGAATTTGTTGAAAAGTTTGGAGATTAACAAACTATGTAAAACCCCACAATTTACTACCCTCAACAGCCAACTAGAGCATAATGGATCCCCACTACTCAATATTCAGGATAAATTTCATTCTGTACTTGTTTTTGCATACTCATGTATTATATTGTTATTCACTTGAAAATGACCGTAGGGTCGAAACCGGCAATATTGAATAAATTGTGGAAAAATGACAAAAGTGTTCCATTTCGTTTTACTTTAAAAATGAATTTAAAATAAATAAATCATCAATACTATCAATTTATAAGAATATTTGAACACTTTCTAAAATAGACCTTTCGGGATTTTTTCTTCCCTTCTTCAGTATTTAATCCACTTATCTTTGGATGATTGTTTTATTTTTATTTGTAAGCATTGTGGAAACTTTGTGTTTTAGAGATGTCAGGTTTCGGAGGTTATGTGTGTATATATATATATATATATATATATATATATATATATATATATATATATATATATATATATATATATATATAAAACGAAAAATTTGTCAAATACGACTTTGCCACAATAACAAAACAAATACTATTTGTTAAAAATGTAAAACGTATGTTGCGGAAGATGTACATCTAAAAAGATTTGTACTTTCATTTGCTTAAAATGTCCAGATAATGTATAAATTAGTTTTTTTCAAACTGAAATTGAAAAGTTTACCTAAGGGTCTTTTATGATGGACGCAATCAAAAGCTCGACAAAGATCGCAAAAGATCCCCGCTCGTCGTATGCCATCCCCCAACATGATCACTATTTTATTGTAAAACTCCTCTAGAGCCAACTGCGTTGACCGATGTTCTCTAAAACAGTACTGACTCACGGCAAGGATATTTTAAGCTATCAAATAAATATTTTTTTTTCAAATTATACTTTTTGGTACCCAATGGAAAATATTTATTGAAATAGTACATATATGTGCTGTGAAAAATATCAAACTGTCTATCAACCTCATTTTCATTATATTCCTCAGTCCATTTCTCATTACTCAAGCCTTAGGATAGGAGTGAATTGTTCGGCTAGCAGAGTTCTAAAATATATTGTTTCATGATCGGACACAGAATTTGAGATCACCACTGCAGTAGGCGTAGTGTGCCAATTTGTAAAAACATTGTCAAGAGTCGTACTTCAATGATCAGAGATTCTCATAGGGTCGAACACCCTAAGTGTCAAATTAAATTTCAGCAATATGTTAGATAATTATCAAGGGATTCAAGGAAATCTACAACACTACCGGTAGGGCTGCGATAGAGGGTAAAACAAAGCACCTTACCCACGCTCAACGGTTTCCACTCCACCCCACATATCTCTATTACTTTTTCGATACAAACAACTTCAAGATTTAAGGTCTGTACTACTAGTTCGGGCCTAAGCCAGATTCCAACCCCGCCCCCGGACGTCAACGATCTAGAAGAGCTTGATGAAAGGTTAAACTCATGAAATTGAAATTGTTTTCTAACTAACCCAAGTCTCAGTCAAACAAATAAAATTTATAGTCACTTACCATGTCAGTCTGCATTATATCTATCTTCCTTACATTAAGGCACTGTATATTTAACAGTAACACATTAAAATCATCACAATTTACACTTTGATTTAAACCATAACTTTTGTTTCCAAGATTTGCGTTCCTGACTGCAGCATCGACCTCAGCGCACTGCCCTAAGTTTGATTTTCTTGCCGTTTTCTGCGATGAAAAAACTTATTGACAATCGATCCCATTGGCCATAGTTTGCCTTTTCCTAGTTGTTTTCGTCAAGAGTTATCTTGACAGATGAATAGCTTTCTGGATACTTAGATTCGATTCTCTCACACTTTGCTTCAGGAAATATTGGCTTTAGGTAGTTCAAAACCGCGTCATTCGTGGTTCGGACATGCATTCTCGATAAATGTAGAAAATACTTCCTTGGAACGAAATTGAGGATAGAATAATTGCCACCAGATCTACGTATAGCAGAATTAGAGGTTCTGAAGCTCGATTTGAGGCCTTTACTATTAGTAAGGTAATTTTTAGCACTTTCAACTGCGATTTGTACGTGTTCCGGAGTTATTTTCACCGGGTGATTTCCTTGATTAGGTTTCATTATTGTTTTGTTTACGACGAGTTAATGGGATGCCCGCGAGTCGATTGTTTCTCTGACGATGTTTGGTGTAATTACCTTCTGATCTGTTGAGATGATCTGATTGGCAAATTTATCTCTCCAGGAGTTATTACTCTTCTGCGCCACAGCATGCGCGTACTGTACTGAACCCAGGACACTCGTTTGCTTTTCCTGTAATGTTGGTTGTAGGCTTTGGAGGTAAATATGCAGTGAAATATGCTCTTTCAATGATTATATGTTTCAAGTAGTGGTTTTCCATATTAACCGTATTAACGAGAGTGTCTTCCGATCCGATAAAAAGAAAACTGTCACCATCACATTTACGTGCCTCAAGATCGGCTTCGCCACCACAACAAATTATTAACTTTCCACTTATTTGTTTCAAATTCTGTTTATTTCTGGAAATATTCCAATAAAATCATTCCTCGTTAATTACTGACTCACATTCGACCCACTTATAGCCATTTACGACCGTTTTACGGCAATAAATGCACTTTGAAACGACACGTTCTTCAGTGTCTACTTCACTCGGCGTCATCTTCCCATTACAAGAACGGATATGAAAACAAAAGAGAGGATAAAACAAAGAACAACCTATAAAGAAAAAAGAAGAATGTATTGAAAATTCAGCAGATAGATATCAAGATAGCATTTTAGTAAATGCCCAACCGTTTACAACTTGGTAATCGCCAAAATCTTCATGAACATTTCATATCATTTCCGGTGAAATATTCTGTACTTCTGTTCTTATGTGGCATTTCAAACCTTCCATATTTGTTGAGCATTCAAAAAACTCAAAACCTTTGAATTTCTTTGAATAATAATAATAATAATAACAGTCCAGTGAGGATATCTTGCGTAATTTGGCTGACCAATCAATGGCTTCCTGTCAGCTAATCCGTTTTCCCGGAAAAATGAAATCGATATGCGTGTTGAGGATCTTATTGAAAGCAAATTTATAGACGCCGCATTTCGAATTTATTTTGGTCAAGATTAAGGTAATAAATTCAAATATGTATCAACTGTGGAATTTTCTGGAAATGAAAATAGTTCGATCATTTTACCTTACAATGAGACGGACCATACATAAAGTTTTAACGTGATTGACATATGTGGCTCTTGAATAAAGTTAAGATTTTTTCAGGTCAATATAAGCCTGTTAGCAATACAGTTGAGGTGAAAAATTTCTTTATTCGAGAATTAGATATTTGAGACGAAGTATTCATTCCGATCACAATTTGTCTGCATGATTTCGCAGAATTATAATATTTGGCGGCGATCATTCTCATTTAATTCTTGTGCCAGAATAACTTTGTTAAGATGTAAATCTACACTTTAAGTTTCATAGAATTTACAGTAAAGATTACCTAGATCTATTTTCTTGTGCATCTTAAAAACTTGTTTCGTTAAAATAAGTTAAAACCTCAAAGAAGCAGAACTAAAAATATTACGTCATTCACTCGGCGAACGTCGATTGTCAAATGAAATAGAGACAATAAAATCACGCTTGGTGCGGTGCATTTGCCGGCATTTGTCAAAGGGCTCATAGGCGGTCGCTGCGAGACTATGAACTCGTCAACAAAACAATTTGAACCGTACGTCATATGTACTACTATGCCACTTGCAAGGACCGTAGGCAAACGTAAACCGACTGAAACCATTTAATGGAAAATGACTATTATTGCGTTTGTTGTAGGGAAAGTATAAGTCAGCGGAACATAAGCCAAGAAATTAGTTTACCCAGCAAATCCAGAATACTGAAAAAACGATTTTCACCTTTAGCACATACCATCTAACCAACCAAGAACTTTCGAATAGAGATTTTGAAAGAAGATTTGATTTTTGTTCATGAATATTGTAAATGAGGGAAGTAAATGAGGATTTCTCGGATATCATTCTATTTTCATACCGAAGCACCTTCCACAATAATGACTATGTAAACCAGCACAATTTCCATTATTTCAGTGAGGAACAATCTAATTTATTCCAACGAGACAGCATAGATGATGATCTACCAATGTATCCGTTGTACTTCGGAGGGAATTTGAACCTACGCATATTCCACAATTTTCTATGCCATAATCTAACGGCACTCTTGAAAATGCGCTCCCAAATGTAATACAACAAATGTTGTCTTTGAAATAATTATCATTAGACATCGGTGTGCTCAAGAGTCTATGTATATAGCTATTAAATGCTGCAACTTTATGTTGGTAAGGATGTGCCGATGTATAATGAATTGTGATCTCTGTATGAGAAGGCTAATGATAAATTGAAAACTGGTGTTTATTATTTGATCTTGTTATTGTTAGGTCAAGGAAATTGATCGAATTGTTCTGTTATATTTCAGAAGTGACTTTTATTTTAGGGTGCAGGTTGTTGATGAAATTTTCGAATACAGTGAACTGTCTGTTTGTTCCTGTGAAACACAATAATTTCATCGACATATCGATACACCAGTTCTCAATTTATCATAAGTCTTCTCATACAGATATCACAATTCATTATACATCGGCACATCCTTACCAACATAAAGTTGCAGTTTTTAATAGCTATATACATAGACTCTTGAGCACACCGATGTCTGATGATAATTATTTCAGAGGAGGGGCGAAGCCAACGTAACGTGGCTAACTTGTTGAATGTTAACCAAAGCAATTAATCGGTACAACGAAACAGGGGGATATGGAAGAAGGGCCGGACAAGGAAGAAATCGAATAAGAACACCAGTTGATGATCGTTGGCTTCGTTTAACTGCACTAAGAGTTCGGCACTGTACGGCTAAAATGCTACAAAATGAAGTTGCACTTTCCAGAAATGTGCATATTACATTGCAAACTGTTAGGAACAGGCTCAGAGAAGACGATATCAGATCAAGGGTGGCTTCTACCGGCCCGCGTCTCACCAGAGAGCATCGAGTTGCAAGATCCAGTTTGCGAGGGAACATGCATATTGGGGTATTCCAGAATGGTCGAACGTTCTCTTTTCCGACGAGTCCAGGTTCTGTCTAGTATCAAATGATAGACGCATGCCTGTATACAGACGATCTGGGGAACGGTATCAGCAATGCAATATCCGGCAAACCGAAAAACCGAGGAGACGTAGTAATGGTGTGTGGAGGCATTTCTTTCCATGGTCGAACTGAGTAAGTCCTAGTGAATAATGGAAGAATGACAGGTGCCAGATACATCTCAGATATCCTTGAACCCCATGTTGTACCCTTTGGCCCATCGATTGGCGAAAACTTCATTTATATGCATGATAATGCTCAGCCTCATGCAGCTAGAGTAGTTACAGAATTTCTACAGAATGCCGAAATTGATATTTTAAGATGGCCAACCAGAAGTAGCTACTTGAATCCCATAGAACATGTTTGGGACAACATGGGGTGGCAAATTCAGCAACGTAGGATGCCTTGTAGAACACTCCAACCACTAGAAAATCTGCTTCCTGAAATATGGAACTCAGTGACTCAAGAGTACATCCAAAATTTATTTGAGGGCTTCCGAGACGTGACTGGCAGTAATTCATTTCGATAGGTATTGAACAAAAAACACTCAAAATATTACTGAATTCAATTTATCTCGACATTAACATCAGAGCCGTATAAATTTTTCTAGTTGTTCATGAAAACTTACAGAATAAAACAAAATACCCTTCTTTACTTTTATAAGGCTTACTTGTACTACATGTATGTGTCTTGATTATTCTAAGCATGACATATTAAACTATATTTTGTCTTTCGAGTTAGATTTCCTTGATTTGAATACTCAAATCGCCATGAGCTGCTTCAAACATATTAAATTCCCATTCACATTTGAATTTGAATAATTGAAGAGCATGCTTCCTCTTGGATGAACTGAAAATGGAGTGAACGCAGATAGTCAGATATCTAATTCAAAATATTTTAACTATTCTTGGTCTTGACTTTCTTGTTCTATTCTAATTCAGAAACAAAACAGATATTTACTTTCAGAACATGTAAAATTCAGCTAGTTCGAAATCATTTAAACACCCTCTTACATTACTAAATTCATAATTAAGAAATTTATGTATCTTATACCAGTTATAACAACAAGCATATCTTACTGAATCACCTAACGAAAAGAAAGTGAATTTCCTCTTAGGAAAAATATATTCAGAAAAATTCATTACCTGTCAACAACGCCTTGAAGGGTATCCCATAGACTTTCGTTTTATTTCAATTCAGAAATAATTAATCGCATTGACTTGTGAGACAAGTAATTTCAACATCTGTTTCGAGTTATGTGACCACCCCTCGTATCTTATTTGATTCATGATTATAAACTTTTTGCATCTTATAACAGTTATAACAACAGCTACATAATAAATACATGGAATGTTGTGAATAAGTTTCAATGATCATATCATACCAAATACGATTATGAATTTTTCTGTATCTGATTGTAGTTATAAGAACAGATAGATAAAAGATACATGGCATTTAATGAATAACTTTCAATATTCCAAATAAATGTCCCTACAAAAATAGAATGAGGTTCCTTTCGGAATAAATATATACAGAAAAACCTCTCACCTGTTAAAATAGCGTCCTAAATCTCATTATTTTCTAAGATCAGAATCCTTATTCATATAAATTTAACGTTCCAGGGCATCAGAACTACAAAATCAGTTAGAATAACTTCAAATTGTAAATGTGAAGGATATGAATCATCAAAAACTATTTCTTCAATGTGCTGTAACGAAACATACATTAAACTGGACAAATTAGGTTCACTCACCTTTGAAATGTTACTTCGAGATTATAAAATAAAAATATCCCGGATCAAATTGTAATATTTGACAGAAGTGTAGAAGTCTGGCGAAACTGAGTGACGGGGGTAATTTTGAACCGAAATCGATTTCTGGAGGAGATATCTTTGAACGTTAATTTATCGATTAAATCATACCATTTCTAATAGGGAAAATATCGAAATATATAGGGTGCGCCAGAGAAAACCGAACAATTTTTTTCCCGTTATAACTTTCGCAAGTTTAGAGCTAGATCATTCGTTCTTGCTTAAGTGAAAAGCCAAAGGACTAGGTTTTTCAGAAATTGTATCGAAATTTTACTTCCGGAGAAATCCAATATGACTGACTCATTCGAAAATCAGCAATATTTCTAGACCGCTGGAACGTTTTTTTTTCACTAAAAAATTCGAATGGGGCATTCAGTCGATAATTCAGTCTTTTTTTGAAAAATTTGACATATCGATCTTAAAAATATTCCAAGAATTGGTAAAAAAATAGCGTGAATAATTTTTTTCATTCTGATTTTCAGCTGAAGTCGAAATATTTTTTTCACCTCATGGCGTTGGCACTCCTGAAGTTGTTTGTTTTTCATGGATGTTCTAAGAAGACAAAGAACCATATTTTACTAAAACCAACCTAAAATTTGATTTCCGTTCGAAGTCAAAATAGCCAACTTCCTCAAATATTAACAATTTTCCCCGCGTATTGAAAAATTTTTCGCTTCGCTGCCGTAATGAATCAACTGCGTAATTCAATCACTAGATTAACCCTTTCCCATCATTTTGAGGGGTCGAACTAGAATATTCATTCAGAATTGTGCCAATTGTCGTCCATAATGTTTCTCTTTTTCCGCCATCATATGCACCTCCCGTTGTGAAACCTCTGAGCATAGATTGCATGCATTAACTCTATGACAAACGAAAATAATGAAATGTCATCGAGTTTAAGACAACATATAGTTTGAACTCGCATTTTATCTTGGTGTTGCTTGTTTTTGACGTTTGTAATTGTTAACAATGGTATAACAAATGAGGATAAGCGTTTCATTGAATGTTTATTTGTGCGTGGCTATACTGCTTGGCAAATATTACGCCAATCTCCAGCCCCTAATCACAAAAGAAGTACAATCTATGATCTTGAGGAAAAATTTCGGGCAACAGGATCATTAGGAAGAAGACCATGTACTGGTACTGCTAGAACTGTTAGGACACAGGTACTCGCCTTTTTCATAATCTGTTCCAAGCATCACCTCTAACTTTTTTGTATTACAAACTCAATTGACAATTTCAGGATAACATTCAGCGAATTTCTGCATTATCAGTCAGCCCTATCAGAACCCCAGGAACCAGCTTGACTGTTTCCCAAAAGTCTCAGGGATGCCAAATCTCAAAAACTTCTGTGAGAAGAATAATAAGACACGATTTGGGTCTTAAGTATTTTCGGAGGCACTATAATTTTCAATTGACTCAAGCTGTCAAAGAGCGCTGATTCGAGCGATGCAGAAATTTATTCAATAGATTTAGAACACGTAGACAAATTGAAAATATCTGGTTCACAGACGAAAAATTTTTCAGTGTTGCCCCACCAAAAAACAGCCAGAATGACAGAATTTGTGTTCTGACGAATGAAATCAAGAGGAATGTGCCTTTAATTCGTTTGCAGAGGAAAAGACAAAAAAATTTTCCAGGCATGTAATGGTCTCTGCCGGTATTTCGAGGAACTTAAAATCAAATATCATTTTTATAGAACAAGGCATAAGTTTAGATTCGGAAAATTATTGTCACATAATTCTCGATCATATGCTACTAACTATTGAGGCGTCAACTCCTCAGTTCACTTTCATGCAGGTGAATGATTGCTGTTTTTTGTATGACATGAATAAGCACAGTTGCCACCAGCTGAAAATGAACGGTTGAGAAATTGAGTAGCTTTTTGGATGATTTTCATTGGTTCATATCTTTTTTGGAATTCTACAATTTTTTTCCATATTCTTCTGACAACGTTTGTTAAAGAAATGAACAACCAGTACTATATCACAAAAAACGCTACTTACTCTCAACTAGCCGTCAGTGTACAGGGTGTTCCAAATTAGATGTATCTAAATGAAATCTACTTCAATTGATTTTAGGATGGAACCAGATGTCACTATACTATAGATTATCTAAGACAACGAGTAGACGATATCATCGAACCAGAACAAATAGTAAAAATACCCCAAATAGAATGTTGGAATGATCTTGATCAAGAAGTAATTTCGAGATCCATAGAGAGCTGGAGAAGACAGGTGTAGATGGTTGTGGATGCCAATGGAGGTCATATTCTATTCTGAGTACTTGATTCTTTTTGTTCAATGTTTTTACTCATGTAATTTGTTAAACAAAATCATGTCGTATTATTATCCACGCAGATGTTTTTTCAAAGTTGGCATCTCAGAGATATTTGGGAAACAGTGATCCTGATCTTCTTCCTAATGACTCTGTTGTCCGAAATTTTTCCTCAAGATCATAGATTGTACTTCTTTTGTAATTAGGGGCTGGAAATTGGCGTAACATTTGCTTAGCAGTATAGCCACGCACAAATAAACATTCAATGAAACGCTTATCCTCATTTGTTAAAACCATTGTTAACAATTTCAAACATCAAAAACAAGCAACACAAGATGAAATTCGAGTTCAAACCATATGTCGTCTAAAATTCGATGACATTTCGTTATTTTTTGTTTATCATAGAGTTAATGCATGCAGTCTATGTTCAGAGGTTTCACAAAGGGAGGTGCATATGATGGCGAAAAAGAGAAACATTATGGACGACAATTGGCACAATTCTGAATCAATATTCGAGTTCGACCCCTCAAAATGATGGGAAATGTTCAATCTAGTGATTGAATTTCGCAGTTGATTCATTACGACCGTGCAGGGCCCCCGTGAGGGCTACTGGCGCTTGTGTGCAAAATTAAGGTAGGAGGTAGGTAGGTAGGTGCTTGAAGTAAATCAAAAACTGAACTTTAGAAGTCATATTTATTTGTAGACTAAAATATCAAAATGAAACAAACAGAACAAAATCATTACAAAATAAATTCTTGTTCACACCCATTTTAAAACATTTACTTAAGTAATGGAATACAGACACGTTGACTCGTTGTTTATAAATACTAGAATATTTCTTGAATCATTGTCGATCTTAAATAATTTTCAATGATTTTTAACTTTGAAAAAGATCGCTCGCCAGAAGCTACAGATACAGGCCATGTCAAAAGAATTTTTAGTGAAATGCTTAGGTTTGGAAAGGTGGAGATTAAATTGTTTTCAAATATATATTGTAATATACTTGAGGGGTCAGTATCATCAGGTAATGAAAACAACTTTAACGCCTTAATTTCGTTAAACAGATCATTGGAGTCTATATCCTTATTTTCCTGATCTGTCAGTCGCTCTTCAAGAATAGAACAATGTTTTAAAAGATCGCTGTCACTTAATTTGAATATGTCGCTAAAAAATCCGAAAATATCATACTCATTTAATGAGTCAAATCCGTTTTTTAGAGAGCTTTTAGTTTGATCTATAATTTTTAAGAGAAAACTAATTTTAAAGGCGGTTTTTGGATCATGAGAGGTCTCCTCTCGGTGTTCATAGTCAAACAGTTTTGGTTTAAATTTCCTCCTAACCGTTGGTAATGGTGGAAAGTCTTCTTCAATTTGGAGAGAGAATGCTACTTCTTTCGCTTGCACAAGAATTTCTTGAAATGATTGGTCACTAGAAGTGACCAACTTAATTCTTTAGGTAGGTTTGGCATACTTTAATATTAATTGTAGCACTTTGCATTTATTTGCTGACAATATTTATATGAAATAAAACGTCATGCCAAATGATAATTCCACAAATAAATTGAAAATTTTGTACAGACGTTAAGAGGGAACTCGCTTTATGTCTTGCATCAATGTGAAAGGAATTATCTTCAACCACTTCTAGAAGACTTTCGCAAACCTTAATTAAATAAACTTTAAGGGGCTTTATTGCGTCAATTCTGCTGGACCATCTTGTCTCACTTAGAGGCTTTAAACTTAACCAGGGGACATTTTTTCTCAAAACATACCACCTTTTTGTGGATGACGAAAAAAAATTATATAACTCTTGCACAAGATTAAAAAAGTTTATTGTAGCACCTGACACCTTAGAAGCGTCATTTACTGTTAAGTTCAAAGTATGAGCCGCACAACGTACAAAAAAGGCTTTCGGATTCGCATCAAGAATTCGTTTTTGAAGCCCAACATGTTTTCCCTTCATAAATGTCAAATTATCATAACCTTGCCCCTAATGTGTTTTGATTTTAAATTTAATTTTTTCAAATTTTCTATCACAAATGTATATATCCCTTCTCCTGTAGAGTCCAGTATTGGATTGAACGCAATAAAACTTTCCTTAACTTCAACCTTTTTTGAAGTGGTGTTAAGGACAACATACCTCAGAACAAGACTAATTTGCTCAGTATGACTAGTGTCTGTTGTACAATCTAATATTATTGAAAAATATTTTGAACTGCGAACCATTTCTAAAATATTATTTCTTACTTTGGACGACAATAATTCAATTATTTTATTCTGTATTTGCACGCCTAAACAATGAGTCATTTTAACAGATTTTTTTGGGAGTTATACACTCGGCTAACGTGCTGTCTCATCACTGAATCAAAAGAGGCAATCATCTCAACAGCTTTTAGAAAATTTCCATTATCATGTTCGAAAAGCAATTGAGAAGAACCTTGAAATTCCAAGCATTGTGTAGATAAATACTTAACAATCGCAATAATTCTTTCCAACACGTCTCGCCAATATTTTTTTTCGTTTCTAAAATCCGCAGATGATGAGCATTAACAGTCATAGATGTCTCCAACATTTTTCTTTAAATTTACCCAAATGTTTATATAACTCTTGTGTGAAATTGACGTTTCG
The DNA here is from genome assembly GCA_013387265.2 of Cryptolaemus montrouzieri. NCBI lineage: Eukaryota > Metazoa > Arthropoda > Insecta > Coleoptera > Coccinellidae > Cryptolaemus > Cryptolaemus montrouzieri. The sequence goes on along the minus strand of JABFTP020000165.1, from coordinate 20,259,015 downwards.
TGTCCCTTAATTGATACTCCATTTGTATCACACAAAGCGTTAGGAGTTTTACATTTACAAAACAACTTACAACAAAAACCAAATACAGAATATTTAGAAATAGAGTAAATAAGCCAAGCCCTGTCGACTTTTTCTCCATTTGCTAGATTTCTTTCAAAGTATTTGCACCAAAACTTTCTCTTATCTGTATTACTAGGAAAGCTGAAACTGATGTCTATCAAGGGCGGACCACGTTTAACCAATATTCTAGCCATCTCATTGGTGATTCTTTCGGGCCACAAACCATGGTCGGACGAAATTATATCGATACTAGCCTCATTACAGCCTTCATCAAAATTGTCACTTGCAGCAGGTATTTCGGTAACGGACATTACCGAACTTTTTACACAAGCTGAATTACCTGAAGTGGATTGTTCAAGTGCTGTAGATGGTGTCATCGCTTCATCGGGCTCTGCATCATAGAAGCTGTTTTGCTGCTACAACCGCTGCCACTTGTTGCAGGACCTGAAATTTCAGATGGTCCACTCACGGTTATTGATATTACGGATTTAGAATCTTGAGATTCGGACGATTCGGTCGCACCAACATCTATAGTCTCCGTGGAATCTCGATTGTTTTGCAAGAAATGCTTTGAAGATCCAACCATTTTTCCCTTTTCTTGTAGTTTCAGTTTCTTTTGCTCGCGAAACTTCGCACCTGAAGGTCTCTTTCTTTTATCCCGAAAAAACAAATAAATAATTAGTACTCATGGGAATTAAAGGAATTAACTTCTAAAGTAACCACAATAATAAGCACCATGTGGTAGGGTAGGAAATATTCTTAAAAAGTTAACTAAGTAGCCAATAGTTTTTAACCCTTTATAGGGTAGATTATTATCAAGTAAGATATGCCGATTAAAGTTTGCATATTTGGGTAAAAAGCAATTTGTTCGAGCCCTTTCAGCTTAAATCCTTTCAAAAATAAAGGTAAAAAAGATATCACACTAATTTGATCTTATAGCCCTTAAAAAACCCTACAAAATGTTTTTTGAGAGATCAATAGAAAAACTAAGCGAGTTATGGATAAAACCAGTTACTTTTTCAAACTCGTACATGACATTTCAATTAATAAAAAGATATTTGGCTAAAAAAAATTAATTATAACCGGTATCCTATAAAGGGTTAATGTTGATAGTATAAAGTAGGGAACACTTACAATTTTATAAAAAAAACAAGCCGCTGAAATTGCAGTCAGCAGGTATTCGGCACTTAATTTAATTTAAAAAAAAAGTAGTAAATTGTCCAGTTTTCTCTGGCGCACCCTATTTATCAACGGGGGATTTACGGTTTTGAACAGCTCGAAAGCGCCTATTTTGCAGGGCGAAAGTTAATACCAACTTTGGAGGCGGAGGAAAAATGGGGGGTTTTTTGAAATCCTCTCGGAGACGCTTTTTTTCGACAGTGTACAGAGCATAATCCTCGTTCGAAAGGATCGAATTCTTGTTTTCCGGCGAAATTTTCTCCCAAATTCAGCTCTACGCCTACTCATATTATTTATGATTTTAGTATATAGTAACAAATCACTAAACTGAACACGACACTGCGGTCACCCAATGGAAGTTATACTGAATCAATTCGAATAATACTAGAAATGGTGGTCTCTATTTCTCAGGTTGGCATATAACCTCACATCATTTACGAAATAATGGAATTATTTTACGACATTTATCTCTCATCTCTAATAACTCAAATAAATAGATACCTTCATTATATTTATCATTTCAGCCATGCATGGTCAACCGTTCTTCAAATCTGGAAAACGCGCAGCTAAACTTCTGGTTTCGAACGCCGCCAACGTGATTGCTGTGAATTCGATTGGTGACTTCGTTCTGGTGATCGCACAATTACTTCTTATTGTTGTATCTAGTGTTGTGGGCGTCTTCATTGCTAAGGTAAGGTACTAGTAGTTACGAGGTTTTCTTTTAGCTGACACAAAGGTGGCCTCCGAACTATGATTATTATTTTCGTTTTAGGCTACACAAACTGAACATTACTGGGCTATTGCTGTCATTTGTGTCTTCATCGCTTGTTGTATGGCAGGTACATTCTTTGCTATATTCGAGGTAAGTAATAACTATTTCATACAATCACCTAGTAAAGTAGGCTCTGGCACTTCTTGTCAAAATCTGTAAATTGACGTTATCCCATAACATAATGTTCCAGGCGACGATTGACTGCATTTTCATCTGCTTCTGTGAAGACACAACTTTGAACGATGGTATGGCCAGGCCATTTTTCATGTCCAAGGGACTGATGCAGTTCATTGAAGATTCCAAAGCCATTTACCCCAAAAAATAAGCCATCATCCACACAGCATTGCATATTAATGTTACGTGTGAATTTCAAATCATTATTACAGAAACGGAACATATTTTTAGTTTGACTCGATTACAACTTAATGTTACATATAAACGATGTTTTTGTTATTACAGAATCTGAATGTTTTTCTCTATTTCAAACATATAATCTAGTTGTTGATATGAGTATTAAGTTCGAATAGAGATTTATTTTTGTTGAGACTCGGGAGAATTCTATTTCCAGATGGTCGAGGAAAATGGATGTTATTTGGTGTTTTGTCTTTAAATATTGCGTGTTTAAAGGTTCAACTAATAATGATGAAGAAATAGATTTAGGAAAACTGTTATATCTTTTATGCTGAAATTTTGGAAGCCTTATCGTTTAAGACGATATTTTTGAATATCTCCATTCATATTATTAAAATATTGTCTAAATTACGGTTCAAACTACTAGGGTAGTAATATCTTTCCTATAGAATTCTTGAAACGTTTTCAAAGCCAAGTAGAATCTATAACAGTCTAGGATGAGGCATGAAGGATATAACCTGTCTGTCATTCATTCGGTTTTCGTACTCTGAATTTTCTGCGATTCTCATAGTGTTTATTGTTCATATAATCGTCTTAATCGAAACCAATGTTGGTAAAAAGAGTAGATAAGAATCCTTTTGTTTATCCAACAGAATTTTGACCTAAATCTATAGAATCAAGAGTGTCTTGTGCATAGAATTTTCTTTTTTACTATGCTTTCAGTATAAAATGAAATGTTCGATCCAGAAGATTAAACAATTTTTGTTTATCCAACATAGTGTTCATCGAATTCCATAGAATTGGAAACGTATAGTACATGTAAATATGTTGTCAATTATATTTCATCTTCCTTTATTATATATTGGAATATTTCAGATAAGAATTTATAATGCTGTTTCAAACTCTAATCAAAATATTTTCTTAACTTCCTCACCCAATTCCGTCTTCTAAGTTCTGCCAAAATATTTTGATCGAAATTTTGAAGAATTCCAAAAATTTCCGTTTTCTTCGAATTGTATGTGGCAGCACAATATAAAATAAGAGTTTAGCACTTAAATGAACGAGATATTTTTGTATTTTCTCTTATACAAATCTGGATAATTATATAAACATGTTTCTATTTTTGTATTTACTTAAATATGCTGATATATTATAAATTGCATAAATTTACAATAATTTTTGATATATCTTAACTAGAGGCCTTCTTGTTTGTATAACTGTGTTCAATGTTTATATTTTTTACTGGTTGAAGTTTGAATAAAAGTTCAATCAGTTGTGTTTTTTTTTATCACGTCTAAGATAATAGAATATTGTTTCATTATAAAGTGGGCAGTTTGGGTAACTAGTATTTTGAAAGAGCCTTGATTCTTCATCCTTCTTGAGCAGATAGTTTGGTTTTCTTTATTTTTCATTGTTTTTAGGATCGCTTCGTTGTCCGATGTGTGTATGCCGATACATTTTCCTCAGAAACATGTATAGATGTAGAGTTGAAATCGATACCGAATATTGCAGTCCACAATCTTTTGCAACTGCGAGCAAATCAAACTTTTAAATCGACGAAATCAAATGTACGGCTGTCAAAGAATCAAAGCCTATAGCCTAAGAAACGCATAATAGTTTCGAATTGGAATATATAACAGATATCTATCAATCACTTGAATATTGGAAAAATCCAACTTTTTAGTCAACGCCACCGGGAAAATACGACTCTTTCATACGCATTATGCTGCTTACTTCGACGATCAAGGGAATCGAAAGCTATAGGATACTTCGCGCTGATAGTCCGGGAGGTAGCGTCACTATTTTGTCAGTGATTTATCTCCGACTCAGATGTGGTTATGGTTAATTGCGAAGTTCCGAAAGCGAGTCAGCGCGACCGTGGTGGGTGTGGGAGGCTGTGAAACTCGTCGGGAAAACTTAGAAAAAAGTGATTAATCTGCACTTGAAACTTTCTTACGTAATGTTTATTATAGCCAGTTGAACGTAAAAAATAACCATCAGCCATCTCCCGGCGGTGGAAACACCGTCAGTCAGAGGTTCGAAGTGGTCGGAAAGTGGCCGATCTTCACTTAAAATTTCACAGAATGATAGTTTTAATCAAATCAAATATAGAAATGTTGCGTTAGTGCATCAGTCAGGTTTCCAAAGTTGAAGGCAGTGACCTGGTTTCTTTGGCGCACTGCATCTTATGCAGTTTGACGAATAACCAGCATCGTGGCGAATGACGATTGTTTTATAAATGCGGAGAAAAATCTCTTATTTATTAATTAATTATCAGTTTATATGAATTAATAGATTGAATTTTTGAATAATTATGAACACTTATTTCATAGATTAACATTTACATTTTTTAGCTTGTGTGGTTGATCATTGTACAACAAATACGTGAATAATTTAAATAATTAAAAATATTCACTGAAGAATCTAAAATCGATATTCTCAAAAGAAATATTACAATTAATCATCTTCACTATCAATCTGGTGGCTATCTGATTCTTCTGTGGTGGAATCGTCATCATAATCTGATGACTTCGTCTCCCTCAGAATCCTTCCGATATTCTGTAAATGATACGGGGTCTTATTAAAAAAATAATAATAAATGAATTGAGGCTATATTAAATTATCCTCTGTTATATTTTGAATTTCAGGCAACTGTTCTCCATCGAACCATTTAAAAACATATCTTCCGTCTTCTTCTTGCCAACCATATTCAGTGGGAATTGTGATTGTGGTAATTTGTTGCGATGCATGAGACCATATCTGTACCATATGCGCAGTTCTTAATAAATGCTGGTACACCTCTGATTCACACGGCGGTAACCTCTTACAATCTTTAATCTGGTACGTCTTCATGAAAGTAGCCATTCGAGCTAAATTAACGTTTTGTAACCGTACATTTGGCATACGAAACCCTTCCAAATAGAAAAATTTTCAGTCAAATTATCGTCTGACCATTGCGAGATCGCATTGAATGCATCAATATGATTCTTTGATTTTTTCAGAGTCTCATGAAGTTTATTTTTACCCTTTCGATAGAAAGCGAGGTTAAAATAGCACCCAGCAAAAGCGTGAAAAGCTGGTAACGCATTACTGAAGTTTTCATCTATTTTATCGTATATTTTCGTCACGTCAATGAATCGATAATCATTAGCCCGCCCTATATGAATTGAAATCTATAAATTATGCGCGATTTTGATTATGATTGCATAATTATGATTATGTCGGTATCCCAACATCTTATTGCCACATACGCATCGAAATTCAACCGACACACACGTGAAAGATTATCTTTGAATCAACTTCCAAATGATCTGGGCATGATAAATCTTCCTCCTCTGTTCTGATGACTTTATTATAGATAACTTGGAACTTATAACATTTTTCATGTTTGACGAAAATTATATGATCCCCAAAGTATGAAGCTATATGGTGCTGATTCCAATATTCGCAGAGAAATTTGACCAATGCTTCTTTAAAGTTAATGTTCATTGAATCATCTTTGTATTTGATGAACGATGCTGCTCAGGTCCATTAATATTAAATCGATTTCTGTCAAATCTTCTACGCAGTGTGTGCTCATTATCTTTGATTGCCGGATAAACATAACGATCAAATGCAATAATAACAATTTACGCGCTGTTCGATGTGAACGAGTGTAAAATTTTGAGAAAAATGTTCCCGAAAGCCATCGAAAGGAACCGGAGTTAAGGGATATGTCATAACTTTTTCGATGTTCAATGTCTTCTCCTATGATAATTCCAACAGCTTTCCAAATAGATTCCTCTGTTATTTCAGCATTTATTAAGAACTGCGCAAGTTCGACTGAATATGGTTGGCAATAAGAAGACGAAAGATATGTTTTTGAATGGTTCGATGGAGAACAGTTGCTTGAAATTCTGAATATGAGAAAGAATTTGACAGGGAATCTGTCAGGAAGAATAGTTTTATATGACCTCAATTCATTTATTATTATTTTGTTATTATTTTGTTATAAAAAATCCGTATTATTTACAGAATATCGGGACGATTAGAGGGAGACGAAGAGTCGTCAGATTATGATGACGATTCCACAGAAGAATTAGATAGCCAGGGTGATAGTGAAGATGATTAATTGTAATATTTATTTTGAGAATATCGATTTTGGATTCTTCAGTTAATATTTTCGATTACTTAAATTATTCACATGTTTGTTGTACTTTGATCAACTACACAAGCAATAAAAAGTAAATGCTTTTTAATGAGCCAAAAATGATAATATATGAAATAAGTGTTTATAATTATTTAAAAATTCAATATATTAATCCAAATAAACTGATAATTAATTAATAAATAAGTGATTCTCATGCACATTTATGAAACAATCGTCAGTCGCACGATGCCAGTGGATTATTCGTCTGTCCGAAGAGTCCCACAGCCACGCCCACCACGCTACCTCCCGGACTATCAGCGCGAGGTATCCTATAGCTTTCGATTCCCTTGAGTTTCGAAATAAGCACCATAATGCGTCTTAAAGGGTCGTATTTTCCGGTGACGTTTTTCCAACGAGTTTCACAGCCACCCACGCCCACCGCTTCCGTACTGACTGACGCGCTGATCTCGTATGTTCAAGTGGTAAACAATTAATACTGAAAAATTCGTGTGAAGATCGATGACTAGTCCAAAAGTGATAGCACCTCCTTGTGTATGACATAGAAACATGAAATTTACCGAGGAGCCATGTATGTCAGCCCAAAATCTGTAAATTTGTAGTTACATCATTGAAAAAAGTTTTATCTAGAATAAACTTGTGCACCTTTTTCTGAATAACGCATAAAGCTGGTTGAAATTAATACCAGCTGTTAAGGTCTGCAATTCGTGAAAAAATCAAATCAGATTCAACGCAACTGGAAAACACGGATTTTTTTGTGTCTCGTTCTATTGAGTCTCGCTATATCCCGTTTCGCTAGGATCATAAAATTTTACAATGTTCTATAATATGTCGCGATTGGAAATTGGAGATTTGGAAGAGTTGCATACGAATATAAGCAAAGTAATTAAAAGCAATCCGATAAAATACTAATTGAATCAGTTAAACAAACACGTTTTCTACAAACTCAACAGATATTTGATGGTTTAGTTCAAACGGATGTGCGGAGCTATTGGTTGTGTGTACATCAGAAATCTTTGAGGTATCGAATTTCAGAGTTGACATCAATAGTATTTATCAATTTCTTTAGTAAGTATTCAACTATTCGTATACCTTCAAACTTTCATGAACACTCGATGCGCACAGATTTTTTCATATATTTTATGATATTTACTCATTCGAATATATCATATTACGTGTCCATAGGCTCCCATAGAGCTTCGCCCTCGGCCTTGAGTTATTTTTTGATAAATTCTTTTATATGAAGGAACTGGATCTGGCAGCCTTCGGAAACCTGGCTGTGGACCAACTTGCCCTTACCCTGTTGTCGTGTCGTGGCTAAGGGACTGCACAAGGGTATCAACGGCGCCGACCGTGTGTGTTAGCTATGCTAGTCACAGCGGCAGTCAGTACCAGGATTGTGTGTGGTCATATCTCACAGCCGGCTTAACCGCCCGAGGCAAGAGGAGTATAAAATCAAAAATCCCCAGGTTTATGGTGGAACTTCCTATGCCTAGAAACCTGTGCCCTTTGTGGGGTGGTCCATTGGGGAAGATGGGTCGCGAATAGGCGTACTCTGGACACCAGGCAGCCGCCGGTTTTATTTTGGCTCGCCAGGGTGAGGAAGCACTGCCCTGGTGGATTTTTTATTTCTTCCCAACTCGTGGAATTTCTATGGATCCATACTGAAAAATTCCAAAACCTGATGAGGTTAACCTCGTTCCTCAAACAGAGGAAACCATGGAGGTGGAGGTACAACTTCCACCTACCACTCTGTCAACACCGACGGACTTAGTGGATAGCAAGCTATCACAGCTCGTGACTCCTACCAAGGCTGAAGCAATGACTGTGGAGGCAGCGGCTGCTAGCGGCACCGCTTGCCTTGTTAGCTCCCTCAGTAGCTGCCGAAGATGAGACTGAAGAACTTACCACAAAGTAGAAAAGGCTGGGTGGAGGTTCTAAAGAGACTGCTTGCATCTGGCATCGAATATTCGGTTGCCAGGAGTATGGAAGACAGTAAGACAAATCCGAACGGAAAGGAACCCTCAGGGGCGAGATCAACCTCTCTCGGGCGCATCCTCGACTGCAGGAAAGCTCCTCAGCTCTGATGGCAGTACTCCGGTTCAGGGCCAAAAAAGGTACCGCCCGGAGCGCTAGGTACAGGAGGCAAGGTCCTATAAGGATGCCAAGGAGGGGATCAGAGTTGGTGTCATACCATCTGACTTCCCTGAGATGCAGCTGACTGCAGAACAGATTAAGGTCCTGCAGGATACTATCTTTGGACGTGTTTCTTTATTAATAACAGAGTCGATAATCTTTTACTTACCGAATTCTGTTACAGACACATCCCCTCTGTACTTACGAGTGTCCCTGAAGAGCGTGTAAGACTTGATTTAGTGGTCTGCTCGGCATATCTCCCGATACATTCTGCTGAATGCCCTCCAGATATGATTCGTAATCTAGTGAGTCATTGCAAGGAGGAAAAATCGCCAACTTGTCGTTGAGTGTGACGCTAATGCATACCACTCGGTATAGGGCAGCTCGGACGTCAACGCGAGAGGTGAAAGTCTTTTTGACTTTCTCATGGCAGAATCCCTTCATTATTATTGAATAGAGGAGATAAACCAACCTTTGTGATGCGGAATCGCGCTGAGGTATTGGACATCACGTTCTGCTCGAGTTCTCTGAGCAATAAAATCTCGAGGTGGGGTGTGTCAAGTGAACCCTCAGGATCTGTTCACAGCAACAATCAATTCACTATTGAATCTGGAATCAGACTAGTGGTCGAATACGGAAACTCAAGGAGTACTGACTGGGATGATTTAGAGCCTCCTTTAGTGTTAATTTGAGAGGTATTTCCACAGCTACAATCAGTCGTGAAGACGTTGAGCGTATGGCTAAGGAAATATCCCGGTCGATCGAGTCAATGTATCACGATAACTGTTCACTAAGGAGAAAGTCTGAGAATGGCCCAACTTCATAGTGGAATTCTGCCCTCGAAAAACGCAGAAAAGAAGTTCGGAAACTTTTTAATCGAGATGAAAGTACCGGCAGATGGGACCACTATCGTTCTGATTTAACGTCGTATAATAAAGAAATTAGGGAGGCAAAACGGGAGGTGGAAAGTACTCCTGTTAGTGCAAGTTTGCACAGGGTTCTCGATAGAGATCCGGTGCTGCCCATTACATTAGATCTGTAGAAGGCCTGGATGAACAGTACACAGACTCTGGAAGGTAGACGTTGAAGATTTTTGTGAGAACACACTTCCCAGATCGTCGGTTTCTTGATATCAGTGACAGCTGTGACACCGTCGCCCCGAAGGGCCTTGCTGAAAGGCCAAAAAAGGACGATAGGATGAATGCAAGAACGATCATGACGCCCGGAGCAGTTAGGTGGGTGATTCGCACATTTGAGCCATTTCAGGCTCCTGGGCAGGATGGCATCATATCTGCCTTGTTAAAATAAGGGGTGGCTTTCCTCCTTCAATACCTCATAGGCTCTTCCGGCCAGTCTGGTCTGGAATGTTGTCCCGGCCAGCTGGCGGAAGGTTAGTGTTGTATACACCCCTAAGGTGGGTAAATCGAACTCACAACCTAAATCGCTTAGATCGATAAGTCTTATGTCTATCATTCCGAAAATCCTGCAAACGGTGTTAGATGGATTCATCTGGACCCTGGTGTTATCGCTGCGGCCTCTGAGTGAACATCAATACGCCTTTAAAAGGGTAAATCAACTGATCTTTCATTTAACAACCTAGTCGGGAGGATCACTCAGTCTCTAGACCGCAAGGAGACTGCAGCTGCAATCTTGATGGACATTAAGGGTGCATCGCTGTGTGAGGGTGCGAGAGCCAGAGGAGTACCAAATATTATTGCGAAATGGATTAGTAACATGCTAAATGCCAGAGTGATCAGAACTTCCCTGAAAGGGGAAGTAGTCAGTTTTGTGGTTGGCAGGGACTGCCCTTAGGCAGGAGTATTAACCCCTCTGTTGTAGTCCTTACTGGTTGATGACATTCTGGCAATAATTGGCGCACTGGATGTTTTTGTACAAGCGTACGCTGACGATATACTCATTCTGGCTGTCAGAGATGACAACGATGTCTCCGTCAGACTTCAGGAGGCTATGTCAGCTATTCAGGGATGGTGTGAGGTTGAGGAACTTAGGATGAACTCGCACAAAACCCTTATGATCCACCAGGAATAAGAGGATATTTGTTTCTAATTTTTTTATCTTTAAATTGTATATTTAGGAATTAGCACTTCATGAACGAAACATTTTTGTTTTTTCTCCTGTACAAATCTGTTTACTTATACAAACACGTTTCTATTTTTGTATTCACTTAAATATGCTGATAGAGGTCTGCTTGATTGTATAACTATGTTCATGTTGTATTATTAATTGAAGTTTAAATAAAAGTTCAATTAATTTTGTTTTTTTTCTCGTTCAGTATGCACAAGATTATTTTATCACAAAGTTAGTAGTTTTTATAATTATCAATATTATGAAAGAGGTCGCTCCAAAACTTTGTTTTTATTGAAAACTGCATACATTTCAAAAATGGAATTAAATATTTTATCAGTTATGTCCAAAGTGACAACACTACTGAAAGAACATTTCATTTTTACATAAAATTGATGTTAAGGGCGCTCAAACAAACATTCTCTCTATACTATATGCATGGATACCAATTGCATATTATATCAAAAAAATTATAGCAAAAAATCTGTTAAAATATACAAATTTGCAGCATCAACAAAAGCCAACTTTAATTCTGACTTACTGATATTTCCTTTACTACTCGACCAGTACCTGTAGCTATCTACCAAAATTGGCAACTATGTTAACAGCTGTGAAGCCCACGTAGAAGCAAAGCAGCCAACTACGTCTGCAAGTAATGAACAACTAGTCCTAGATTAGACTAGCTTTCAGTTTGGTTGGACTGTTCTGTTCTGTTGTTTCAGTCGGTGGAATATTGGTTTCCATTTACGTGAATTAATATTTTGTATTTTTCTATGGAAATTAATGTACTTCTTGACCAATCATAATGTTAACCAAGTTGTTGAATTAGTTTGCACCAACAATAATTATTAGACAATGGGTTTGTGATTGATGTTGATATAAACATACAGGTAAGGCAGTAAATAATTAAATATATATTATTGACATCTACTCATTCAGTCCTTGAATGAGGTACAATCATTCAAGGTTACTCATTTAATCTGTCACAGAATGTATGAATAGATGAAAGCGAAACCACTGATATTAGTTGGAATTGATGTTCTCCTGATCGCATTCCATGATTCTACGTTGTACGTGGGAATTACGTATTAATGCTTTAATTTCTATGACTGGGTATTCGGTATTCCAATCTAGCAGTTCTAAGAATTCATGCCCAATGTAACTCGCTAGATTTAGTTGTCCTTTTTTCGTGAGATGAAATATTAATTCAGTATTTCACCAAACTATAATTTTAAGATTTCCTAATAGAAAAAAGTGTTTCACATAATTGGCATTGTTGAAGAAATATCATTTTTGCTAATCGATATGTATTATGGTATTAAATAATTCTTTCATTTATTTATTATATAGATAACCTGAAATCTTTGATGAGTTTAGTGTAAAAATAATAAATACGGGGACATAAAATAATTAAAAGACAAATTGGGCTGTAGAAGATACAGTAGGTAAGACAGTTTTAATACTTTTAGGACTTGAAGTTGGCACCACTGTGATGAGCTTTCATAATTTGATGTATGAAATATCCAGTTCTGTAATTTTTTGTCGAGACCAATTTGCCTCTTTAATTTTTTGAACGTTCCAAGCAATTTGACATTTCCATATTTATTGAGCAGAGACTATAGATTGAATACGTATGGTCTATGTTGAGTCATAGATTCAAAAAAGTCATGCAATTAACAGTAATGTCTCTGCTTGTGAGATATTCTAAGATAGTACACTGCTATCTTATCTAATAAAAACTACCATTACACGATTTCAACTATGTTGAATAAAGAAGTATTATCAATGCATGATTAATAAACAGACACGTACATTGCATCCATTTATTTGTATACAAAAATGTTATCTCAAATAGCAAAGTACAGTACAAATCATGTAAGTTTTCAATTAACCAAAGGAATTAATTAAAGTCAACTTAGCTTCAAAAAATTCATAAACCACAGAATTTATCACATTTGGGATACTTCCGTAAATAAATATTATCACCGATTTTTTGAACTGAAAACAAGAATGCTCAAATTACTCTTTGAGCGTTATGAACGCAATAGATAAAGGTGAAATCTTTATTTTTAGCAGCATCTACAATCATGGTTAAATCATCCGTGTATGTACCGCCCCTTTGAGTTTCATACATTTATATGTTGTTTTTGGTTCCTGAAAACCATAGAACATTGTTTAAATCCGCAGTAACTTTTTCTTTTAATCGAACATTCAATATTTATTATGAGAATTTGCAGTAAACAAGGCCAAGAGGCGTGACCGTTTCATTCGATCAATATTACTGGCGTCACGAGTCTTGTTATTTTTGAATGAAATGAAAACAGCACTTCAATGTATTCACACAACATAATTTTTCAGCTAATAGATTCAAGAAAGTGTTTTCGATACTTCGAACTGTTATATATCCCTATTCGTATTAGTTTTATTTTTCGTTAGAGAGCTGTGAATTATCAGTTATTTATATTAAACGACAAACGATGGTTAAATGAAAGAGAAAGAGCTTTCTAATGAAATCATAGTTATCTATGTTCAAAAACCATAAATGATCAAAATGTTTTTAATAACACTTTATATTAAAATCTAAAAATTTATCTCTGCCTCTTCAGTTCCTCTCTTGTTCTTCCAATGTCAGTATTAATCACTTAGGTGGGTATTTTCTTGCTGCTTGTGCGATATGTTCATGGTGGAAGAGATCCAGAATGTCCTGCGAGTCTTTAAGAAGTGCGTAAAAATTCTTGTTCAACTTTTTAAGTCTTTCTTCTATCGGTTGTATATTCGTTATCTTGTATAATAATTCATTTGGTGGGTTATGTGTTCTGTTTTCCGGGTGTCTAATCTTTGTTATTGTACGAAGAGATGTAGTTTCTGCGGTTTTTAGATTGTTCAAGGCTGGGCGTCTACAATTAGCAAAGATGGGATGTGCATATTCCAGGACAGGTCTGCATATTGTCTTGTATATTTTAAGTGCATTATTTGTGTTTATTCCTCTGTTCCTGACGGTTAGTTTAGTGAAAGTTTTAGCTCTTGATATGGTTCTCTTCTTAATCGCTTTGGTATATTTGTTGAAATTCATTTTGTTGTCGACTTCAACCCCTAGGTATTTTATTTCCGCTGTAGGTTTTTTGGCGATTCCTTTAATTGTTATACTAGGCGAATTTTGACTAGTTTTATGATGGAAAATTATATATTGTGATTTCCTTGGATTGGGTTTCAGGCGCCATTTACTCAGCCACATTTCAAGTTTTTTTTTGTTTGTTGGATGATTACTTAGAATAATTTTGTTGTAAAACTAGGCTGAAGGACCCTAGGTCGATGGCCATTTGCGCAGTGCGCGAAGTGCGCAGTGTTTTTAATAGGAAAGAAAAATTATATAGTTGCACGCAAGAGTATGAATAAATTTAAATGCACGTTTCAAATTAACTACAAAATAAATGAAAAGCCACGTTTCATATTGTTTTTAGTTTTGAGAAAAACAGGAAAACAGTGGCATATTATATGGTAGTATTGTAAGTAACTGAATAAATCGCAGCAGTATATGTATTATAAAAAAATTGAAGTTAATGAAATATTTTTATCTTTATCAATAGTATATTATTATATTCTTTTTAGGTCCTACGAAATGAATTATAATCAAAGTAGAAATAACTTCCAACTCTGTGTTGTTATCGATGTACACAGAGTTTGTTTCTCTAATTCTATGCTATTCTGCATCGATAGGGTTTTAAATCGTGAAAGGGAAATAATTATTAAATTTTATTATCGAAGGAAAGTTGTGCTGTGTCCAGCTTCTCCTGAACTCGAAATAAATAACACCTCGAAAGTATTTTAAAAAAACCTGTCATAGCTTCAATTGTGAATTCGCATTGACCTATTTATTCATGTTTTATTCCAATAATTTGGCTAATGATGAAATTTCTATTTAAAGCAACATAATGGGGTGTTGGAATAAGTTTTTGCTGTTGATATGGAAAAATTGGAAACTACAGCTAAGAAGACCCATTTCTTTTATAGTAGAAGTAGCTATACCAATTTTGATCATTGCAGTGTTTGTTCTCATTAGAAAATATGTAGTGAAAGAAGAAACTGAAGAATCCATATATTCGCCATATTCAATTGAAAGCTTCAAGAACTTTGAACTTGTTCGGTGAGTCATATTTTTCCATAATTAGATCAGTTAATGCATAATACTATCTACTTTCCAGAGCTTATTCCCCAGATGATAACAAATTGATCAATGAAGTTATGACGTTGTTCCAATATGCTAAACCTTTTCCTAATGCAGAAAAGCTGGAAGAATATCTTAAGAGTCCAGAGATTGGAGCCCTTGACAATGATGATATTGTTGGAATACAGTTTGATCAGCATATGTCTCAAATCATTACTGATTGTTTGAACATAAATGTCACTCTGAGGTAGGTGCTTCAGGATTTAATATTTTGCCTGCATTTGTGTTCTTCCCTTCCTCCCCATGCCCCTATTTTTTCTTTTTAACTTCCCCAGTCTCTTCCTTTCAATCTTTGCCTTTTTCTTTTTCATTGTTCTCTCACAAAGTCCCCTCCTCTTCTTGGACCCCTCATTTTCTCTTTCTACCTTCCTTAACAGTTGATATTTTTTTGTGCTTCAGGTTTAGTAGTCAAGGTACAGCCTGGTATACTGGGGATTTGTATCCTTCCTACCAGATAGGATTTGGAACCAGGAAAACAAGTGGTGGGGGTGGACCTCCATGTAAGTAAGGTTAGATTTGAATCTGTTCAAATTATTTACCAATAATTCCCATTTTCGAATAATTATTTGATTCATTGACAGTTACAATTTGTTGTGGTCCATTTTTTTATTCAGGAACTTGAGTTTTTCAGTGCATTCGATCTGAAGATTATAGCCTCTGAAATGGAGATAACATGATAGTTCTGTCTCATTTTAACTGCATAGTCATAAAGTGTGTGCCCTTTATTTATACATATTATCAATAATAAAAAACAAGTACTGTGTTTTAAGGAATTTTACTTAATAATTATTATTAAGTAAAATTCCTTAAAACACAGTACTTGTTTTTTATTATTGATAATGGAATTTACCAAGTAAAAGCCTCCCAAATTCAAAATATACATATTATACTTCAGTTCACGATTACAGCAATTTTTAATCACATATTACCAGTAGTTAATTAACGAACCCTAGAAATACTAAATACCTCTATATTTTTGCTATGTGTATATCTGATTATTGTTTTTATTATTATTTTTCTTCAAATTAAAGAGCATCAGCAGCTTGCCTCTGGCAAGCAAGTCTTTCAAAAATTAAATAAATCTAAATAATCGTCTTTCCCATAAGCAGATGTTTGTGGCTAAGTGGAGTATATCCAATACAGTCAGTAACTTAACCATGTCTTCTCTGCATAGGGCTAATAATATACACTTATTTTTCATACTTGGCTTTATCATTTGTAACTATGCATCACTATTTTTCCATCCTGCCTGCCATTATGGCCGAGAGACTGAAATTGCAATCCTGATTTTCAACAAATCTCTTGTGATAGTATAAACATAGTTTAATTTCCTATTATCATCATGATTAACTATCACCTAGTATCGGTGGAATTAATAAACTATTATAATAGCGTTTCTCGATGTGTTCCCTCCTAGTCCTAAAAATGTTATGCTATATTTACATTTGATAGCTCTATTTTTCATAAGAAGTTCTAGGTCGTAATGAAGTCTGCACATATGACAAAAATATATATATGATTCTTTTTCTATTATAACCAATACTGTCCATTGTGAATATTAGTGTTTATTGCTTATTGAAGCTTTCGGGTAGCCTCACCTACTCTTTTAGCGGATGTTAATGTTGCGAGGTCGTCGACATATAGGCATTTCAGATTATTATCTCTCAATGTCAAAAAGACAGTAATTAAATGTTCACACCTTTTAAAAACATTATTGATCTCAATTTTAAAAAAAATCTAGAGTAGGTTTTTATTTTCTGAAACATGCCTGGGAGGATACAATAACGTTTTTAGTTTGTAGGTACCAGTATAGACGTCTATTTATAATTTTTTCTAGAAACTTTCCCATGTAAGAAGTAAGCCTAATTGGAAGGTAACACGTTGTACGGCGTCTTTACCTTCTTTCTGAATAGAACATCTTATTTCCAGTCATTTGAGTAGGCATCATTATCCCATAGCTCATTATATAGCTTAAGTAGACATTTTTTAACTTTGGATGCAAGATTTTGCAGCATTTTATTGTATTTATTATCGTAAGCAAGAGATTGTGTTAACTGTCGACCCAGAAATGGTTTTTATTTATATCCAGGTATTTTGAGAATCAGTCTACCAATGACAATTTAATATCATTTGAAAAAGCAGGGGCTGAGGCTCAGAATGATAATAAGTATAAGTACTTTCGCTACATGTACAAGAGACGTATTTATTCAAGCTATTGCGCTTGCTCCTTATCATCATTCTATCAACCTCAGCTCCTGCTTTTTTAAATAATATTAAATTGTCAGTTGTAGCCTGATTCTTAAATTTATTTTATGAATCTACCGATGTCTGAATTCCACCATAAAACAACACGCTAAAAAGAACTCTGCCCATATTTTATAAGTCTTCCAAAGTCTGGGTTCCACCATAAAACAACACGCTTACAAGAACCGTCTAAGTGGAGGATCGCGTACTTGGACTTTGAACGTTCTTCGCAAATTTTTTTCCAATCTGCCTTCTTCATTATCCATCTCCTAGGAATCAATTGAGTGTTTCTTATTTCATCTGTTTCAACTAATATTGGAAAGTGATCACTGTTATGTAGATCATCAATAATCGATCAAATAAGTTGCGGGGTGAAGCAGCTTCACGTAATTGTGAGATCTATTGTGGAGAATGGTATATGAAGTTTCCCATCATCATTACAGGTATAAGGTATTCTAGTGAATTATTCAAGTCAGCAATATTCCAGATTTGGTCTGATAAGTAGATGCTACATATTGTTACAGACATTGATGCTTTTAGTCTTGCTGCCACGACCTGTAAAGTAGTATTTAGGGTTATACTACTGTAATGTATTGAAACACCCCCAACCCCGGTCTATGAAAGATGATGCAAAATGCGTTGCTTTTATGTAAATTATAATACCTGAATTATCTTATTTTCTTCCCCATAATAATTACACCTGAGACCAACTGAAATCGGTCAAATGAAAAGCCATGTGATGGTCTAGTAACTGAACTTGCCTTGAAGTTCTTTTTATAAAATAGGACCCTTTTCTTTGTCGTGTTGTGTATTTGTAGTAACCTAATCAAGTTCTTTTATGTGAGGTTTGATGTGATACGACCAATTCTTCGTCGCTTAAACCATAGGTAAGGAAATTAGAAAATCTAAAACAGATTCGGTAACAATGTCTATTTGATCTTTGCAGCATTTGTATTGAATTCTTATCCTTGCATTCTTTGGCGTCTTTGAATGAATTTAATGAAATATCAGATCATTTAGATACAAGCTCAATTTGCCCTCAACCATATTTTCAGTGTAAGTTGTACATTAGATTATTATATACAGGCCTAATTGGACCTCACCCATAGTACGAGTGGAAGTTGGAATATTTAATTATTATAAACAGACCTAATTGGTCCTCACCCATATTACCAGTGGAAGTTTGTAATATTTAATTATTATAAACAGGCTTACTCGGCCCTCACCCATATTCTGGATGGAATTCGGATATGAGATTATTATAGACAGGCCTAACCGGCCCTCACCCATCTTATGAGTGGTAACTGACTATCTAAGGGATTGGTAATATGATATCATCTTTTCTGAATAGGTCGTTGCCCTGATACTCAAAACTCGGGAAGATTTGCTTTCAAAATTCTAAGGAACACGTCCACAGCTGACAACTTGCAAGCGTCAATTCGCTCGTGTATTTTTAACCGAATTCAGTAATTCGTATAGTATTAAAACGTTATATATGGAACTAGAGGTAAGCCCGTAAAGCCATACGTGATTCTTTTTGCTCAACTGAGCACCAACGGGCAGTATTATTATTATTATTTTGTTTTGTTGTTTGCGCAATATTAATTATATTGTGTCACTTACTCCAGATCATATTCTATTCCCATATCGCGAATTTGCCAACCAGGGAATCATTCCCTCTGATCGTACACCTGTATGTACCACAAACGTCACATACATTCCACCAACTCAGACATTCTTCAAAACTTTCATACCGACAACATACAAGCCTGCCTCAATGCCTGTGGGTTCATACATGCGTATCGTCCCTAAAGCCATTTATTTGTACTAGTGAGTTACACCTCAAGGCAGGGAAAGTTCCCTTATTGAGCTTGAGAGTATCGGACATCAAATCAATAATTTCAAAGTAAGATCTTCCCCATAGTTGGATACAATGAAAATATAAACATCTTCGTTTCAGTTTAAGTATGTTCTGTTAAGTTATAGAATGAGATAAATAGAAATACTGAATAAAAGAATTATGATATTTCAAATAGATAATTGGCCCATTTATATAAGCAAAGATAAGAATCAATATTAAATGTTCTCACATTCGAATGTATCGTTCATCAGATTATAAACAAAAGATTTGTATTGGCAAAATAGTTAAGTAACATTTCACTGAGATCAATAAGTAAAGTTTCAAATCAATATTAAACTTCATAACATTTCAAATTCAAATAGTTATCAAGTTATTGGAATCAGTATACAATAGTTGAATTGCGTTTCAATAATGTTGCAAGTTATATAAACAAATGTTGAAATCAATATTAAAGAATTTGAGTACACTACACATAATGTGTCAAGATAAAACAACTGTGGAAATCAATATAAAATAATTCAGTACATTTCAAATTTTACCATTTTACCATGTTAAAAACAAATGTTTAAAATTGAGTCTATGAAAATAACTCTTTAGAATAAATATTAGAAAATGTCAGTGCAGTTTAAATAGATCATTTGCCAAGAAAAAATATGTGAAAATAATTCGGAATGTGAGAAGTGATTATTTCAACTCGCCCTCAGTGCGTTTAGAAATTACGTAGCATATACTTTAAGGAATTCGTGAAAATTAATTAGTGATCAGAAATGTTGAAGGAAATTCAGAAAGTAATCCTGTGGGACCCATCGGGAACGGTGCTTCTTCCCCTGTCCGGCTTCTCGGAGAGGAACAATCTGCGTCTTCCATTCTTCTGCACTCATGTTACGCACGATTAATTAACTTAAAATTCAATTCCGATTCAAACGAGTGAGTAAATTCACTGAGTTTCGAAAACTGAATTATAAGAGTAACTGCACATTTTACGAAAAATAACTCAATAATAATCATAATCATCATAATGAAATCTCTTAACGTCGCGATTCTGATCCTTATATATGCGTGACCTAGCAGCTCTTACACCCTCACTTCCCTCTACCCTTGGTACTCAAGTACCTGTTACATAGTCTTTTTCAAACGCGTTCCTTGATCGCGACGTGGGAATTTCTGTTTTAGAAAATACCAGATGTCGTGGGAATTGTGAATAGGAAAGGGTGCTTAACGGCCTTCGATTTTAAAGTCGAATATTGTTTTTGCTGGATTTCTTATCTGAGTTTAGATAAATTCCTTCGTCTCGATATTTACGCTTTTGGGTGATTTTAAGCTGCTTTAAAAATACGTGATATTTTATTATATTGAGAATTTAAAATAAAATTATTAAATCATTTTGGCAAATGACCGTCTTTTCACTGTAATTTTGAATTCAGAAGAACTATATGAAATGTGATGCAGGTAGATCTACAAAATACAGTTATCACAATTGATAATAAAATTCAATTAGATAAGAATCAAGAAATGTATGGATAGTTTTAGCAAATTAACAAAAAAATAGGCCCTAGTTCTGGGTTGTCTTTTAAGTGTATGGTTTATCAGGCAAAATATGTATTTCTTGAATACATATGCATATTAGATCACATTACTGCATTATCAGCTTAAAGTCACCATATTTCTGTTTACATCTTCGCCAGTTCCATTGAATAAATTTATTGTTTTTGACAATAAAAGTAAAAAAGGTATGAGAAAGAACAAGATTGTAGCAAACAAAAATTGTTTGCCTAAAAATATTTGCATATTTCACCTATTAGATTTTCTAGGCTTCATGGCAGGCCAAACTTTCTTTCTTTTTAACAGTATCTGATCTTCTTGACGTATCTGATTAATCTGATGGAGATCCTATATCATCATCATAAATATCGTGTGTTTTATTCTTCTTTCTTCCACTGAAGGTTCTTTTTTCTGTTCACACTGCTATCTAATTGATAGCTTTCATGTTTTGGGAATAAAAGTTTTGGTATAGTTTAAATTCTGTTTCTTGCTACTACTCGACAATGATTTTTCGTTTATAACTTTTTGAATAATTTTGGTTATAATTGGTGGAAGTTTCTTTATTGTTTCATCTGGTGAGGGTATCTGTGTTGGTTTACTTGCTTGTGAAAATGTTAAATGTTGTTAGGATGTGGAAGCGGGTTTATTCTCTTTTTGGCTTCTTGGTAAGTAAGTTTCTCTAAGACAATGGAGTATCCAGTATTGAAGAAGAAATAACAGTAAAGGTACTTAAGATATCGTTCCGTATATGAATAACAACTACACCATGACCGCACGTAGTAACACTGTCTTCAAGAAAAAAAAATAAGTGTAAATCGAAATTTTCTTCTCTCTACATTGAAAAAGCTCTTGTATCCTTAGGTTTTTGTGATGTTTTAATTCAAAATTAATTAAGTTGGTTAGGGAAATTGATAAAAGTGACCAGGAATGAATTGACTTTCTCAACATGAGTAGTAACCATCCTGTTTATTGTAGATTATGGAAGAAATTATTAATTAAACTTCCGTTTATTAGTGTTTAGAAAAAGTGAAATATTGTGGTGTATAATTTTGTTTTTTATAATTGTAGTACCAATGTAATAATAGATATATTACATTGGGAATGTCAACAAATTTTTTAATAAATGATTCAAATTATTATTATTAATCAAAATCACTCTTATAAATATCCTTCTATTTTTTTACAGTTTACAACAAATTTTTCGTGCCACTTATGTATACTCTGACCAATAGATTCCTACAAAAAACTGGAAACACAAGCAGATTACCGAAGATATTTTTACAGCAGTTTCCTTATCCGTCCTTTTCATACGACGTATTTCTTAAAATTGTGGACGAAGCTTCTCTTTTTGGTTATTTATTCATGACAGCATTCGTGTACGCCTTTATAAATATGGTGAAATCTATAACGTATGAAAAGGAAAAACAACTTAAGGTAAGTCTACTGACCTATGCTTGGTCACAGCAGCCCCTACCTACGCGGCAACGTCACATTTGTTCCATCAAGATTCCAAAACGCAAATCGCAATAGCTCCTCTATTTTTCATCTGATTGGGAAAATTTAAACACATTTTTGAATGGTGTTCAAAGAGATGTGTAATGGATGCAACACATTTCAAATTGGAACTTATTCATTTTCATTTTTTTGTGAAGAGGATATTTTTAAATTTAGCGATGTATGAAAAATTTTCCTACTTTTTACACACTAAAATAATTTTTCATAAATAAAATTTTTGATGAAACTCAGCTATTTCAGGAATGATGTGGAACTCGGATGTTTTAATCAGAGCATAGATAAGAATAAGTTATTGTCATGTCATTTAATTCTGCTAATAATTTAATAGCTATTATTAATTTAGAGCTATTTTGCGTTGTTTCAAGGATCGTAATGAAAACAGTCTAAAACTGACAAACTAAAAACATTATTATTTGGAAGAAAAGTACAGAAAACTATTATTATTATTGCTATTATATCGAATTCACCCTAAGGTATTTCTCACACCCTCTAATTGGAACATTTGCTCATCCCAGATATCTTCAATATCAAAAGGATTCCCTTTCCAGGTTATCAGGTCATAGTGGCGTAGTTCGGTGTTGACGTGTTGTGTTTCTCATATACTTCCTGTTGCAACAGTACCGCTTTCTGCATGGGTTTGTACAGATGTTCGTTTCAGTCGTCCTAGTTTCTTGATATTCGTTTGTAAGTTCTTTGGTATAATTCCAGTTGTAGACATTATCATTGGAAGTGTTTGAATGGATTCCATTCTCCATTGTTTTCTTGTGCTTTCTTCCAGGTCTCGATACTCGGCATGTTTCAGCTCCAAATTGTTGTTCGAAATGGCCACGTTTATCAAATTTGCCGCCCTAGAAAATTATGATGTCAGGTCTATTGTATGTTTTCTTCTAGGTTTGGTTAGGTTAGATTTCCTTGTTTCTGAAATTAAATTATTTCTTAGTATTACTCGATACTGGTCGGCTACTCTCTGTTTGGATATTTGTAGGTCGAGATACATTCTGCTAAATTCTGCCTGAAGTTGTTCCATAGAGTTCTATGGAGAATAGAAGTATTCGCTTTCTGTTGGAAATAATTTCGCAAGTTAGAAATCTGCTGATCCAACTACTTCGTGATATCGGCTAGTCCTCTGCTTCCTTGATGTCTCGGCAATGTAGTTCTTTTGATAGCGCTCCTTGGGTGGCGTTTCTGTGCCTTCGTCAGCAGCGTTCTCACCTTTCGTTGTAGATTATCGATATTGGTGTTGCTCCAGGCAATTATTCCAAAGGAATAATTCAGAACAGAGCATGCATAAGTGTTGATTGTCTTAAACATATTCTTGCTGTTAATATTTGTAGGAAGTAGTTGTCTAACTCTCTTAGTAAATTCGTTGGTCAAGTTTTTTTTTCATTCTTCCGTGCTCTATTCGTAGTGCTTGTTTCATGCCCAGATATTTGCAGGCCTCCATTTCAATATTTTGATCCTCTCCAACCTCATATGCGATTTATTGTATTTTTTCTATAATTGTGCTGAGGGTGCGACATTTATCCAGTCCGAAACGCGTTCCTATGTCATCGGAGAACTCTTCATCAAATTTCAGCATTTGCTTTAGTTGGTTCTTGGTGGCAGCCATCAATTTTAAGTCGTCCATGTAGACAAGGTGGTTCACTCTTACCATTTCTGTGTTGTTCTTCTTTAAGCTGAATCCGTATCTTGTCGAGTTCAACCGGTGCGACAGTGGATTCATAACAATACAGAACTATAATGGACTCAAGGTGTTTCCTTGAAGCAATCCTCTTTTTATGGGAATAGTTGTTGTTTCCAAATTGACAGTGGCCGCGTTAAGCCGGATCTTAGTTCGCCATAAAGACATGGAGTATTTTAAAAATGACACTAGATTAGGTTCTATTTTATATATTCTTAAGATTTTCATTAGCCACTCATGCGGTACTGAATCATAAGCTTTCTGGTAGCCGTGAAGAGATTGTGCTTGTTGGAATAAGATTGGCTGCTTATAACTGAATGTATAATAAGTTGTTCCTTGCATCCCATGGCATTGTTTTTACAACCTTTCGGTTGTTTTATTATTTTTTTCATTATTAGTATTATTGCTATTATCGTGGACTTATGCACTATCTCAGCTGTTAGCTGGATATAATTTAACTTTCCCAGATTCAGCAATCAAAGGGAATAGGCTTGATTACAATACACTTGACATAAATTTTCTAAATATCCTACATGTATTAAGAATTACAGCTTTTTGCATTTCTATATAGGTATTCTTATGCAATTCTAATTTCTTAAGGCTATCATGCAAAGTTTTGGGTATTAACCCAGTCGAGGATACGATGACAGGAACAATATCTATCTTATCAAGCTGCCACATCTGCTTGATCTCAATAGCAAGGTCTGTGTATTTGGACTTTTTCTCCTGGAACTTGTTCAGCACATTGTTATTATTCGGTATGGCGACATCCACCAGCATTGCTGTTCTGGCTCTCTTATCATACACCACTATGTCCGGCCTATTAGTCGTCACCATTCTGTCAGTGATAACAGGCCTATCGTAGTATAATCTGATAGAGTCATTTTCCAATACGGGCGCCGGTTGATACTTGTAATATGGCTGGAAGGTATTCAGAAGTCCATACTTGTATGTAAGTTTCTGATGGATAATGTTGCACACTTGATTATGCCTGTGAAGATAGCCCGTATTGGCCAGTTGTTCGCAGCCCGACGTAATATGCTGTATAGTCTCCGATCTTATATGGTATTTTCTGCACTTATCTGTTTGTAATGTTCCGTTCTTCATAATATATTTTTTGTGGTTGTTTGTAGCGATCACTTGGTCTTGAATTGCCATAAGGAATCCTTCTATTTCCGCGAATAATTCTCCTTTTATCAACCATTTGTTGGAGGCTTCTTTGTCGATGTGTGGTTGATTAATTTCATGGTGATGTCGTCCATGCAATTCCTTTCTTGACCATTGCTCTTGTTTTTTGGTATCTGATAGGAACGGTAGATTCAGCAGGTCATTTCTGGTAGCAAGATTTAGAGGTGTATATCCCTTATCAGCCAACGATACCACTCTATGGAGGTCAGAAGTGAGAGCTTTTGCAGAGAAGAATTCTCTGAAATTTTTTATCTGTTCGGTGTGTAAATTGACTATATCTATTAATCCGCGTCCTCCTTCTTTCCGTTTCTAAGTTGTTCTTATCACAGACGATTTTGGATGATGATTGTTGTACTTTGTCAGCATCGTTCGGGTCTGCCTTTGAATATCATCCAGTTCTGTCTTTAATCATCTGATTTTTCCAAATGAGTAAAGCAACACTGGAATGGCGTAGGTGTTAATTGGCTTGACTAGATGCCCCGAGTTCAACATTGATTTCAGCACATTCTTCAGACGCTGACTGTATTCTGAACGAATCTTCTCCTTCGACTGTTTTTGGTCTAGCAATCTGGATTGTTGGTATCCTAGAGATTTGTATGTTTCACCATCCCTCATGCACTGTATAATATCACCGTTTGGAAGTTGTGTTCCACCATCTATGAATTTCCCTCTTTGAATGTTCAGGGTCTTGCATTTTTCAATCCCGAATTTCATATGAACATCTGCCGAGAACTTACTGATAGTTTTCAGCAAATCATCCAATTGCTTCTTGTTCGAAGCATATAATTTGATGTCATCCATATACAGCAGGTGGGAGATTGTATGATAGTTCCTATCTGTTATTATTGTTATTATTATTAATAGTTTCATTTTAAATGTATTAAAAATTTTAATCAGGCCGTGTTTTACAAATAAAATAAGTTTAAAAGACTTCATGAGAACTTGAAAGATATGGAGGCTTTGAAAACCCAAATTTATGGAATGTGAATTCAATGAAAATAAAGAAGTGGATGTGCTTTTACATGTACAAGAAAATCCAAAAGAGTCAGTTGAAACAAGCACTAAAGATGATACTCTATATGCGCATTGTATACAAAATGTAAGAAAAAAAACTTTCAACTTACTGAAAACGGGTGTAAAATAAATAGGTACTTGAATTTTCAAGGCAAAACTGAAAATATAGAACAACTAATGACCTGCTAAGAAATATTGTTCGAAATGACCTCCGCTTTGTTAGATAAACCGCTAACATCTCCTTTACACTGCATCTATTGCATTAAAAATAATATTTTCAGGTACTATGGGACAATAATTTGCTTCAAATCTTCATTAATTAGTGGTGTAAAGTAAAATCGATCCTGTAGATACCTCCAAAAACAGGTACCAAGCGGCATCTAATCTAACCTAAACTAACTGACCACTGAACGGGCTTTGTTTTATATCCATCTTTATTCAAATTTAATAAATAATAATAATAGCATTTAACCAATTATTCGAATTCGCATTATGTGAAGGAGCACCATCCTGTTAGTATACTCTCATCAATTCCACCAGCGGAATATTGTCGAGAATGTCACTAAGATATTGAGTTAGTATATTATTGTACTGTATTTTATATAAAATTTCGTCTATGAAATATAGACATGAAATTATATTATTGTATATAGAGTACCGAACATTTACGCTAAACTCAATTGGAAATTGTTTTCTACTACATTTCCTTGGTTTCTTTGACTAAGGTATCGATTGTTGTTGCGTTTAAAAATGTCATTATTGGTAAATGAACATTTATCGGTCCACATAATTTTCTTCCAAAATTGTGATTTTGTTGTATTGCGTTTAAATGAAAATGACAAAAATTGAAGTCTGCCATCTGGATCAATGTTTTGTAAGTCATGAACTTTAAGTGTAATGAAGAGTTCGAACTTACGTTTGCTTAAAATTCCATGATAATTCCGTATTTAGTGCTATTATATTCCTGGTGTTTTTTTATTTTCTTGTACATGTGAAACTACATCAAATTATTCATCTTGATTGAATTTGGGGTTTTAAAGGTTCCATATCTTCTCAAATTCTCCCCCACTGTTTTTTTTTAAATTTTCCTCTCTTATGGTATTCTCTCAGGAAAGCGCCTAGCAAAAGACGTGCTGCTTGATTCAAGTTTTTATTACATTTAAAATGATATTGTATCATTGTATCAAAAATTCTATCCGTTTTTTTTCGAATATCGAAATTTTCTATTAGTACTTATCGGTTATCTTATTGTCGACAGAGGATATAGGGGATGGATATGTTTATGAGTTTGTATAAATCAACAGGTGGGGCCTATTTGGTCGGTCGACGCGTGTCGTAGACGTTGATTAAAATTGATATTTGATAGTTTGAAAGAATAATGTTTCACTGGGGTTCCCAACTCTGGTGCCAATAAACCCACCACATTATTATCCTGGTACTTTGTGGCCACTAACTGATTACATAGACATTCACTTTGAACGAAAAACTACAGATAATTTTTCACTATTGAATTAAATACATAAATATGGAATTTTACATTGAATCATCCTCAATTGTTAAAAACACACTACCACGTGTTTACTTTCAAACGACAAAATACTGCTCGATAATCGATCGTCAATTTTCGGGATCGCACCACTAGCATTCAGACATGTCCACCTGAAATGGCTAGTTGTAGACACATTTGCAGTTAAGTATATACAATATTATTTCAGGAATCCATGAAAATTATGGGGTTGCCCACATGGCTGCATTGGGTCGCCTGGTACTGTAAAATGATGACTCCTTTCCTGGTTATAACAGTGATCATGGTAGTACTGATGAAGTGGTCAACTGTAAATGGGGCTGTGTTAGAGCACATTGATTGTTCTTTGTTGTTCATTTTCTTCTTTCTCTTTGTATCAACAATCATCACAACATCCTTCGCATTGAGTGTTTTTTTCACTAAAGGTGAATATTTTTATAAGAAAGTAGTTTACTGAATTTCAATTAATATTAAGATTTTTCTCTAGATATTCCAGTTTTTCAATTAAATTATTTATTATATTATCATAATAGAAAATTAAAATTTTGAACTTCTCATGTTAGGTACGTATTTTTCAGCTAATAGAGCAGCATCAATGGCTGGTATATTTTGGGTATTATCTTTAGTACCATATATTATTATAAGAAGTGGAGATTACCAAAGATCCAGTAAAGGAATCAAATATTTGACTTCTTTGAGTATAACCAGTGCTATGGCATATGGATTTGATATTATTTTAATGTATGAAGGAACTATGGAAGGTATGAACTGTTTCTTTTATGACTAAAAGGGTCTTTAAACCAACTTAGATGTTAATATTGTTGCGAACTCATTTGTTCCATTGTTTAGAAAGAGGAAGTTTTCAGACATGCAACCAATTTGGCCCCCTGTAGACCCCTCAAGTTGTTTCCTTCAACATGAAATCTTTTTTAGGTGTTGGATGGAATACACTTTTCAGTTCTAACATCCAGAATAATCTTACATTCGGTGGCGTTTTATTGATGATGCTTTTCGACCTTATTTTCTATATGTTGATCGCCCTATATGTAGAAGCAATATATCCAGGTGAATTTGGTGTTCCTCAAAAATGGTATTTCTTCATGACAAGCAAGTTTTGGTGCAAAAAAAAACTAGATGAAGGTAATATTTGGTGGAAACATTAAATTGCCAGGTGCCAAGTTAACTGTACATTAATTCCAGATGAATATCTACTTGAATCAAACAGCAGCGAATTTTTCGAAGAGGATCCAACAGACTTAACAGCTGGAATAAAAATAAGAAATCTTGGTAAAACTTTTGGAGCTAACGTGGCCGTGAAAGGAATATCTTTGAATATATTCCAAGATCAAATAACTGTTTTACTGGGCCACAATGGAGCTGGTAAAACTACAACCATGTCAATGCTTACTGGGATGTTCCCACCAACTAAAGGAACTGCTGTGATTAATGGTTACGATATTAGAACACAAATTATGTCGGTTAGGGACAGTATGGGTCTCTGTCCACAGCATAACGTCCTGTTTGATGACTTGACTGTTCGAGAACACTTGATATTTTTCAGTAGATTGAAAGGATGCACTGGATCTGGAGTAGATGAAGAAGTTGATAAATTTTTGAAACTGTTGAACCTCGAAGATAAAGTATGTTTTGATTTTTTGCTATTATGATCAAGAAAAAATTTAGTGAGTAGATAGAGAGGAGTTTGATGCGTTTATTGAATCTTTAACTTGTATTTCTAGTTGTCTCAACAGACGCCCAACCAACCATTTGAATAAATTCTTAGATCTTCCATATTTCTTTTTCAACTCAAATAAAGAATGAACAAAATGTACATGGAATCAAATAATGTTATTCGAAGCTTTTAGTGGCATACTACAAAAGAGTTCGGGAGAGAAATAGGGAAATGGCCCAAGAAATCAAATATCATCTAATAGATTTTCAAAACAATTTTGAATACCGAATCGTGTAAGACTACAAGAATGAAAGTTATCAGCAAAAAACGAAAATGTTTATGAAAAGCAGTATCTCGAAAACGAAGCGTCTTCGAATATATGTTCGTAAGAGGAAAATAACACATTCTATCGACTGTTAGAATTGTGCTACTAAAAAATTGACCACCTTGTGCATATGTCAATAAAGTCATTTTACGGTGAAGTGAGGAATTTTCTGCAAAAAAGGTCCTATACTTCAAAGCACTACATTTTCTTCTTCAGAAGATATGCAGCATTCTAAGAATCGATTTGGTAAATATTGATAAATATATCAATATATAAAAATATTGTATTTTTCAGATTTCCATTTCGAACGCAATTATGCAAACAGTGTGTTCTTTGATTATATTATTATTAATCTATTAAGATTATAAAAGCCATTCCTTTCAGAGGATTTAAGTTCTCTTCAAACTCTCATTTCATTATTCATATTTAATTTATCTGGAATTAAAAACATAAGAACATTATTTTTAATTGAAAAAGGTTGGCAGCCAAAGTTTTGAACATGATCCTATCATGAATCACTGATCAATTTTTTTCATATTTAAATACAGGGTTTTTCTTGTTAACAGGCTGACGACAAATCTACCACCCTTTCTGGCGGTATGAAGAGAAAGTTGTGTGTGGGTATAGCACTTTGTGGAAATTCCAAGATAATAATGCTGGACGAACCTACAGCGGGAATGGACCCTTCAGCCCGCAGATTTATATGGGAATTTTTACAGAAACAGAAAATTGGTTAGTGTTATCATTCTTATATCATTAATTTCTGTATTACCTTAGGGGTTACATTCATGTGTGACATGTGTGGTTGCCAGTTTGAGCATGCCAAAGGTGTGTTGTGCTTTCCGTAATTCTGGCACTATATTATATATATATATATATATATATATATATATATATATATATATATATATATCTGTTGTAGAAATAATAATCGGTAAAATAAATATAATTGTGGCATATATATATATATATATATATATATATATATATATATATATATATATATATATATATATATATATATATATATATTATTCTATTATTTCTACAACAGATGTTATTCTAGGAATCTTCACAAAAATATTGAGATTTTAGGTCTGAAGAAAAATTTATTTGAACAATTACAGAAGATAAGTCATCTAATCAAAATGATGAGGCAGAGTCATAGGTTTTCTCTTTCTTATCTAGTTTATACTGCTCAGAATCTTATTTCATATTTTATTTATATATTCAGGGTTCTGCAACGAAAACTAAACAGAGGCTATATCTACCAAGATATTCATTTCTGATCAAAAACAGGTCAATTTTTGTTTCAAGGGGCACATCTTTTGAGGTACAAAACTTGCCTAAAATATCAACCCCCTAAGCGGGGGTTGCAATCCTTGAACATTTTGAATAGGAAAGATGGGTCGAGTTATTACTCAAAAGATGGTGGTATCTTTGTCTACGTTGCCTTGAACGAATTTCCATTTTTCATTGAAAACTAAAAGATTCAGGGTGAGCAACTGAAAGATAGGGAAGACTATTTCCCTGAGACTATTCAAGTTTCAGTGAGGTAAAATGGAACAGATCCATGCTGATCAATGGCAGTCATCATGAAGTACCATCCTCATCCCGAATTTCAACCCCTGGAGCAGGGGTGACAACCCTTGAAAATTTGGAAGAGGATAGATGGGTCGAGTGATAATTCGAAAGAAAGGTATTATCTTTGTCTGCATTCCCGTGAAAGAATTTTCATTTTTGATTGAAAACTGTAGAAGATACAGAGTGAGCCACTGAAAAATAGAGAATACTATCGCCCAAAGACTATTGGAGTATTAGTGTGAAAAACTGGAATAGATTCATTTTAGATCAAAAGCTGTCATCTTCCGAAATCACCCTCATCTCGAATTTCAATCCCTAGAGCAGGGGTAATATTTCGATCCAGTGATACCTCAGGGCGATAGATAATCTCCTCTATTTTTCAGTAGCTCACTCTGTATCTTCTACAGTTTTCAATCAAAAATGAAATACAGACAAAGATAATACCTTTCTTTCAAGGTATCACTCGACCCATCTATCCTCTTCCAAATTTTCAAGGGTTGTCACCCCTGTTCCAGGGGTTGAAATTCGAGATGAGGATGGTACTTGATGATGACTGCCATTGATCAGCATGGATCTGTTCCATTTTACCTCACTGAAACTTGAATAGTCTCAGGAAATAGTCTTCCTATCTTTCAGTAGCTCACCCTGTCTCATTTACAGTTTTCAATTAAATATATATTTATATATATATATTATATATATATATATATATATATATATATATATATATATATATATATATATATATATATATATATATATATATATATATATATATATATATATATGTAAATTTTTATGTTTTCGCCACTTGAGAATGCGTTCCGAAACTTGTAGTGCTAGCTATCTGGTACTCGCTTGCTTGTGGTGTCAGTTCACACCGCTTGATAAAGGCAGAAGACACTGTCGAAACGTTGCAATAAAGCAACTGGTTCTCCTAAGAACTAAACACAGGGACAACAGACTAAAAACTAGAAAACAAACTGGTTATATAAATTATATATATATATATATATATATATATATATATATATATATATATATATATATATATATATATATATATATATATATATATATAAATATTGAAAACTGTAAATATATATATATATATATATATATATATATATATATATATATATATATATATATATATATATATATATATATATATATATATATAAGGTAAAAACCTCAAAGTAGTTCTTCAAGGTTATTAACTGTGAACCTAGAACTCACAACTGATCTGTTTAGTATTTGTTTCAACCTGCTTCTCCCTGTAAGATGTAACATAAATCTCATTTATATCTTCAGGCAGAACCATTCTTCTGACAACCCATTTCATGGATGAAGCCGATTTACTTGGGGATAGAATTGCTATTATGTCAGGTGGTCAACTACAATGTGCAGGGTCTAGTTTTTTCCTAAAGAAGAAATATGGTACAGGGTACCATTTGATTATAGACCAAATGCCTTCATGTAATCCAAACAATATTACAAACGTCATCAGAAAATACATTCCACAGACAGAGGTAGGGGGTTTCGGTTTTATTATTTTCTCTTTTCATGTAAATAATTCATTTCAGGTGGAATCCAATGCGGGTACCGAATTGACGTATCTCTTACCAGAGATCCATTCGTCCAAGTTCAGTCATCTCTTAGCTGAACTCGAAAATGAATCACAGGAATTGGGTATAAGAAGTTTTGGAATATCTCTCACAGATTTGGAAGAAGTTTTTATGAAGTGAGGAAAGATAAAGTTATAATTGCAAAAAATATCTCATTCCCATAAAAAGTGACAAGATAAAATTATGATTTAGAGGTTCTTGTAATTAGAAGTTTTTTGAGCCTTAATATTTAGTGCTTGGTATTAATGCGATTTTTTTAGGGTTGGAGCTAGTGAAACAGGCAGAGCTTTACCAAAGACTAGAGATACTTATAATGGCTGTGATACTAGTAATAGTACTAATAGTAAGTATGGAACAACAAGCAATATCTACCAAGAGACCTTTGAACACATCAAAAAACTCGAGAAAACATCCACAAAATTCAATAAATTTTAAGTAAAATATTCCAGTTTGGAAATCTTTTACTTTTAGTTGGGAACTATTGAAAACAAAGTTTTCAGAAAATAACGAAGTTTATTCAATGTCTTTAAAGGACACATTGCTGGACAAATACTACGTACATGCCAAAAATGTAGGGATATTTGGTATTTCTTGAGTCACTACTACATTGTGGGAGGAGCATTATTATTCATAAATAGTAAGGTTACTCGAATTGCTGCAGTTATTGTAGCACAGAGGTTTGAATAATTTAAGAAGTGTAGAAGTTTGCATTCAGAGGGTTGTTAAACAAAACAATATCAGTTCTGCGATTGAAAGAGATTTCAAACTAAACCCTCATAGTACCTCCTCTGTAACTGTGTACTTCCTAAACATCTCGAAGCTTCTGAACAGATTTTTCTGAGAACAAAATATTGGACCAGTCTTCAGGTCCTCATTCCACAAGAGTTTGATGTCATATGGAGAGTCTCTTGGAGATTTACAAATTAATTTTTTCCTTCATTATTGGTCTTCCAAAGACAAAAAAAACTTTGTTATTCTTCAAATACTTTGATTTCAATACTCCTTAGTGACAAGCGTGACATTTTCATCTAACTAAAGAATTTATTAATATTTATATCGCCCTAAACTTTTTTTACTAAAAAAATTATACACACTTATTAATTTTATTTGTTACGCATTTCTACGACACTGCGTCTTCATCAGACAAATACAAAATAAAAACTGAACTAAGGTGTAGAATTGGTTAAAGCTATATCGTTGACTCTTAATGTATCATAACCAAATCCCATAAATTTTCTACCTGATCGAGGAGTATGAACAATTGTCATTTACCTTCTGCTCTAAATATATTTATATAGGACTTTCAATAAGGGCATATTTTAGTTGTTTTTTGGTTCTTCAACGAGTCATTCATGTTATATAAGAGTAGATTTAAATTTGTGTAAGAATGCAGTTCGTGGGCTCGTTCTCATGGTGGGGTGTGAGATAGTAATACTTTCAGAAGAAAGTATTTACCTCCCGATGCTAAAGAAATAATTGAGAATGTATACGAAACATTGCTGAAGAGAAATTTCAATTAAGAGATGCATTAGTCGGTACATCTGAATTAACAAGTACTCCTTATCTTCGATGAAGATATAGTACTGAAACCTGTTATTCCCAGAAAAAAATCGAAGTGATTCCGATACATTCAGATATATTGACCTTAATGCTTTGGATTTTTTTAAGAACAATTCATAAAATGTACGAAGAACAATCTGTACTTACCCTGGTTTCAATATAGAAAAGGTTGATTAACGATGAAACAAACATTTCAAGCCTAAGAAAAATTTTGCTCAAAATGGGTTTCAAATATAAAACGATTGATCAAAGGCAAAGCAAAATTCAATATCATCGTTTACGGAAATTGCGTCATGAATGTTTGGCAGGTATTAATCAAATAGAACAGAAAATCGACCAATTATCTGCCTTGGCTAAACAGTTCGGAACATCGCAAGAAAAGAATGAAAATAAAAGCAAACGAATAATCATACATGTAGGCTTGAGAAAAAAATTTGTTTTTCGAATTGCCTCTTCTCTAGATTACCAACGTCAATGACCCACAACTATTGAATTGATTTGAACATGGACTACTCAAAAATATGTAATCATTGTAATGGACAATGCATGCTGCCATAGTCGCCAAGTGAAAAAGGATTTATATTTTGAAGAAAATTACAGAAAACAAGATCTTCTAGAAGTACTGAAGGCTTTTAAATTGAATAAGAAATGCATATGTGAATAACTTGCATCAGAAAATGCAAATAGTGTTGTGCCTTCCTGGTACAATTTATATTTAATATTCAACCCAATCAAACAAATATACCACCAAGTAAATCAAATATTAGGAGAAATACTACTTTTCCCAGATTAAATATATCTGTGATAGAATTTACATAAAACATTGTTAGTAACATATTTGCAGAAACTTGGAAAAATTGTGTACATGTTATCGAGGTGGAAAATCCTTATTGGTGTGTGAGTACAAACGTTCAACCCTTTATAATAAGTTTAAAGAAGATGCTGGTAGTGACACTAAGAGCTAACAGTATAATTCTAGCCATACTGTACCTTAGTTTAGTTTTTATTTTGTATTTGTCTAATGAAGGCATAGTGTCGTCTAGAGGCGTTACAAATACAGTTGATAAGTGTAAATAAAATTTTCTTTTGTTTATCTTTTGAAATCAATTAACGACCACTAGTGTTCAATTGTCTATTTTTGAGCCATTTCACTGAATTTCTTCATTTTAGTACACATTGGCATTAGTAATATGCAACACGGTTCATCCTTATACATAAATCAGTCAATTGCGATGATACTTAAAAAAATGTTAAGTACCAAACGTTCATGGGGTATGGAATTACTTAAAATATTACTGCCTGTTGTTTACTGCGTTCTGGTACTTTCAACAGCAGATTCCTCCTCGATTCATGATACCACGTATGATACCAGAACCTTCGAGTTGAGCCAGTACCACCATCCTGTAACTTTGGTTCAAAGCGATGTTGATAATAGGCAGGAAGCCTACATCAATTTGTTGCAGAACATGAAACAAACTGTAGAAGTTAGTTCAAACATGACAGAAAGGATATTAGAATTGGTGAGTTAATCGTTATCGGAATAGTAAAAAAAATGTTGATCTGTTATTCAATTCAACCTACATATGCCTGAAAATGTTTTTTTTCTAATAAATATAGCATTGTTCACAGAACACGTTCATTTTAAACCAAAAACTACATGTTCATTAGAAAACGAAATAAATGAAAATGAAATGAATTCACCATGAAAGCACCGTCCTATATATAGGATATTGTGATATTATACTACTATGTTTATAGTTATTTATGGTACATAGCGAAGCATGTAGGTGTATACCTACATCGCATTCAAGACATCTAGTGGGGGTTTTTGAATAACATAGGTTGCGTTTGCTTTGTCGTATTAGGGGGACGACCAAGTAACCCACGTCATCATAGCGATCACAGAGGTTGTCCGTCACCTATGTTTGGTCTTCCTGTTCCAATACTTAGTCCTTCTGTGCCATTTTCAACCAGATAAAATCCAATTTGACGTTTGAAGCTAAAGTGATCCAGTTTACCCCTAATACTTTTATGGATTTGCCAAGTATTGTGAATACTTAGGTAAATGCAGTGAGGAACTAGTGAAAAGTACATTTTTTCACTTCTTTCAGATGTTCTATATAAATTAATATTTTCATTACACCTGTAACGTCACCCATGTTCTTGTTATAGTTATTCATTGAACAAGAATGTTGGTTTGCCTCTTTTTCTTTATATGAATAAGGCTTCAAAGTGCTTAGTATTTCAACTACAACACCACTGAAACAAAAAGTAACAGTATTTCCATTGTTATCTTTCGATAACACAAGTTTCACGAAACACCGTTTTTAGTGTGTAGTCATTAATAAATGGATTTCGTAACAATCACAGACACGAGTCCTGTTACTCATTCTTGGGTTCAACAAAGAATATATTCTTAACATTGTACATATAGAAAGCCTAGCTTTGTGTCACTATTTCACAGAAACATGCAAACAAATGTGTATTAATGTTCTAGCATATTATTTCTCAATTATTTTATTACGTATTTTTAGCTGAAGACTTATCTCTGGAACATTATACCTTACTTCTTATAATTTTTATCAAAATTGTTTTTGTAATTCATTAATTTTAACAGTTTCAACTTAAAATTCAGCTATGTGACTAACGAAATATTAATGTAGAAATTAGGTGCGAACGGTAAAAAAAGCACTCCGCATCTATTTTTATGTGAAAAGTGAAATTTGCAACTCACCAAGAGCTTTGGCTGATTCAACATTACATATTAGGAACAGTGCTTACATTTATGTAATTTTAAGTTCGAATCAATTGTTTATTTAAACAAAGTGGGTTTAGAAGTGTTATCTGGCTCGATATTGCTACTGATATCATAATTATTGTATAGGCAAATGACAATACTCAAAACGTACATTATTTATATGATTGTCATTCAGTTCAGTAATCGAAAAGAATGGTTGGTTGGATTGGAGTTTCTAAAATTGACTTTTTTTCGATAGTTTTCGTTTCTAAAATAATCAAAAGGTACGAAATGCTTCTTATTACCATATTTTTACTTTTATTATTAATTTTCAAATTTTATCTGCGTATTGAAATTTAGTTAACGGTTTGACGTGATAACCTTGAATTTGCTTCTATTTAATATGGGCAAGGTTTCAGATACTTCCCATATTCCCAAACAGCTATAGCAACTATTGCAGAAATTTCATAATCTGTTGTCAACCGTATTTAAAATGGACAAAGAGGTATTTTTGGAATCAGACCATGTAAAAAAATGTGGCTGTAAAAGGATCACCACTCCTGATCCCATTGGAAATCAAGGGCATTTTTCTGAAAATCTTAAAAAGTGTGTTACGTGTTTAATTACGTTGCTATATGAAGGGGGTATAGAAGTTCCGAAAAAAATAGTTCGAAGGCGCTTGACTCTGGAGAATCTGACAACTCATGTCGGCCTACCAAAAAACCACGACTGGAATCATGAAAATATAGCTGTTTTGAATCTCCATTGATTTTCTTTCATTGATTTCAATTTCAGAGGTGTTTCTTCTGCAGAATAATTTAGTGCAGATTTTCTTGTGGAAAGAGTTAAAAATTTATGGTATGGTATGTTATCTCAGTAAAGGCATAGGGATACATTATAGAAGGGGCAATGAAACAGGATCAATAGAAGCAAGTACTAGAGACTCGCCTGTTACCATAGCTCAATGAATGGTTTCCTCATTCTATTACATTTTCGTGCATGATTCGGCACCTTCCCACAAAACCAAGAGTGTTACTGCAATTCTGACTGACAAAAAAGTTACTGTTTTGCTTCAGTCAGGGAATTCACCCAGTTGATTGAAATTCTTATCAGAGGATGGCATCACAACTCCAAATTTCATGAAAATGCAAGGGTTGTACAGAGAGCATGCCTTGATGCATAGAAGCTCTCATTGCAGCTAAAGGTGGCGTTACTAAATATTAAAATGTATTTTATTAGATTTTGTTGTTGCTATTTGAAATACTCAAATTCAAAATTAATTAGTTTGAGAAATCCAGTTAATCTTTGAAATGCAGAATTCTGGGAAATGTTGCTAATAATTTGGCCACCTTCTGTCATTTCATTTGTCGTTGAAGGCTCTGACAGACAAATGAAATGTCAATGGTTTGACAAATATGAAGAATATCTAGAATCCTCAAAAACGATACCTGATTTTAAATATCTCTTGCAATTCGCCTCTATTTTAGTAGTTTAAACTCTTATGCCATGAATAACTTAAAAAATTGTTACTGTGAAAACCTACGTTTTACATATCCCACTATCCTTTTAATCCGAAGTAATATATGTTGAGTCGATCATTGAAAGCAAATCAAAAACCAACTCTCTTTTCGAGGAGGGTTATTTTTATCATTTCAATTTCATTAATGGGTAATTTGTGCGAGGATTTGTGGATTTATCAGGTGGGACCGTTGCCTCTAGGCCCTTCAAAGCAAGCCGCCACTATTGTGTTAACATACTCATAATTCCCAATGTCCAAAACTCTTTTTGTATATGAAATTTTTCTCATTTTAGACGAAAGCATCGCCGTATACTGTTAAATACAAATATATAGTAGGTGCTTCCTTTGGGAATGATAACACGGCTTATGCGTGGTTTAACAATGACCCTTATCATTCTGTTCCGCTGTCTGTGGAATTATTGCTACAACAGACATATAAGTCAATCATGGGCGACAAGTATAATATCAATTTCATCAATTATCCAATGCCGAGGAATATGAGCGCAGAAGTAAGTATTAATAACTTTAAATTATTTGAACTAGTTTCATTTTTTAAATCTCAGTTTCATCCATATTACTGTTGAATTTCTCTCTATGATCAGAGAATAATTTCTTCAAGTTATTTATTTTTTTCGTTTGAAAGGGATTATTGCAAAAATTCCAAGATTACATTTTCATTGATTGATTTCCATCTAAGATTTCCCCATGACCAGAAATGTAAGGGATTCAAATCAGGTTTCATTCTGTCAATCCAAATATTTATTTAATTAACAGTTTACGTTCAGATAGCCTTCCATGGACAAAGGGCCTATAAGATGATTTCTATTAATCCCTATAGGCGTTTGTGTGTGTGTGTGTGCCTCTCTAAACGGACGAGGATTCTGAATATCGCAGAAAAACAATTCATATTTCCAATTGAACTTTCTTAAAATTGCAGGTGACGTTCATTTTTTCTCATATGAATATTGGTTTGGACTGCGCTCAGATTCTAGGCGAGTGCGACTGTGGAGACAACCCGATAATTTTCAAAGGCTTAAGGGAGTCCAGGAAGTATTTGAATGTTTTTAGGTGGAATCTCTTTCAGTCACAGAACTAATCTGGTTTTGGTCAACAACTCATCATACTGACCTCAATCCGATTGAGCATGCTTGGGATATATTCCAAATAGGCGTTATGCAAGGTCAATATGATTCTCAAAATCGGCAGCAATTGTTTGATGATCTCCGATTGACTTTGTACACTATTCCACAAGGAGATATAGGACTTTGATCAATTTACGAGGTCATATTCTTTAATATGGTCACCTTAGAATTTATTCAATAGGATTTTTGTATCAAACTTATTTCAAGATAAATTGATAAAATTTGAATTTTCAATTGATTTTTTTTCTGAAGAAAGGGCATGCAGTTTTCGTTATTGTGGCTGATTTATACGTATTATACTTTAATCTATTTACTCCTAAAAAGAAATATCTCCAAATGCAAACTTTTGTCATCTGAGGTTTTTACGAACTTTGTATGAAGTTGGGTTGTCCTTGAGCAAGTGTAACTATTTGATTTCTTTTTCGGTGTCCTTTTTCTGCTTTTCTTTGTCATAATTCATAGAAAGTTCGACTGAGTTGATCTGTGTTCAGAGTTTCAAAAAACGGTCAAAACATTACTCTTATATACTTTCACTTCAATTCTACCACCACAATTCGTACCGCCAAGTTGTTCCGAATCGATTGAATTGCATATTGTGAATATAGAATGGAAAGACCTTTTTAAAGAGATGCCAGTTCGAATTTGAGTATATATTATTTTTAATTTTTTTTGGAAAAAAAAGTTTGAAACATGTTTTCGATATTGTTTCCTATTTTTACGAAGAGGAAAACGCCTATAAAACTATAATGGTGATTTAGAAATTCCTGTTTATTCCATTCAGAAAAATAACATAATTTTTTTCATTGAAGGAAAAGGTGCTTACGACTAGTGCTTTGGGTAACGTGAATGTAATAAGCTTATCCCTGGCCATAGCCTACATTGGAACATTTTATATTCTCTTTAATGTGAAAGAGAGAATGTCGCAGGCTAAACATTTACAATTTGTTTCTGGAATCAACGTGTTCATTTTTCGTTTTGGCTCATTCATATGTGATTTTCTGACGTATTTATTACCCTGCATTGCACTTCTGATTACATTTGCTATTGTGAAACCCATAGGACTCAATACGAGCTACGAATTAGGTGAGTCATGTACATATACACATTCCTGCATTGAGTGGCATATATATATATATATATATATATATATATATATATATATATATATATATATATATATATATATATATATATTTTTTTTCTAGGTGTTTTGGCGTTCCTATTATTCAGCTTTGGAATAGCTCTGTTGCCCTGGATATATTTCTTTTCCTTCTTATTCACCATTCCATCGACGGGATATTCGAGAATGTTTTTCCTTAGTTTTGTTACAGGTGAGATAAAATGTTGAAAGTAAGATTAATTTCGACTCTTCAATTGATTAAATTCTCCAAGTATGTAGGACAAGTTGTGTAAAAGATACTAGTATGGATATACCAGACCCTCTAGCCAAGGTTGTTGTATGTATGTATATATATATATATATATATATATATATATATATATATATATATATATATA
This sequence comes from Cryptolaemus montrouzieri, assembly GCA_013387265.2. Taxonomy (NCBI): domain Eukaryota; kingdom Metazoa; phylum Arthropoda; class Insecta; order Coleoptera; family Coccinellidae; genus Cryptolaemus; species Cryptolaemus montrouzieri. Next base: position 20,217,805 of record JABFTP020000165.1, on the reverse strand, counting down.
TATATATATATATATATATATATATATATATATATGATTACCAAAAGGCTTTTGATAGTTCTCCCATTCAGGCTTCAAGAAATTTTGGAAATTTATAAAATTGATAAGACACTTCGTCTTTTTCTTGAATTTGTAATGAAAAATTGGAGAACCAATCTTCATTTAAATATTTCAAAACAATCGTTAAAATCCGAAGTAATTCCAATCAAAAGAGGCATTTTTCAAGGTGATTCTTTAAGTGCCTTCCTTATTTTTGTTACAGGTGAGATAAAATGTTGAAAGTAAGATTAATTTCGACTCTTCAATTGATTAAATTCTCCAAGTATGTAGGACAAGTTGTGTAAAAGATACTAGTATGGATATACCAGACCCTCTAGCCAAGTATGTATATATATATATATATATATATATATATATATATATATATATATATATATATATATATATATATATATATATATATATCATTCGATGTCGAGCATCTGCCGCGAGTGGTTATCTACTTAGACTTGTCTACATATTGACGCGATAAAATCGGATTCGCGGTAAAAAATTGGCAATTAACAAACAATTGTTCGAGAATAAAATCGAAAATAATTATTCTTCAATTGAAACTAATCAAAGTGGAAAAATCAGTGAGAAAATAGACTCAATAAGTTAGGAAAAATTAGTGAGAAAGGACTCCAAAAGTGTATAAATAACAATACAGATGTTATCTTCTTGATATCGCCGATTATTTCTCAGTGGCGTACCGCTGAAAAATGGACCAAACCCCGATCTCAAAAGATTCGGAAATCGAATCGAACCAAGCCATATACCTACCAGGAACATCACAAGGTATTACAGTGAACACAGCAATGAGTTATTCGCCAAGCACATTTGCCCCAACAACCGGAACTAGTACTTACTACCACCGATTGTCATCAACCAGTGACGAAGACTTTCGAGGATTCGAGAATGAAGCAACAGGCAATAACAAATGGCAAGTAGTGAAAACAACCAACACAAAAAGGAGGAAAATAAATGCCAGCAGCACAACCCCCATAGAAATCCAGAACAAATTTAATGCTCTGAGTAGAATGAATGAGGAAACCCAGCATCCCAACAGTAGTCCAAACAAAACCCCCAAACCACCCCCGATATTCATCTATGGAGTTGTGGATTATGCAGCAATGGCGAGAAAATTGAAAACTGTTGTAGAAGATGAAGAATACACTACCAAATGCTTAGCAGACAACACCATCAAAGTAAACAGCGCTACATCAGAATCATACAGAAAACTCATAAAGTTTATGCGTGACAGCAATATAATTCACCATACCTACCAACCTAAAGAAGAACGTGCTTACAGAATAGTCATCAAACACCTGCATTACACAACAGAAATGAACACAATTAGGCAAGAGCTGGAAAATAACGGACATAAAGTCAGGAACATAATCAACGGTAGGCACAGACAAACTAAAGAACCATTAAACCTTTTCTTTGTAGATCTGGAACCAGCTGACAACAACAAAGATATATACAAGTTAAAATACCTCCACAACAAAGCTGTACAAATAGAACCTCCAACAAGAACGAAAGGAATCACACAATGTACGAGGTGCCAGCAATATGGTCACTCTAAAACATACTGCAACAGGCCATTCGTCTGTGTTAAATGTGGGGAACCACACAACACTTCAACCTGCAAGAAAAGCAAAGATTCCCCAGCGACATGTGCTTTATGTGGTGGGGCTCACCCAGCGAGCTACAAGGGATGTGAATTCTATCATAAGCTATTAATAAACAATAACGCAAACAATAGAAAAAACATTCAACAGAACAATAGGAAACTCAACAACAACCAACCCCCTCCCACAATGCAAATACAACAAGCACCACCAGCTTTAAATAACCAGCAATTTCCAAGGTTTCAATCACGTCAGGAACAAACCCAACTACCACACCACTACCAGCAACATCCAAGGAGCTATGCAGACGCAGCCAACAACAGAAACAAACCAGAACAACCTAATGATATCACAAATGTTATGGACAGATTTCTGGAAGAATTTAAAGAAATGTTTTAACAACTAATTCAACAGAACACCATGATGTTGAACATGTTAACCACCCTCATCAGCAAAATTCACTAATTTCTTGAAAATTGCAGAATGGAATGCCAATGGCCTTCTACAACACAAAAACGAAATAGAAATTTTTCTCCGACACAACTCTATAGACATTTTGCTGATCAGCGAAACCCACTTCACAGAAAGGTCGTACTTCAAGATACCACACTACACTACGTACCACTCGAATCACCCAGATAACACTGCTCACGCTGGCACCGCCATCATTGTGAAAAATTCGATAAGCCATGTGGAACAACCAAAATATGAAAAAGATCTGCTGCAAGCCACAGCAATAAAGGTAGAGCTTGCAACATACGAAATTACAGTCTCCGCAGTATACTGTCCCCCACGCCACAACATCAAGAAAGAAAACTTCAATGACTATTTCTCAACACTGGGCCCCAAATTCATAGCAGGAGGAGATTTCAATAGCAAGAATATATTATTTGGTTCACGTCTTACAACAACAAAAGGAAAAGAACTAGCAAGTGTTATACAACAAAATGGTTACAACTTCCTTTCAACAGGCACTCCCACCTACTGGCCAACGGACCCCAACAAGATTCCAGACCTGCTAGACTTCTTCGTAACAAACGGTTTATCTCATTCCAACATGGACATAACACCAAGCCACGACCTATCTTCGGACCATTCTCCCATAATTGCAACAGTTAGTGCGTTTATAATCCATAAAAAACAAATTCCCAGACTGCACAATAGGAAAACCAATTGGGACGAATATCGAAAAAATATAGAGGAGACGATAAGCCTGGACGTGAGACTGAAAACCCACGATGAAATAGAGAATGTGCTGTCCACATTCAATAACCAGATCATACAAGCAGTGAAACAAGCAACCCCAATAATCAATGTAGCAAATCAAACCAATAACGTCTCTGAAGAAATTAAGAAGCTGATAGCCCAGAAGAGAAGAGCAAGAGCGAGGTGGCAGGTAACACACTCCCCAGCTGATAAAAACATCTTGAACAGAACAACCAACAGACTCAGAGCGAAAATCAAAGAAATAAAAGAAATCTCATTCCACGACTACGTCTCAAACCTGAGCAGACTCGATAATTCAATATGGAAGCCAATAAAGAACTCTACAAAGCCAATGACGCACACACCAGCTATACGTATTACATCAGCATCTAACACACACTGGGCCAGAAGTGACGAAGAAAAAGCCAAACTATTTGCCGAACACCTAGTAACAGTATTCACCCTAATAATGACGTCAGAGATAATGAAATAGAGAGAGAACTTCTAGAAACACCCAACAACACATCACCAATTAAACCTTTCACTGCAGCTGAAGTACAGGACGAACTCAGTCGCCTCAACACAAGAAAAACTGCAGGAATTGACAAAACCACACCAAAAATGCTTAAAGAGTTGCCAGAAAAGGGGATCACTCTACTGAAGTATATTTACAACGCTATGCTGAAACAAAACTATTGGCCAGAGCAATTCAAGACAGCAGAAATTATTTTAATTCAAAAACCAGGTAAAGATCCGAGCAGTGTAACCTCCTATCGGCCAATCAGTTTGCTACCTGTAACCTCAAAAGTACTCGAGAGACTGGTCTTACGCAGAATCAACACAGATCCAAACACAAAACAATGGATACCTCACCACCAGTTTGGGTTTCGAGCATCCCACTCAACTGTTCAACAAACACACAGAACAAGCCATACGGTAAACCAAGCACTTGAACAGAAGAAGTACTGTACATCAGCATTTCTCGATGTGAGCCAAGCCTTCGACAAGGTTTGGCACCCCGGTCTACTATACAAAATAAAAAAACATCTTCCTACAACATATTTCAAACTATTGAGATCCTATTTAGACACAAGGAAATTCAGGGTAAGAGTGAACGACAAGATATCCAACAATTTTCCCATATCATCTGGAGTACCACAAGGTAGCGTACTCGGTCCCATATTGTACTTATTGTATACAGCAGACCTGCCAACAAACCCCCAAACAGTGATGGACACATTCGCGGATGACGCAGCTATACTAGCAAGCGACGAGGACCCAGCACAAGCTTCTCATTTGCTACAGAGCCATTTGGACCAGATACAAGAATGGTTGCAAAAATGGAGAATTAAAATCAATGAAACCAAATCTGTACAAGTAAATTTCACACTAAGAAAAGGCCAATGTCCGCCAGTACAGATGAACAATATTCGGATACCTGAATCTCCTACAGTGAAATACCTGGGAATGCACATGGATAAAAAACTTACCTGGAAGGAACATGTAATCAAAAAAAGAAAACAAATTGACCTGAAAGTCAAAGAATTACACTGGCTCATTGGTAGGAAATCGAAATTATCATTAGGGAATAAACTGCTCATCTACAAAACAATAATTAAGCCCATCTGGACCTATGGAATCGAGATCTGGGGATGCACCAGTAAGTCCAATATGGCAATCATCCAAAGAAGCCAATCTAAAATCCTCAGAATGATTGCAAATGCCCTTGGTACGTTTCAAATCAGACCCTACATGAAGACCTGATGGTACCGTATGTAAAGGACGTCATTAGAGAAAACAGCAACAAATATCACGCAAAGCTTGAGATTCACACAAATATTTTGGTACAACCTCTGTCTGAATCGCAGAACGATCGGCGACTGAAACGAAATTGGCCAGCAGATTTAAAGGAGATTTAAAGAGGACTTGTCACTGGACAGGACCTCATCATGACACTTGGGAGCGTTAGCTCTAAAACCAACAAATGAGCTTATAGAATGTAAATTATTCTGATTGCTTGTAACTACTATTATAAAAAAAATATATATATATATATATATATATATATATATATATATATATATATATATATATATATATATATATATATATATATATATGATTACCAAAAGGCTTTTGATAGTTCTCCCCATTCATGGCTTCAAGAAATTTTGGAAATTTATAAAATTGATAAGACACTTCGTCTTTTTCTTGAATTTGTAATGAAAAATTGGAGAACCAATCTTCATTTAAATATTTCAAAACAATCGTTAAAATCCGAAGTAATTCCAATCAAAAGAGGCATTTTTCAAGGTGATTCTTTAAGTGCTCTTTGGTTTTGTCTTTGCCTTAATCCATTATCTCATGAATTAAATGCTACTAGTTTCGGCTTCGAAATAAAGAGTCTATCAACTGAATTCAAATTAAGTCACTTAATTTATTTAGATGATATTAAATTATATGCCGGAACCAGATCTCATTTAAAAAGTGTACTTGAGATAACTTCAACTATTCCAATGATATTCATATGAAATTTGGGCTTCCAAAATGTAAAAATCTTTCTATTGAAAAAGGAAAGATCACCTCTGATTATATAAAGATTTCCAATATCGAAATCGAGCCAATGCATCAAGGAGATACATATAAATATCTTGGATTTTGTCAAGAGAAGACAATTAACCATAGCAGCACTAAAGAAAATATTAGAAGTTCATATTACAAAAGATTTAGAATTATCATCAAGAGTCATTTAACTAGTAAAAACCTTTTCAGAGCTATCAACTCCTATGCAGTTCCTATTCTTACATCTTCTTTTGGAATTTTTAAATGGTCTAAAACTGATCTAAATGAATTACAATGTCAAACGAGGAAAATGCTCTGTAAATATCATAAGCACCACCCAAAGTCAGCTGTTCAGAGAGTTACACTACCTAGACATCTTGGAGGTCGTGGATTAACTGATTTGAATAATCTTCATAGTAAACAGATTTTTCATCTACGTTCCCATTTTCATGATAAACAGAGAACGTCTAAATTACATGATATTGTTGTTGCTTCAGATTATAATCTTACACCTCTGAACTTGACAATGCAAAAGGTAGATTTTGATATATTTGATGATAATTCTAAAAGAGAAAGTTGGATGCAGAAGGAATTACACGGAAAGCACCCTAAAGAATTGAAAAATGATTATATTGATGAAATCGCATCGAATAAATGGTTAGTATCTGGAGAATTGTTTGCTGAAACAGAAGGCTTGGCAATTGCGATCCAGGATCAGGTTGTTTTCACGAGGAATTATAGAAAACACATCATCAAACAAAATATAGATGATTCTTGCCGTAGATGTTTCTGTTCTTCAGAAACAGTTTTTCATATATTATCATCTTGCTCAGTCCTTTCTTCAACAGATTATTTAGAAAGACATAATGCCGTCGCTAATATTATTCATTTTAATCTAGGAATTAAACATGACCTAATTCCCAAAAGAAAAAAAATTCACAAATATGAACCTGAAATTATTTGTGAAAATGACAAATATAAACTTTATTTTGATAAAACAATTCTTTGCAACAGAGCTGTAAAACACAATAGGCCAGATATCATTCTTAATGATAAACAGAATCAAATAACATATATAATTGATATTGCAATACCCGACACACATAATAAATACAATGAAAAAATTTCTAAATATATGATGCTTGGCGACGAGATTAAAAAATGTGGAAAATGGAAAAATATTTATTCTACCGATTATTATTTCCACAACAGGTGTTATTCCTAGAAATCTTCACAAAAGTATTGAGATTTTGGGTCTGAAGAAAATTTGTTTGAACAGTTACAAAAGATAACAGTCATCAAATCTTGTAATATTCTTCGTAGGTTTCTTTCCGAAAAATAATGAGGTAGAGTCATAGGTTTTCTCTTTAGTTTGTACTGCTCAAAATCTCATTTCATATTTTATTTATTTGTTTATATAAATGTAATATAATTAACTGACAATTTTGTCATATTTATATTCAAAGCAGTATTCTATTCGATCGTTCACCACTTCACACAAAGGAAACTATTAATGAGTAACATTCAGTGTTACTTGACTAAGGTCCGTATACTAGATTTTTCCGGGGGGAAAGCCTCTGACACTACTCGTTGATACATTGATATCATTGTCTGATGATGCTATAGTATGTATATATTCTGGTAGATTGATATATTCTCATAACATTTAACGTTATCCTAATATATAATTATTCCAGGATATGTTTTGATTATAATCATTGCCTGGCAATGGTATTAATTACCGGGTGGTGGATTCATATTTTTTCATGAAATCAGTTTGATTGCATGAACAGATATATGGGTAACTCGTCGGGGTGAAACCCCCTATATATATATAGTATATAGTATGATAGTATGATAAGAAATTTTGAATTATCACCACATGTTCGGTATATTGTACTCAGTCGTCACTGATATTTCAAACTGTGAATTTCAAAATTTAAAATACCCAATAATCGAAATTGAAAATGCCTTACGTTGGATTGTCCGATGTGCAGAGGGGTCGAATAATTGCTCTCGAAGAAGAAGGGTTGACACAGAGGAATATAGTGGCCACAATGGAGGTATCACAGGAAGTGATTTCAAAAACATACCCCCGATATGTGGAGCTACAATCTCTGCAAAATAGGCCTAGGAGAAGTCGTAGGAAGATCACTTCTGAAGAACAAAACCGCGTTTTGTGCCAAATCGCAAGAAGCGACCCTAGTGCGTCGCACCCCATACTCCAAAGGTAATTTCTGGAAGCAGCAGGCATCAGTGTATCAGTCGAAACGATACGTTCAAGGGGTTAGATGGCAATATCAATTATGCATGTTTTTTTATTTTGTTTATCCGTAAGAATGATCCGGTCTATTATAATATACAGTTCTGTTGCAAAGAATTGTTTTATTAAAATAAAGTTCATGTTCATGATTTGCCGTTTTCACAAGCAATGTTAGGTTCATATTTGTCATATTTTTTTCCCTTGAAAATGAGGTCATATCTTATTTATAAATTAAAATTAATAATATTAGCGACGGCATTATGTCTCTCAAAATAATCTGTCGAGGCAAGGATTGACGAGATGATAATAAATGAAAATTGTTTCTGCAGGAGAAAAACATCTATATTTTGCTTGATGATGTGTTTTGTAGAGCTGTGGCAAACCGTATGTATTCGTTACTGAGTAACGGTTAAATCGACTGATGCGAAATACCTAATCGTTACTTTCGAATATATCTATTTACTAGTTACTAGTCACTTTTGTATATACAGTATATCGGTACGTCAGCAATTGCTTTGTATAATTTCCAAGCCTTCTGTTTCAGTGAACAATTCTCTAGATACTAACTATCTGTTGAAAACAATTGCATCAAAATTTTTTAATTTTTTAGGGTGCTTTCCGTGTAACTGCTTCTACATCCAACTTTCTTTTTAGAACTATTATCCAATATATCAAAATCCATTGCATTGTCAAATAAGAGGTGTGAGATTATAATCTCAAGCAACAAAAATATCAAATATGACTCAATTTCGATATTGGAAATATTTATATAATAAGATAATCCATCATATATTTTAATATCGTTGAAATAAATTATATGAGTTAATTTTAATTCAGCTGATAGACTCTTCAATTTAAAGCCGAAATTAGTAACATTCTATTCATGAGCTATTGAATTAAGGCAAGGAAAAAACCAAAGAGCGCTTTAAGAATCTCCTTGAAAAATCCTCTGCTGATTGGAATAACTTCGGATGTTAACTTTTGTAAGAGTATCTTATCAATTCTATAGATTTCCAAAATTTCTTGAAGCCATAAATCTGGAGAACTATCAGAGCTTTTTGGTAATCAATAAAAGCTATACGAATATTTGCCTTTTTTTTGTATGAGCTTGATTCAAAGCAACAGAATCAATAACCAGTTGCTCTTTGGTACCAAGGTGGTTTATTCTACATCATTTTTGTTGTTCGGAAAGAATATCTTAATTCTCTGAATGTGTATAGATTTATTGGGTGATACATGCAGTCAAAATCTGTTCTATATGGAGACGGATCAATGGTATACGCATTTTACGCTTTTAAATAAGCAATTCCTTGTGTGAAAACTAAAGGAGTAGCGGGGGGGTTCTTGATTATAAATGAGAAACATTCTATCAATTTCTCGTTAAAGCAAGAGAATTTTTTTGTACGAAAACTTATGATATCATCAACACTTGAAAATTTCCAATTTTTTGTGTGTTTAATAACTAATGTTATATCCTCATTAGAAAATTTTCAAATTCCATGCACTCTAATTTAGAAATTTGAGACTTTTCACTTATGACCCAACTTGCATTAGAATTGTGTTGCCTTGCCATGTTTTGAGGAATATTTTTTCAATATCTCATAAGTTTTCTTGATCGATTTACATTCCAGTCTTTTTTGCCATATTGGTTTTATCCTAGTATTATAATTAGATCCTAAATTAATTAATTTATACCCACAATGTTTTATTACAGTAGTAATAACTGCACAGTATATAGATCAGATGAAGTGAATAAATATTCATTCCTTCATCAAGCTGATATGGAAGAACATCCTCATTTAGGCAATCAAAAATATGGAACTGAATTTTCATCTGAAATATTTCAGTATTTAAATCTTCTCTTTGACTGTTGTTTTACTTGACTCTTATTCTGATTTGGATAGAAAATTTCTCTTTATAATATATATATATATATATATATATATATATATATATATACTTTTTCTTTTCGAAAGAAATAGTGAGATAGGATCATAGGAATTGTTTATTTGTATATATGAATGTTATATAATTTGCTGAAAATTTTATCATTTAAATTCTGAGCAATATTTGATTAGATCATTTATCACTTCGCACAAAAAAAATGTAATATTATTCAGTGTTACTTGTCTAAGATACGCACACTGAATTTTTCCGGGGAGAAAGCCTCTAACACTACTCGTGAGTATATTGATGTCATTGGCTGATAATGAGTTTGTGTGTATTCTGGTAGACTGATATATTTTCATAAAACTCGAAATTATCCTAATTTATTATCAGTCCAGAATATGTTTAGATTATTATCATTGCCTGGCAGTGGTATCAATTATCGAGTGGTGGATTTATATTTTTTCATGAAATTGCTTCGATTGCATTAACAGATTTATGGGCAACCCATCGAGATTAAACCCCGTTTTATATATAATAAGATATTCGTGTTCCATCATGACCACTACCACGTAATAACTGCAAAAATCATTCAATATTTGTTTTAGGATTCCCATGTGTCATTATTGTACGTGTTCTGGAGATCATCAAGTGGAAATATGCAACTATAACCAAATGGATTTTAAGATTTTTCCCCCATTACGATTTTATCGAAGCTGTGAATGTGGTGGTGAATAGACAGTTCTGTGACGAAAATATGAAACTTTGTGCGAAATATCCCGATGAAAAGGAGATTTGCGAACGAAGTCTGTGCCAACAGGGTTGTTGTGGTGAGTGTCATTGTCGATAACGTCAACTTTATCGTCCAGAAAAAATAATTGAAAATCAGAATTTGATCAATTTTTCTTGTAATAATTTTCAAAGAGCAAAATCGCATTAAATGAATTCTAAGGTTACCTTAGTAAAGAATATGGTCACCCTGTGAATCGATTACACTCCTTAACTTCCTAGACATGCTAAAAATTCAGTCATTGCAAGATTTTCGGAGATAGTTTGCCAAGGCAATTGAAAAGAGCCAAACAGATAGATATAGATGAGTGAGGGCAGCTTAACAGCCCAGTCACTGCGACCCAGTGGTCTATTGTGGCACACTGTCCTAAATTTCACCCACCTGCTCCATCGTTCTTGTAAGAGATATAAGATATTAAGGAGAGAGCTCAATAAGCTCATTCAACTTCAGTTTGATAGATCCAAGTTCCTCAAGCCTGTGTCTGTCCCTAGCTGGACACTCCCACATGTCGTGTTCCATTGATTCTATCTCCTCTTCACATAATCTACTGAAATTTAATGAAACATCAGATCATTTAGATACAGGCTCAATTTCCCTCACCCATATTTTGAGTGGAAGTTTGTACATCAGATTATTATATACGGAACTAATTGGTCCTCACCCATATTACGAGTGGAAGTTGGAATATTTAGTTATTATAAACAGGATTACTTGGCCCTCACCCATATTCTGGATGGAATTCGGATATGAGATTATTATAGACAGGCCTAACCGGTCCTCACCCATCTTATGAGTGGTAACTGACTATCTAAGAGTTTGGTAATATGATATCATCTTTTATGAAAACGTCGTTGACCTGATATCAAAACTCGGGAAGATTTGCTCTTACAATTCTAAGGAACACGTCCACAGCTTACAACTTGCAAGCGTTAATTCGCTCGCGTATTTTTAATCGAATTCAGTAATTCGTATACTATTAAAACGTTATATGGAACTAGAGGTAAGCCCGTAAAGCCATACGTGATTCTTTTTGCTCAACTGAGCACCAACGGGCAGTATTATCATTATCATTTTGTTTTGTTGTTTGCGCAATATTAATTATATTGTGTCACTGACTCCGGATCATATTCTATTCCCATATCGCGGATTTGCCAACCGGGGGAATCGTGCCTTCTGATCATACAACTGTATGTACCACAAACGTCACATACATTCCACCAACTCAGACATTCTTCAAAACTTTCATACCGACAACATACAAGCCTCAATGTCTGTGGGTTCATACATGCGTATCGTCCCTAAAGCCATTTATCTGTACTAATGAGTTATGATATTATTCGTAGGTGATCATTACACCTGAAGGCAGGGAAAGTTCCCTTATTGAGCCTAAGAGTATCGGACATCAAATTAATAATTTGAAAGTAAGATCTTCCCCATAGTTGGATACGATGAAAATATAAATATCTTCGTGACAGTTTAAGTATGTTCTGCTGAGTTATAAAATGAGATAAAGAATAATACTGAATAAATGGATAATGATATTTCAAAATAGATAATTGGCCCATTTATAGAAGCAAAGATAAGAATCTATATTAAATGTTCTCACATTCAAGTGTATCATTCATCAGATTATAACAAAAGATTTCGATTGGCAAAATGCTTTAGTAACATTTCAATGATATAAATTTTCTGAGTTATAAAAGTAAAGTTTCTCATCAATATTAAACTTCATAACATTTCAAATTCAAATAGTTACCCAGTTATTGGAATCAGTATACAATAGTTCAATTACGTTTCAACAATGTTGTAGTTAGATAAACAAATGTCGAAATCAATACTAAAGAATTTTACCAAGTTACGAAAGCAAAGGTTTTAAATAAGTCTATGAAAATAACTATCAGAAAATGTCAGTGCTGTACAAATAGATCATTTGCCAAGAAAAAAATATGTGAAAATAATTTGGAATTTGAGAAGTGATTATTTCAACTCGCCCTCAGTGCGTTTAGAAATTACGTAGCAAATACTTCAAGGAATTCGTGAAAATTGAATAGTGAACAGAAATATCGAAGGAAATTCAGAAAGTAATCACCTGTGGGACACATCGGGAACGGTGCTTCTTCTTCCCCTGTCGGGCTGCTCGGTCAGGAACAATCTGCGTCTTCCATTCTTCTGGACTTATGTTACGCACGATTAATTAACTTAAAATTTAATTCCGATTCACACGAGTGAGTAAATTCACTGAGCTTCGAAAACGGAAAAACGGAATCACTGCGTATCTAAAGAAAAACAACTCAATAATAATAAAAAATCATAATGATCCCTTAACGTCGCGACCGTGATCCTTATATATACGTGACCCAGTAGCCCTTACACCCTCACTTCCCTCTGCCCTTGGTACTCAAGTACCCGTTACATAGTATTTTACAAACGCGTTCCTTCGTCGCGACGTGGGAATTGCTGATTTAGAAAATACCAGATTTTAAAGTCGAATATTGTTTTTGCTGGATGTCTTATTTGAGTTTGGATAAATTCCTTCGCTTCGATATTTACGCTTTTGGGTGATTTTAAGCTGCTTTAAAAATACGTAATATTATACTATATTGAGAGTTTAAAATAAAATTATTGAATCATTCTGGCAAATAACCGTCTTTTCACTGTAATTTTGAATTCAGATGAACAATATGAAATGTTATGCAGATAGATCTACAAAATACAGTTATCACAGTTGACAATAAAATTCAATTAGATGAAAATCAAGAAATATATGGATAGTTTTAGCGAATTAACAAAAAAGAAATAGACCCCGGTTATGGGTCGTCTCACTACATGAAGGGCCCTCAATCAAACCTAACTCATTCAGGTGATTTCTGAGGCGACAGTGCCTCGTTAATATGGCACTTATAACTCTCAGGTTCAGCTTGGCGAGTTTAAGCCAAGCCTTGGCTCTCGCAGTGAGTGGTCCACTGATGGCAGGTCGAGAGTGTCTGAGACCTGTGAGGCTCAGCCGTAGCTCTCGTACTGTTAGGTCCACCCACCGGTTAGGTTAAGTTATTTTCTATCTTTGCAGTCTCTAGGGGAATTCCGATCCTAGGTTTCCGGTCCGGTGAATTCCAAGCCTATTCCTGGAGCGGTCAATGATTCGGTCTTCCCAATGCCCGAGTGTACGGGTAACCACATCAGAAAGAGCCTATTCCATTTTCCCAGTTTGGCAAGGGAGGTGCGACATTCCAGCACAATAAGTGACATACAGGTGTCGGATGCAAATGTCTTCAGTACAGCTTGGCATCAGTGATGATTTTCATTGGCTTGTTAATCCCTCCTGCAAGTAAGAGGTTATCAAAGTGGTCAGTGGCGAATATTTCTGCTTAAAAAACAGTCGCAAACCCGCCAAGATAGATCGACTATTCTTTTTCAGTATCTCGACTATATACATCAGCTCCAACACCTTGGGCAGTTTTGGAGCCGTCTGTAAAACAACAAGAGCCCTCAAGTAAGTAAACGGTCCTTGGAGCTGGCCCATTTCTGTCTGCCAGGAATGATGATCTGGAATGCCAGCTCCATGCTGGTTTTGGGTATTGCTATGTCAGACTTCATACTTAGCATCTCGTTGTCCGCGATTTCAGACTAAAACGCCGGGCACGAAGCTAACCATACTTGTTCCATTTCGGGAAAGGGGATGGAATCTGTAGGTAGCCATTCTAGCTACTCCTCTAATCACCAGGTGAAGAGGGCAAGGCCCAGTATCAGTTCCATGGCTGCAGTATGTGTAGAGCGAAAAGCTCCAGTAATCATAATGCAGGTTGTTCTCTAAAATTTGGGGAGCTTGAGTTGGGATTGCTTTTTAAGGCTGTACTACCACCAAGCAATGCAGCCATATGTGAGTCTCACCACCATCACATATAGCCACTGAAGTTGCTTTGGTGCAAGACCCCATTTCTTTCCACAGGTCATTTGATATGCTCATAAGGAATATCTAGCCTTGTGTATTATGTTTTCCATGTGCGAATTCCACGCGAGCTTACTATCCACGGTAACCCCCATATATTTTGATTCCGCCATAACTTGAATAAACAGAGCACTTAGGATTCGGAAAGAAACAAATATCCTCTTTTTCCAGGTGAATGGTGCCATAAGAGTTTTGTGGGGTTTATACTAAGTTTCTCACCCTTATTCCTCCCCTGGATAGCTTAAATAGCCTCCTGAAGCCTGTCGGAGACGACGTAGTTATCCGACAGCCAGAATGACTATATTGTCAGTGTACGCTTGTACATAAACATCCAGTGCAGCGCTTATTGACAGAAGGTCATCTCCTCACAACAGAGAAGATAATAATCCAGAGCAGCACCTGTCAGCCATAAAACTGACTAGTTCCCCTTTCAGAGAAGTGTTAATCATTCTGGCATTTAGCATGTTGCTAATCCATTACGTAATAATATTTGGTATTGCTCTGGCTCTTGCATAGTGAACTAGAGGCGGTCACATTAAATTTAAATGTACCCTCTATGTCCATGAAGGTTGTAGCTGCGACATGAGACAAGCTTCCTTATAGCCTAGCTGATCAACAGTGTCACCAGCGGTCATCCACATATTAGTCGTTCCCCTATCCGCCACGCTGGGTTGATGCTTCACTCCAGACCAGGAAGAGAGCCAAATATTTGTTGCTGGTCCTAGAAGTCATGTACAGATCTTATATAAGGCCTCTGTCTAATCTATTTGAAGCATGCTCAATGGGATTCAGGTCAGATGATTGAGCAGCCCAAATAAAATATTGGTTCCATGCAGATATAAGAAATCCATCGTAATAGCTTCTGTATGAAGAGGGCATTATCATGCCATGATAGGAAGTTTTCCCCAATAGGTGCAGCATATAAAACCACGGAGAATCTGATAAGCGTAGGAGTTTGTATTTAGATAGTTCTTAACCAAAACGAGATCATTTCTGCGGTTGAAAAAGATTGCAACCCAAACCATCAGAGTACCTCGTTTGTAGCTATATACTCACTGGACTTTTCTAACTGCTAAATACTATACTAGTGAGCCCATTAAGATCGCCCTTTATATCTAAACAGCTAATATACTAAACCCCAAATATACTGAACGCCTTTTCATATCCAACTCTATCTATACTGAGTGCCTCATTATATTCACTGATATTTATACTTGATAGTTCTTTATTTTACATGGAAATCTCTCATATACTGCCCCACACATCCTTAGAGTAACGCATCTTCAAATATTGTTTTATGGATACTGACTCATCAACCATACAAGTTTCAATACATCGATTCAAAAAAACAAATTGTTCAATCACCCTTTAGGCATAGAAATTCAGTCATCAACAACTCAAATATCAATTCAGATTTCCCAAATGTTCAGTTCCAAAAGTATCAAATGTATACCTCAAGAAGAACAATATATACAGATCTATAGTTTCAAATTTTTAATTTTTACTCAATAGTTCTTATTCGAATTAGATCAGATAAGAATCGAATAAGATTCATGAATTATAATAAACAACAAATATTAGCTTGAAACGGCAAGATGGAAGAATTACTTCTCAAGCATATTAATGAAATAGAAAATATAAGTTCTTCTCAAATTAAAATTTCTTGGGAGTATTCAAAAGACAAAAGCGAGAAATTAGTAATCAAATAAAGGAACATTACTGAATACATATAAATTTCACCTTATGTGATTGCCCTATACATAACTATATTGTATAAATTCAAATTGACCAAAATTAACACAATTTGCTTACCAAGAAGAACAAACATCTTCTGAATTGAAGTGTAAATTAGTAAATTACGTTATGGACCTTCATATACAATACAATGATGTTAAGTATATATCAGTTTCAGTAAAACTGTTTCTTGTAACTGTTAATTTCCTAGATCCTTAACTGTCGAGTTGGCAGTTGATTTCGAGCAGTCAGTTTCTTGTAAACTTCCTTTCATAATTGAAATTTCTATTCTTTAATTTAACTTCTCTTCAGTTCATGTTCTTGTGAAACATTATAATATATTGTGAAATGAAAGGAAAAATTGCATTAAAACAGCTTCATACTTCCATATCACGTGATGAACGTATTCATTTTACACAATTATATAAAAAATACCTATAGTACAACTATCTATAACGAAAATTGTCAAATATACATAGCATTCTCCAAGTAGTAGTCGAATTTCTACCAAACTATTATTCCCATAGATATATAGATAGATAATTTTATTGCCATCAAAATCCTACATGGCGTGTCCAATAAGCGAAGTTACAAAATACTTACGAGCTAATGAAACAGCAAATATATACAAAGAACATATAAATCATTTCGAAAAATAAAAAATATTTCACATTACTGGCTAAAATATATGATAATGGCAAAACACTGAAAGAAAAAAAAATATATATATATATATATATATATATATATATATATATATATATATATATATATATATATATATATATATATAAATAGATATGTCTGTATAATTTAATTATTTAATTTTCATATTTTGATGAATTCTTCAACTGAACAAAAGGCCCCCTCTAGCAGTAGATCTTGAATTCTTCTTCTGAACGCCATTCCAGACAAACACTTCACTTCAGCAGCCAAGTTGTTATATAGCTGTATCCCCTAGTATTTCCATGAATTTTGTGTGTTCCTTTAACATGAAGTGGTGTTATATACAGTTGTTTATATCTTGTTTCATATGGGTGATAGTCGCAGTTTCTTGGAAAGGAATCTTTGTTCCTGTGCATAAATAAAAGGCACTCTTTTATATACAAAGATGGAAAGGTAAGTATTTTGTAATTTACAAAAATTGGTTTACAAGACCCTCGACTACCAATCCCATGCATTTTTCTGATCCCCTTCTTTTGCAGGGTGAAGACCCTTGATGCTTCTGGTGCCATACCCCAAAGAAGCACCCCATATAGAAGAATGCTCTGGAAGTGAGCGAAATATGCTGTCTTCATCTTCATCATCATCATCAGCAGCATGTTTCTTGTGACTTTCATATATCTTAGATTGAAAGTTGTGGTTGTACAAAATAAAACTTCGTATGCAAGTTCTACATATTTCATTTTATTTTCCAACCTTTCTACAGTGGATCTATTTTATATTTCCTCTTCATCATGTGGATTATAATCTACAAATAAGTAATCTTTGGATGCATCTCTTCCATATTTCCCAAATTAGTTCGTAGGTTATCTTTTATAGATTCACAAATTGAAATCTTACTTTCTTTGGTTCAAACTTGAACATTGCCAAACTTATTGAGTCTCATTTACTTTTACATTTGGATAATTGTAGAATAGAAATGTAATTCCTCTTGAGTAAACTGAAACGAATATTCAATTTGAAATGGACAGTCTTACTGAGAAACTAACAGTGCAATACCTAATTAATAGCAACTTGAAGAATATTCCATAATTTTGTAAGATAGTCTCAATTGATTTGTTAATCAATCATAGTAATTCCAGGACTCTTTCAACGCATAGAGGTTAGAATAACATTGAATAAAAATATGAAATCTGTAAATTTTAAGTATATCTCTTGAGCATGCTAAAAACAATATTCATTAAAATACACAAATAAAGTCTAAATTACATTCATATATATATATATATATATATATATATATATATATATATATATATATATATATATATATATATATATATATATATATATATATATATATATATATATATATTATCCACAGCCTTTCTATTGGTTTGATATCATGTAATATCATAAAACAAACGTCTCGGATCACTTCAGTCAGGCCATCAAAGTTAATCCGACAGATGTCTCACCAAAAAAGATGGCCAAAGACGCGCCACAGGACAAGGCATCCGTCGACTTAAACAAGATGAAGTTGAGGATTAGACGCCGTTAGGCAAATATCCAGCCTTTCAAAGTAAGTTCCTACTTCTTTGGAAAATGCATCCTAAATGAAAACCTTGATGTAGCTTTCATTCAGGAACCTTGGCTGGCCAATCGAGAATGTGTTCGCGGTCTTGAAAATTTACCAGGCCAGATATTGTACTACTGCACAAGAGTCGCCCTCAGGACGTGTATCTTTATCAACCACAGAATCGATAAACTTCTGCTTACCAAGTTCTGTAACAGAATCGCTAATTATGTACTTGTGAGTGTCCCAAAAGAGCGTAGACTTAATTTAGTGGTCTGCCCAACCTTCCGAGAAACTCAGCTAAATACCCTACTGAGATAATTCTTAACGTGGCGAGTCGTGGCAGGAATAAAAAAAACTTCATCTTGTAGCGTCTGACGCTACACCATTCAGTGTGGGGTTAAATTAATCTAATATCAACGCAAGAAGCGAAAGTCTTTTTGACTTTTTTAGGAGAGAAGTCTTATTATATTGAAGAGATGAGCAGAACCAATCTTTGTGAAGCGTAATCGATTAGAGTTGTTGGACATTACGTTTTGCTCCTTAACCAATATGAATTCTGCCCTCGAAAAGCGGAGAGGAGAAGTTCAGAAACTTTCCAACCGAGCTGAAAATACCGGCAACTGGGTCTACTATCGTTCTGCTCCAACGTCTTATAATAAGGAAGTTACAAGGGCAAAAACAGAGTCCTGGTGCAAGTTCTAAGGGGAGGTAAAAAGCGCCACCTTTAGTGCAAAACTACACCTCGTTCTCGACAGAGGAACGTCTACCAATCGGACTGTAAAAGCCCGGATGGACCGTATACAGACTCTTGAGCAGATTCTTGCAAAAACACACTTCCTAAACTGTCGGTTTCTTGATACCAATGACTTCTGTGACACCTTTGTCATGGTAGGTCTTGCCAGAAGGCCTAAAAATGACGATTGGAGGAATGCAAGAACAATCATCAAGCTCGGAGCAGTTGGGTGGGCGATTCACTAGTTTAAACCATTGGGCATCAGGATGGCATCATGCCTGCCTTGCTACAGCAGAGGGTGGACATCCTTCTTTGTCACTATTTGGGTCTGCGAAAGACAAAGCAGTACCTAATATTATTGCGGAATGGATTACCAACATGCTAAATGTCACGAGTGATTAACACTTATCTCAAAGGGGAAGTAGTCAGTTTTATGACTGGTAGGAGCTGCTCAGGGAGGAATCATATCCCCTATACTGTGGCCCCCATTAGTTGATGACCTTTTGGCAATAATTGGTGCACTGAACGTTTACGGCCAAGCTCACGCTGACGATATGG
Organism: Cryptolaemus montrouzieri; assembly: GCA_013387265.2. Classification (NCBI taxonomy): domain Eukaryota; kingdom Metazoa; phylum Arthropoda; class Insecta; order Coleoptera; family Coccinellidae; genus Cryptolaemus; species Cryptolaemus montrouzieri. The sequence continues at coordinate 20,198,211 of JABFTP020000165.1, read as the reverse complement.
TCATTCTGGCTGACGGAGAAAACTTCTTATGAACCTCTGCAAAACTCTTATGGTGCCAGTTTCTAGGAAAGGGAGGATATTCGTTTCACCGATGCTGAGTGGAGTGTTTATTCAAGTTGTACAGGAATCGAAATATCTGGATATTACCTTGTATAGTGCGCTTACGTGAATTCGCACCTGAGAACCATAATACACAAGGCTAAACATTCCTTGTCCAAAGACCGGTAGAAAGAAATGGAGACTTGCCTTTGACTATATCTGATGGTGGAAACCACATACACTTATGGCTATATTGCTGGGGAGGGGGGTTCAGCCTTGAAAAGTAATCCCCACTCAAGGCCACTAAAATGAAGAGAACGTCCTGCATGATTTTTCTCAATACACCTACTACTTATAATGCACAAATGTCGTTTAACCCTGCTGGACTGGGAAAAAGAAACAGGCTACACCTGATGTGGGTCCGGGCCACTTGAGCAATGAGAACAATGAGAAAGCGAACTCATTGGTTGGTTGTTCGAGGGTCTGCCTTGGAATTTAGGGTGTCAGAGCTTGAAGATCGCGATATATATATATATATATATATATATATATATATATATATATATATATATATATATATATATATATATATATATATATACAGTGGAATCTCGATAACTCGAATGTCAAGGGAAATGCAAAAAAATTCGAGTTAATGAGTTTTCGACTTAAAAGGGATTTCGAGATACAAAGGATTTAACCGCTAAAATTTCGACTAAGAAAGGTGCGATTTCTAAGTATATTTTTCGACTTGTAGAGTCAAAGTTAAACAACAATTCGACTTAAGTTGTAATGGTATATATGTATTTATTTAAATTACATATTACTGAAGTAAACTTTACAAACATTAAAAAAAATCTGTTATCTTTTTTTGATTTAAACAATTTGCAGATTTCTTATCAATTATTTTTTCAAGTTCAAATAATGAACTGAATACACGATCTTCGATATCATCACATATTTCAATGAAAGATCGTAGTGTGTTGATTGCTGCTCTGGCTTCTTTATTTGATATTAATGGTTCAAAATCTGCGGGATCAGTATGATCGACGTCATTTTCATCAACATTATCCTCATTTATATCCTGATTAACTATGTCAATTATTTCAGCATCAGTTAGTGTTCCAGTAGTAGCCAGCCCTTCATCACATGTCACATAATCTTCAAATTGAACTTCTGGTTCTGAAGTTTATTCCAATCAGCCTCTAAACTCATGTCCGGTTCAAGAGGTTCTTCCGAAGCTTCTTCTTGTGACATCGAAAATCCACAGCTTTTGAAGCAATTTGATATTGTGGTCACAGATACACTTCTCCAAGCCTTGTCTGTCATCCTAATTGCATACAATACATTAATAGGTGAAGCAGACTCAGTTTCCTAACAGCTTCCTTTCTGTAAAAGGATTTGAAGTTTTTTATTATTCCTTGATCTAAGGGCTGTAGCTTAGATGTTGTATTGGGTGGAAAAAATTTAACTTTCACTGCTTTCAATGGCGGAATTATGTTGTGAGCTGTACAGTTGTCAATGAAAAGCAAAATTTTTCGTTTCTCCTTAATCATTTTCTTCAATGAGCCATCCTTTGAATATTTCGGCTGTCATCCATGCTTTCTTGTTAGCATCATAGTCTAGTGGTAGAGATTTACATCCAGAAAAACAACGAGGCTTTTTAGCCTTTCCTATAACTAATGGTTTGAGTTTTTCAGAGCCTGTCATGTTTGTTGCTAGCAATATTGTTAATCGCTCTTTACTGTGCTTACCACCATGACCTTTTTCATTTTTAAAAATAAGTGTTTTGTCAGGTAAGCACTTGAAAAAAAGTCCAGTCTCGTCGGCATTAAAGACGTCTTTTGGTTCATAATCCTTCAATAAACTCTGCAACTCAATTATCCATTCATCACATATCTCTTTATTGACACTTGCACTTTCGCCCCAAACTTTCCTAAACACAAGTTCATGACGCTTCTTAAAATTCACCAACCAACCATTGCTGGCACGAAAAGAACTGTGTCCCAGTGACTTCGAAAATTCTTTCCGGTTTTTCGCGTAAGATAGGCCCAGATACACTTATGTTTTTGTCCCGACAATGTTTGAACCAGGTTAGTAAGCATTCCTCTAAATCAGGAAACTCCGCCAAACGTCGTCTATTGAAAGACAAATTGCTGCTTGATTCGTATCTTTGCAGTATTTCGGCTTCATTCTTAATTATTGTAGACGAAGTGCTTGGTGGTAGTCCGTAATGAGCTGCCACATCTTTTTTCTCCATGCCACTTTTTACCGCATTGATAACGTCGAATTTTTCACGTAGAGTTAAAGTCTTTAGTTTCCTCTTGTCACTCATGTTGTTCCTAGTTAACAGCCAAATAAGTACTGACCGACTAGGAACAAACAAAAGGTACCCAGCTGTGTTACTCAGAAAGTTTAATGAAGGAAGTCATTCATTGCACGTGTACAAGACATAACATAATCAATAGATTAGAATTAGAAGCCCCGAACTTACACCGAACATTCCTTACTGCTATGACTTCGTGGAACTAATCCAGTCTTTTTTTTGAAATTCGAGTTATAGAGTCTCCTTTTTGAAATTCGAGTTATAGGGTACAAATATGTCTTATAAATACCTCGTATATATATATATATATATATATATATATATATATATATATATATATATATATATATATATATATATATATATATATATATATATATATATATATATATATATATATATATATATATATATATATATATATATATATATATATATTCTTTTGAAAAGAGAGGATTTACAAAAATTTGAATAATTGAATTTACAATAAATGCTTATATCCATAATTTTGATGTGTGTCAGAAAAAACACAAGTGTGAGCTCAGGTGATGTAACAGGGGAACCATACTATCGTCGCTATTGCACTAGCAATAGCTTGTCTGTTCTATTGCTAGTTCAATAGCGACAGGGAAACGAGTTTTTTCCTCGGTTTTTTTCACTCGTTTATTGAATCATATGTGTACATAAAGGGTACCAAAGATTTTTCTGCTTAGCCGCTTCGTTCTCTCTTGCATTCCATGATTTCCAAACGAAGACAAGGGTGAAAGAAAAGGGGTTTGGGACAGGAATCTGTAACAATGGAAAAAGAAAACCAGCACAAAAATATTTCAACAATCATACTTCTTATATGTCTAAACAAATCTAAGAAAAGATTTTACATAGCAAGCAAGGTCATGAAAAGGACTAAGGAGATAAAAAAATACATAACCTGCGATATTTCCTCAAATTCCATCTCTCTTTGACCGAGAGAGCCCCGATGGCCAGGTTCAGTCTTCCAAGTGATGCCGATTATGATCTATAAATGTTTTAGAATCATTATGGACCCAATAATCTGGGTTGACATCGCCCATATATTATTTCTTCGTGGAACTTGTTCAATTTAAAGAAAAATTTGCTAACAAATTTTGACAGTCGTTCGAAAAATATGACATTTGTCATTATCTATGTAATAATGTCGCCACACTATACTCAGTAAAGTTATATCACACTTGACCCTGCAGTTGCAGGAAGAACCTTCCCTTGAAAACTTCAAAAGAAAATGCAAAAATGTGTCTACGCGGTTAATGAACTCTCAAATACCACATTGCAAATTGAAAATGAATTAAATTGCCAATGTTGTCCATATGCAGTGTATATTTATGTTAACTCACCACTTAGCTATAAATATTGTTATTCAAAAAATAAATATGTAGTTGAATAATGTGCAAATTATTTTTTTTTGAATTTGGGGAGAATTTTCATAATATCCTTACATTTTTACCTTGCTTTTAAACGCTATAAAATATTCCGCTTACTATTAGAATAAAGTTTTCAAAAATCTGCATGCTGTTCATTGCCTAATTGAAAATAATAATGTGTATCTACTCATTTTTCTCGAACTTGACAAAAATAAATACTGGAAAAAACGTCATAAGCATAAGAAAAAGTTTATCGAGTATTTGCCAAAGACAACTATATAATTCCTTGATCTATCTACGGACGAATTGATGACCATTACTACCGTTTTAACAGGCAGAGCCTACTGAGATACCATCACAGCAAAATAGGCAAGTCGGAAACAAAAGCAAAACGAAATGAAACAAAAACACCCAGATAGATCATTTTCGTTAAAAAACTAAATCTACTGGGAAACAAAACTGGTCGCAATTCATAGAGGTTCTGTGCCAAATGATCTCTTTTAATTTAATTCATTTTTCTCATTCCAGGACCGAATGTATTCTACGAATTCGGTAGCAGCGGCATCGCTTCTGACATAGTGATGTTGTATGTCATAGCAGTCGTATCTTTTCTAATACTCTTCCTGATAGACTTCAAAATAGTCGCAAATGTCATCTACGCCTTACTCAAAAACGTCAGACGCCCACCGAAATTCATCGAGAACGTCGACCACGACGTCTTAGACGAGGACAACTACGTCAAAACCCATTCGCTGGAACACATGCAGTCCCATTTCGCCCTCATCCTCAAAGACTTGACGAAACATTTCTGGAGATTGACGGCTGTGAACGGGTTGAATTTGACGGTGAAAAAATCCGAATGTTTCGGTTTGCTGGGGGTGAACGGTGCAGGTAAGACGACTACGTTTAGGATGATGACGGGGGATGAGATGATTAGTTATGGGGATGGTTGGATCAACGGTTATAGTATAAAGAATGAGATGAAGAAGGTTCAACGGTATATTGGGTATTGCCCGCAGTTCGACGCTCTTCTGGATAATCTGACAGCAAGGGAAACGTTGAAAATATTCAGTTTGATCAGGGGAGTGCCGAGGGATGAGACTAATTATATGGCAGAGAAATTGGCGAGAGATTTTGACTTTACTGAGCATTTAGACAAGGAGGTAATGAAATTGAGTGGAGGTAACAAGAGGAAATTGAGTACTGCGATTGCGCTGATTGGAGACTCTCCTATCATATTTTTGGATGAACCAACTACTGGTAAGTCGCAAAGAGATCATTTTCATCTCTTTATAAATTCTTAACAAATAAGTGAGACCTATTATACTTATTTTTCAAATTTCATTCTTCAATAAACTTTCTGCTTATGAATAAGAGTTCAATAAAGAAATAAATCTCAAATAATACAATACACTAAACCAATTGAAGAGAGGTACATTCGTGGATGTTTTGAATGCAAATGTATAGCTTAGTATACAGGATGTTTCGTAAGTACGCGAACTCAATTCAGGTGGCATTGTTCACCTAAAGTGAAGAAGTGTAGTTACTCAAAATGAAGAATAAAATGTGGCCTTCAATTTTTTCTTCGCAAGCAAAAAAAGCAATAAATTGAAACTCTATAGAAATACTCAATTTCATAAGGGCTTTTGTCTGTGTTTTTCATCCATCCACCTACTATCGAAATGGGTAAAATCCTCAACTCCTCTTTTTTTATCAGAACTTTATTTTAGAAATGAAAATTTGAACATGAAAAAATTATTTTAACCCTTACGTGAGCAACCCAGGTACCCACCGGCTTACTGTTTTGTTGATTATTCCTTGAAAAATTTTTTTACAATCCGATCTCCCGCATCCATATGATTTGGCTATTTCAGAATCCATTTAGCATGTTAATCTATGAAAAAAAAACTTTTCATCAAAATTTCGGCAGTTGAAAAAAAGTAGGCCAAGGAGGCAACCCGCATACCCAATAGACGAAAAGTGAGATTTTTCTGTGGAAATGAGTTCTATCGTTATGAATAGGAAAAGCAAACAAGATAGTTTGATAAATAAATTATTACAATAGTTGTTAAGTATAAAATAAAATATTCATTATAAGTTTACGAGTTGAAAATAATAAATTTTACATTTATTGTTCACAATCGAAACAAACTACTTTTTCCGTGCAATGCTCGTCGCATACAGGTTATTCACACAAATCGCAACTCTTCCTCATCTTTTTACGCCTCTTAATTGTTAATCTATAAAAAAGGTGACAAGAGCCAGTAAATTTAACCCTACCAGTGTTATCTGGAGGCTCGACATTTCTCCCGACTTCCGTAGCCGCACCTAGCTGAACGCCAAGAATGTCCTCGATAGCAATCTTGGTGTAAAGGTGGCGTGCTACTTGATTATTTATCGATCGGTCTTCAACAGTAGGCTTACATCATTCTTCACTCAATTCACGCAAAAAAGTACGACGCTGATGAGTTTTTTTTACCATACCATTGTTTTCATAGTAAAGTATGTACGCGGCGAGTGCAGCAACATCGATGATATTGAAAAACATTGCGAATGGCCACCTTTGCGTGCGTCTGTGAGTACTGTAACGACTTTATATTTGTTGTAATAAGTAATCATGAGGGGTTTCTTTTTTCATGATTATGCACAGCTGTATCGTTGTGCATAGTTGAAAGCAAGATTACAGCTATGTCTTTTAGGAACGTAGGAGCAAATACTAACGTCACAGTCGTGAAAACCAAAGAGAGTAGGGTATTCAGCTCTAGATTGATTTGCACCCTTTTGTTTAAGAATATAAGGCTTATTTTTTCTCAATGTACCTGTGATAGTTAATTTCCACTAAAGCAAATTCTTAGCAAGAGATAGAGTAGTAAAATAATTGAAATTGATTTACGACCAATACTGAGTTCTTCAGTTGAATGAGTGGATATCAGGTAGATATTTTTTTTAAGAATCTTTTTTCATTCTTAGAACCTTGAAGAAGATTTTAAATGAATCGAAACGTCGGTTATTAACTGATCTGGTTTTAGTTATTCGATCTTTCGATCCACTCTTTCAACTGAAGGAGTGAAATAATTATCCATGGTAACGTTTCTTCCATTATTTTTAAACCCTCTCTCCTTGATTCTTTTCACGTACATTTCCAATTTTACCAGTGTAAAATTCCCGTCAAAGGATATGCATTTTCAGCATCGCAAATCCACCAAATTTAATACCCTATTTAGCAGGTTTCGAAGGAATGTATTGAGTAAATTTAGTGTGCCACGGAAAGGATAGAGTTGCTCATCGATAGTCAAGTTCTGCGTTGGCTTGTAAATATTTTTTAAACTTGCATTGAGCATCGTCCATATATCACTAATAGGAGCACCTTTATCCTGTTCTACACGTGCTTGACGCGTATGCGCATCATCAAAGAGAATAAATCGTAGTACTGCGCGAAACCTTTTCAACACCATTGTTGCGCGATAAAGGGGGTAGGAAGTGCTTTTCCACATTTCGTTGGTGTGATCTGTATTTGATTTACTTGCCTCCGAACAAATCAAAATACAAAATGAATGCGTACATTTCAGATGTAGTTACGAGCCGCCACGACCTATCGTTACCCGGGTTTGTCGAGTTGTAAGTATCATACACCTTCTTCGTTTTTTGATTCGTGTATCTTACTAATCGATCAATCATTTCAACCGATATTTTTTTTTGAAAGTATCGCATACCGAAAGAGTTTTTGTAGATTTAGCCGGTCCGCTTCTCTGCCGAGGAACATTGTGAGATGCAACTTGACGAACTTCGGCCGGCTCTTTACTCCAAACAATTTTATCTTTCGCAATATATTCTGTGGCGTTTTCTGATGCCGGTTCCGCCACAACCCTCCCCACCCTTCTGTCGCCATACCTGATGCTGTCCCTTCGGCCCTTCGCTTTCACTTTCTTCCGATTTGAAATTGCTTTCTCCCTCCCCCGCAGACGCCACTCTGGCAATTGCGACGTCTGTTTCAGGCACCGCTTCCACGACGTTCCTCGGCAGCCAGTCGTCGTCCTCACTGTCATCGACTTCGTTTCCAAGTAAATTGTTGAGATGAGCCGTTCTTCAGGCTCGAGTCAATCTGAATTGAACAATAAATAATTTTGTTATTAACAAGCGAAAATCAGAGAAAATGCTACTACAAAATTGTATTAGGAATGAAATCTTACCTTGCAAATTAAGGACTTAACAGATGATTCTGCATGATGAAATAAGCGTTGAAATTGTTTGTAGAAAACACTTAACAACACTGAATAAAAATAATGATGCGCGTCAGTTATAGTATTGCAAAGAGGCGGCTTGATGCTCTACCGCACAGTTAACTCTCGTTGCTTTGTAGGTCTTTTCCTTTCGACTAAACACTCTTGACTGAGCGGCAGCTTTGCCAAAAGGGCCTCAGTGCTATAGTAATGCAGGTAAGGTACGCTACTACCCCTACTACAAACATTCCGAGCAGCTGCCGACCCCTCAAATACGAAAACTGACCGTGCGCTCTCGCTGAGCGCTCTTATAAACAGCCCAAGTAGTTTCTATTTATGTTTATTCATCGAATGTAATTGGTTTGAATTGATATCAACGTGGATAAAGTTGATTGCTTCTTTTCAACAATAGACTTCTTTGTCTCGTGTTTCTTTTTCATGCATATTTTTGAGAATAAATCATGTAAACACCTGCAAACAAAATTTTGAGAAACTTGGGATCAGAATCATTCAAGTATGTTTCTGTCATTTATTGTTTTTGGCAAATATTGTTATGTTTGTCTGAAATCTGGTGATTTTGTGGTGGTTTTCATTCAATTCAATAAATTGAATTTGGAGATTTTTAACTTATGTTTCCATATTTTAATCGGGACCTGGCTGAGATGCATTCTGTAAGAATTATCAGATAGAAACACAGCACTAGCCGAACCCTTGCATGCAGAAAGATTTTCTTAACGAAATTTACGTAATAAAAACTTTTGCCATTGTTCATCTAAGACTATGTTTAACTGAAAACTTCAAATTCATTGCTAATAAATCTGGAAGACCATGATCAATGAGAATTGAGGAATTTGAGGAACAAATCGTGGTTATTATTGTTGTTGGAGGAAGCACAAGAAAAACAGCACAACGTCTTCAGGAATTATCAAAAAAACTTATTAAAATAAATAAATAAGTCGTAAAAAAACAAATAATAATTCGTTATGAACGATACTTGAATTTTTCCGATTACGAGTTTCCTGAAATACTGGTTGCAGGTGCTTACATATTTTTGTTCTCAAAAATATTTCTATTTGAAGAAAAATATAAGAGACAAAAGAGTTTTTCATCAAATCTGGGCTTAAGAAAATTATTATTTTATGGTCAAATTATACTTTTCAAAAAGTCCAATGAAAAAGGAGAAGGGAAATTTCGTTTCACCCGTTTCTATAATATGTGCATGAATGAAAAAAATGCTGACATGAAAATCCTTATTAAAATGAGGAAGTATACAGAATGTCAAGCTGATTGTTTTTTTGTTCTCAAAGAAAAAATTAAACATAACATTTTGGGTTTCCTCTTTGAGCGACCATATTTCGAGGAGTCAGATCAGCGTACTTACGAAACACCCTCTATGTCCTTTGGTCCATTAAAAGTGCCAACAGATTTCTAAATTCGCAACAAACCTTACATATCTTTTTAGTAATATTTTTCAGAAAATTTTATCAGTATTTTCAAAAGTGAATATTTCAGGTATGGATCCAGCAACCAAAAGACATTTGTGGAACAACCTGACCAAAATTCGAGAAAGTGGTAAATCAATTATACTAACTTCTCATAGCATGGAAGAATGTGAGGCGCTTTGTACAAGAATTGCCATAATGGTCAATGGAAACTTCCAGTGTTTAGGCTCCACACAACATCTTAAGAGCAAATTTGCAGAAGGTTATTCAGTCACCCTTAAAATAAGAAAACCGGAAAACAGCAGAGGTTTGGAGCATTCCGACACATCAAACATTGAAAGTTTCATCAGCACGAATTTTCCTAATTGCGAACTGAGGGAAAAACATCAGGAGCTGTTAACGTACTATATAAAGGATAAGAATTTAACTTGGTCGAAGTTGTTTGGAGTATTAGAAACAGCTAAAGGACATCTAGATATTGAGGATTATTCAGTAGGCCAAGCAAGTTTAGAACAGGTAATTATTTAAAAAAATACTAAAAAATATCGTTCAAGGTGTTCCACAAGAACCTTATCTGGTTCTAATTTTTTCCTAGTTTCATATTGCTAATAGGTTTTGTTATCAGTTCAAAAGAACAATCTTGTTTTTCAGGTATTTCTCACTTTTACAAAGAAGCAAGTGGCAGAGGAAGAAGTTATGTTCAAAAAAGGATGTAGAGCATGGTGTTGTTAATCTCAAATTGCATAGCGCGCTTATACCTATAATTGTGAAAACTTACCATCTTAATGATTGGTTGTGATATAAGTATTTCAACTTATTTGAATCTACGTTTTGTTTGTAATTCAGACATTTCTTAGTTTAATTATTTCAATTTTTATATTCTCAATTTTTGAGACCAATGTTATGATTAGTTTTTAATTTACAGAATAACATTGAAAGATATACAAGGTTGGTCAGAGCAACTTATTTGGAAATTCGATCAAAAATATGCATTCATTCATTTTAGAGTTTCGTTCAATAACAGTTCTTTTGGTTAGGTGTGTCCTATGAGAAATCATCTTACCAAAAAGCTATTCATTTGCATTCTCTTCACTAACAAAACTCACTGTATAAGTTTATGCATAATAATTCAGACTTGATCTGTCAGGCTGTAATTTTGCGGGGCTCAATAAAATAAATGAAAAGTGTTCTTTAACAGCGAAAGCGATTTTCACATCTGTCCACATCACAGTGTAGACTAAATAAGGTGGTACTGTAATTTGAATCCTTGTCCTCTCAAATGCCTCCCACACAGTTTCGTGGAATGCTCTCTTAAAATTCAAATTGACAAGTTGCTCTGCGCATCTATTTAACTATATATTATTCGTCTAATCAAGAAACAAAGAAAAAAATTAGTTTTATATGAGAAGATACTTATAAATATTCATTTGCAAATTGTATTTATAATGTTAATCAAACAAAGCAATGTTGCACAAAATATAATAAAGCTACTTAACTGTTGTCAATGATGTAAATTCTATATTGAAAATATATACTTAAAATATTTTCATGGATATATTCTATGTAAACTTGCAACGCTGAGAGCTACTGACTTAAATCTCAAATATTTCCTTTTGAAATATACACTTTTCAATGTTTATTGTGTATCTTCACTGTTTCAATTTTCAATCACTAATTTCAGTCTTTTGAACATTTTATATATTACAACTCTGTATGAGACATTATCGCCAGCAGATAAAACTAATAATATGAAACGGAAATATTAATTTCCCATAAATCTATCTCAACGGTCTGTTATCCAAAGGCGCAACAACAATTCGTTCAGAGGTTTCTTAACCCATAAAATTGCTTACAAATTCGCGCTATTTCACATTGTAGTTGAATAAGAGGGGCGTTACTGTCGCGAATGAGTGAATTTAAATGGTTGTTTTAAGGTTATATTTATTAAATTATGTTTGTTCGTCTTTTAACGATGTGCTCGGGAACTTAGCACATCTGCACAGGTGGACCTACAGGTTATAGTGGATTCCGAACCACTCTCCTAGACCGTGCAATGATAACTGCCACCACAAGGATTACAAGTTATATGATCTTCGGAAGTTTATGCCCTCTTTAGGCGACTCTTTGCAAATATCACAATTTTTGTTCTAGGACAACGTCCATAACTTGAATCCGGATTCGAACCAGGCACCTCGGCTAAGTATATTCCTACATACTTGCTCACTAGCAGTGTAGCTAGGCGGTTATATTAGATTATTTTGGTCTACTTAAATAGTTGACATTTTCTTCTTCTTTCTTTTTTCAATGAGCTTGATTTCTGAGATCATTTACTCAGACCACCATTTATGACTAACTGGATCCGCCTTTTGGGCTGGCTCTTGGACATACCAATATCCAGTTACTTTACTTTAGTTTGACTTTTCGTTGTTGAAATTTTAGCAGTTCTTTGTTAACTTGTTACTTAGATCAGAATGAGGTAGATGGATGCTAACAAGTGAATTATTATTTTGACCACCCACAGGTCATCTGGGAAGATTACATATAAGTTTATTGGAAACCCATGAAACTTGTTTAATTTTAGTAAATCTTCTAAAAAATTTTTGAGCATTATCCGAGTGTCCAAAGAAAATGTGGTTCAGATCACCTATCTTCCCACATGCACAGTTTTCAGACTCCCTCACTTTTATTTTGTATAGGTGACACGGAGATAAACAGTGAAGTGATCTCATTCTGCACAGAGTGGTGATATAATTTCTGGGCAAATTAATGTTGTGAAACCATGGTCTGTGAAACAAGTTATCATTAGCCCTCATACTTGAATAAGATTTGGCCTTTACTTATCCTATCAGGGGTCCATTCCTCTTTCCACTTTTCCCATAATCTTATTTTAAAAGTAGCCCAAAATTCTCTTATGTTACCTTTTGTTTCCGATGTTATTTCTAAGGACATTCCCACTTTAGCGAGGTAATCTGCTTGGCCGTTACCAAAGATGAACTGCTGGTTTTTGAGGTTTCTTAACTTGTCTCTAATTTCAATACATATATGGTCATGATCAGCATGGATTCTCCAATTTGTGATTTTTTCTAATGCACGTTTGAAATCTGACAATATTAAACATTTTTTTAAAATTATTTTTCCGAAATCATATCGAACAAATGGAGAAGTAGTCGAGCAGTATATGCCTATTCCTACTTTTCGGTTTTCATTTTTCGAGGCGTCTGTATAGAGTCTGGTGTAACCAGGAAATTTTTGTGCGCATTTTTCGAGGATCCGAGGAGCTTTTTTCTAGGCCAAGAAGATGATATTTTATACTCTGATAATGAAGTTCTGGAGATGATTCGAAGCATGGTAAAGCAACACTCGAAAACATATTTCCCGTATCTTCTAGAACTTGTAAAACTACCACTATTGGGGCATTCCTATTAGTTCAGAAGCGTCTCATATTTGAAAGATTAAAAATTTGGTCTGAAATTGGGTTGTTCAAGGTTCTATTAAGTTTTCAAACAAAACGGTAGGCCAATCATTGACATCTATGCTTTAGAGGTAATTCTGAGCTTTCTCCTAAAATTATATTTATAGGTGTAGATTTAATATATCCTAACCAGCTCTCATAGCAGCATATTGAATCCTATCTAGACGGGATAATAATTCTTTTGAGGTACTACCTAGAAATATACTTCCGTAGTCAAGGAATAGTCTCACTATAGATGTATATAACGCTAATCAAGTTGAAGGATGTGAACCTCAACAGGTCTTACAAAGGGATTTAATGATGTTTATTCCTTCTAATGCCTTATTTGACATGTTTTATATCTGAGCTGACCAATTCAGTTTATTATTAATTTGACATATGTTACAGCTTCCATCAATGGTATACGTAGGTTATCTATTTTAAGTGAGGGAATATTAATCTAATTTATTGTCTTATTTATAGCACATGGCTTTTGACTTTCCATATGAGATGTCAAATCCTTTTGTGTTTGCCCTTTGGCTTACCAGGTTTAATGTTTTTTGCATTCTATTGAAAGCTACCCTAAATTTTTTATCGTCTGCATATTGAAGGATTTTGAAGCCCTGAACATTGTCGTTATCCAATAACCTAGTCTAAAAGAAAGAAACTAACATTATCGTATCCAGATTTGATGTCCAGAAAAAAAATTATTACATAGTCATTTCTTACAAATGCCAGATATATTGATGAAATCAGAAGAGAAAGGGCATCTGAGACCGACTTATCCTTACAAATCCAAATTGAAAATTGTTGTTTCTGGAGTTAATTTCATATAGTCTTTCAAGTCTCATCGACAGGATGGATTCAAAAATTGTTATTAAGCATGAAGTGAGTGCTAAAGGTCTGTAACATTCAGGGTTGTTTGGGGGTTTTACATATTGGTATACTAAGTTTGGATTTCATTGCTCGAGGAATAGATACTGAAATTAAGATAGAGTTATATAGATTTATTAGTTTTTGTTTGGTTTCTATGGGAAGGTTTTCAATTATTGAATAAGTAATTCCATCCATCCCAGGGCAGGATTTTTTCTATTGGAGTAAGTTCATCGAAAACTCGGAAAATGTGATAGCGGGGAGTTAAATGGGATTGGTTGGGGTGTATTCACTCGGACATGCTGGGATGATAGCCAGGCAGAGACAGTCAAGAACATCAGTGCCACATGAAGTTGTGCATTTGGAATTGGGTTGAGTGGCTATACCACATTTAAATCAATTTATGACAGGTCATCATCCCACCAGTGAATTTTGTATTCAAATATTTTGTATGGAGTTTTCTTAGGAATATATACACACCACAAAAATTGTCTATTCACCTGGTATTCTGAATTCCACAATCGATTAAGCAGCTCGATCGCAGTTTCTTTGTGAACATATGATTTGGACATATGACGGGAAAAAAATCTTATCTATGTAGTAACATTTGTTTCCATATGATCTCAAACACGTCTGAAACAAGAATGAGTTTATTTGACTATCAATATTCATTCAATTTCTCTTCAGTTTTCATGCTGAATTAATGCAAGTTTTCTGTGTTTCTTTTTGATTTTCGAATCTTTGAATTTATTGTAATGGCTGCTGAACGTCCTGGACGCTATTTGAGTGATCATGAAGTGATAAGAATTGTAACACTTCTAGAGGAGGGGCGAAGCCAACGTTATGTGTCTAACTTGTTGAATGTTAACCAAAGCACTATTTCAAGAGCAATTCATTGGTCATGAAATGCTCGGTACCATGAAACAGGGGAATATGAAAGAATGGCCGGACAAGGAAGAAATCGAATAACAAGACCAGTTGATGATCGTTGGCTTCGTTTAACTGCACTAAGAGTTCGGCACTGTACGGCTAGAATGCTACAAAATGAACTTTCACTTTTCAGAAATGTGCATAATATTTCATTGCAAACTGTTAGGAACAGGCTCAGAGAAGACGATATCAGACCAAGGGTGGCTTCTACCGGGCCGCGTCTCACTAGAGAGCATCGAGCTGCAAGACTTCAGTTTGCGTGGGAACATGCAAATTGGGGTATTCCAGAATGGTCGAATGATCTCTTTTCCGACGAGTCCAGGTTCTGTCTAGTATCAAATGATAGATGCATGCCTGCATACAGATGACCTGGGGAACGGTATCAGCAATGCAATATCTGGCAAACCGAAAACCGGAGGGGGCTCAGTAATGGTGTTGTGAGGCATTTCTTTCCATGGTCGAACTGAGTTAGTCCTAATGAATAATGTAAGAATGATTGGCGAAAACTTCATTTATATGCATGATAATGCTCGGCCTCATGCAGCTAGAGTAGTTACAGAATTTCTGCAAAATGCCGAAATTGATATTTTAAGATGGCCAGCCAGAAGTCCCGACTTGCATCCTATAGAACATGTTTGGGACAACATGGGGTGGCAAATTCAGCAACATGGGATGCCTTGTAGAACACTCCAACAACTAGAAAATCTGCTTCCTGAAATTTGAAACTCAGTGACTCAAGAGTACATCCAAAATTTATTTGAGGGGCTTCCGAGACGTATACTGGCAGTAATTTGGGCCCGGGGAGGAAACCTTCGATTTTGAAAATGATTAGTAACCATTCGATGCTAGTTGATTGGTCTCTTCGTGAATATTTGAAGATGGTAGAATTTTTTAATTTTTCACTAACTCGAAAATTGTTGATATTTTCCATCATAAACTCTTTTGAATGATATCTTCTTATTTCACACTTCTGAAAGTTACCAAGCGACTCTTGAATGACCAACCTAAAAGTTTATATAGTATTTTTGTAAAAGTAGGGTGATGCGACAATTTTTGTGGGGAGTGTATTTAAGGGCTGTAGATACTACCATATCTTGAAATGCTTCAAGATAACCATTCTCTTGTAGATTGAGTTGATGAGGTATATCCTCTTGAAATTGATCCCACTCTGCTTTTTACTGTTAAATTTCATTGTACTGTTTACATCACTAAGGTGACATGGTGTGGGGGGTTGGACTTGTATTCCACTAATATGGGCAAATCGGTCACTGAAATCAGGGTCAGGAATTACTGACCAAGAAATATCAAGTTTTATGTCAGGCTAGCACAAAGTAAGATCTGGTACACTTTTATTTATACCTGGATGGGTGATTCTTGTTGAATATCCATTGTTAAGTAGGCAGATATCATTGTCTAAAATAAAACTTCCTGTTGAGACGCCGTTTCGGTTTGTGGTGCCGGCACCCCATATATGATTTTGACAATTGAGATCACCTCTTAGAAGGAAAGGGAGGATTAACTGAATATATTAATCATTGAGGAAGCTCTCTTGCAAAACCACATCTGGGGGTGAATACGTGTTTACCACCATTAGATTCCCTATCTTTATTATTTGAAGTTGAAATTTTTCAAGGGCATCGAAGAATGGAAAATTGTAAAGAGAGAATTTTATTTTATTTTCAACAAGGATGGTTATATCTCCCCCTCTATGATTTCCTTGAGGTACTCTTTCTTGTCTAATTACATTGTAACCTGTTAATTTTATTTTATCAGATTCATTGAGCCATGTTTCCGAAAGTAAGATTATTTGAGGTTCATATTATTTTACCAGTAATTCAAGTTCTGTTATATTAGATTTGATTGAACGACAGTTCCACTGTAGTATTCTTAACATAAGAGGATAGAATAAAAATGGAAAAATTAATACTAAAGATACCAGAAAAGACGTAGAAAAGAACATTAAAAAAACCTACTCACACTGTTACCTGAGGACTGATTTGAGACTACCCCACTTATTGAATCTTCTACTATTTTTTTTCTAATAGGGGATCTCGAAGAATTTTTTAATCTTTTTATTTTTTATACCAGACACTGAACAACACCGAAATTTATATTCATGGATTCTTTAATAATGTCCTGTTCTAACTTTTGAATATCATGATGTGTAATTCCATTGATATTTTTTAAAACTCCAAATGGGTCATATGACGATGATGACCAGTCAATAAGTTGAGTTTTATGAGCGACCTTATCATACCCTTCCACTTGGGAAATGTGGCCTTTTCTCTTTTTTGGAGTTGTGACATAGCTAGCTATATTTTCATTTGATTGCTCGGAATTGAGTCTACGGTTATGAACACTGATTATATTGGTTGTGAAGGAGATAGGTCTTTAAGGGAACTTGAAATTTGAAGGTATAGTTGAGGTTGGGCTGAGGAACTGATATAGTATTTTCTTACTTGTCTAACAGCCTCAGAATATGACATATTTTCAATGGCTATAATATTATTAATTTGTTTTTGCCCCTCAAATTCGGGGCATGAACGGTTAGTGAATGCATGTAGACCTGAGCAATGAACACATTTTAAATTAGACTTGTTTTCGGAGTTTTCCTCTTCATGAGGATCCTCGCAGTTTCTGCATCTCTTACTGCCATTGCAGTTGTTGAAAAAATGACCATAACGCAAACATTTGTAGCATTACACTACCCCGAATGTAGGAATATATAGGGCTACTCTTTTTATATATCCACAGATGCTTATGTATTCAGGAATGGGTTTTCCTTCAAAAGTTACTTCACATGATTTGGATGGACCATAAGTGGTAATATTGGTTTCTACTATTCTACGTTTTAGTTGTCTTACTCCTGATATTTTGACCCTAGAGTCAGAGTTGACTAATCTTCCTCTTTAATATCATCCCCTATAACTTTGATCACTCCACGCCTGGAAACCATCCGTGAATGGATAAAAACATCTTGTTTCAGACAATTGTTTTTCAAAAATGTGTTTGCTGTTTGTGTTGAACTCTATAGAAATTCCTCCTTACCTATACATAAAATATTTTTGTAGCCTAAGAAAGATAATCGTTTTTTTCCTAAATTCATAGGATGGAGGTTTCTTAAGTTACCAGATTTGCTTTCAATTCAAGATGGCGTTCCCGTGTGGTGTGTTCTCAAATTCAACTAAAAATACTCACGCTGTATTATGCACAAAATGTAATTTCTCGTTTCACACTAACTCTGTGGAACTTAGTAAAGAAGATGTAAAAAAGATACAACAGGATCTTAAAAAGGATAATGTATCAAAGTTGGAATGTTTCACGTGCCTTCAGAAAAGCGAGGTTATTGGGGAAAAACACAAAACCAAAGCGATAATGACCCGAAACTAAATGAAATACTTGAAATGCTGCAAGAAATTACAACTAAACTAGTTTATCTTACCCAGAAGTATGAAGAACAGGTGGAAATGGACAAGAAATTAACAATAGAGGTGAATGAACTTAAGAAGCAAATTACGGTAATTCGAGAAGAAAAAACCAGTCAGAACAGAAAAGCCGTAGGAATAGTGCAATCGTTACTGGAATTCCACAAACCAATGAAGAACCATCAAAAGTAATCACTAAAATTCTGGGGATACTGAAAATATCCGATAAAAGTTCCTCCGAGAACTTCACTTGTAAGCTAATCAATTCGGCAGATGCCAAATGAAGTACTAAGCATCTATAAAGGTTGAGTTCAGCAGGGAAGGCGATAAAGCAACATTCATGAAAGCCAAAAAGGATACTCCTCTTACTTCTGATTCAATAGGTTTTTTGGGAAAAAACCAATATACATAAACCACGACCTTACCAAATACAACCAAGAACTTTTTAGGGAGGTTCGCAAATTCAAGAAAGAGCAACAATACACATTCGCATGGACCAATGATGTAAATATATTTCTACGAAAAACGGAAACAAGTAAACAAATTCTTGATAAATCCCTTGAAGACCTAGAAAAACTAAAAACTAATAGCTCGAAACCAGCTTAGGCGCCTTTATGTGAATATACGCAGTATTCGTGGAAAACTTGAAATGTTTGAGGCTGTGATAAAAAAACTAGATTTGTAGGTGGGGGCGTAGCTATATACTTAAGAAATTTTTTTTTTCTTTTTTTTTTATTATAATAGTAGTTACAAGCAATCAGAATAATTTACATTCTATAAGCTCATTTGCTGGTTTTAGAGCTAACGCTCTCAAGTGTCATGATGAGGTCCTGTCCAGTGACAAGTCCTCTTTAAATCTCCTTTAAATCTGCTGGCCAATTTCGTTTCAGTCGCCGATCGTTCTGCGATTCAGACAGAGGTTGTACCAAAATATTTGTGTGAATCTCAAGCTTTGCGTGATATTTGTTGCTGTTTTCTCTAATGACGTCCTTACATACGGTACCATCAGGTCTTCATGTAGGGTCTGATTTGAAACGTACCAAGGGGCATTTGCAATCATTCTGAGGATTTTAGATTGGCTTCTTTGGATGATTGCCATATTGGACTTACTGGTGCATCCCCAGATCTCGATTCCATAGGTCCAGATGGGCTTAATTATTGTTTTGTAGATGAGCAGTTTATTCTCTAATGATAATTTCGATTTCCTACCAATGAGCCAGTGTAATTCTTTGACTTTCAGGTCAATTTGTTTTCTTTTTTTGATTACATGTTCCTTCCAGGTAAGTTTTTTATCCATGTGCATTCCCAGGTATTTCACTGTAGGAGATTCAGGTATCCGAATATTGTTCATCTGTACTGGCGGACATTGGCCTTTTCTTAGTGTGAAATTTACTTGTACAGATTTGGTCTCATTGATTTTAATTCTCCATTTTTGCAACCATTCTTGTATCTGGTCCAAATGGCTCTGTAGCAAATGAGAAGCTTCTGCTGGGTCCTCGTCGCTTGCTAGTATAGCTGCGTCATCCGCGAATGTGCCCATCACTGTTTGTTGTTGTGTTGGCAGGTCTGCTGTATACAATAAGTACAATATGGGACCGAGGACGCTACCTTGTGGTACTCCAGATGATATGGGAAAATTGTTGGATATCTTGTCGTTCACTCTTACCCTGAATTTCCTTGTGTCTAAATAGGATCTCAATAGTTTGAAATATGTTGTAGGAAGATGTTTTTTTATTTTGTATAGTAGACCGGGGTGCCAAACCTTGTCGAAGGCTTGGCTCACATCGAGAAATGCTGATGTACAGTACTTCTTCTGTTCAAGTGCTTGGTTTACCGTATGGCTTGTTCTGTGTGTTTGTTGAACAGTTGAGTGGGATGCTCGAAACCCAAACTGGTGGTGAGGTATCCATTGTTTTGTGTTTGGATCTGTGTTGATTCTGCGTAAGACCAGTCTCTCGAGTACTTTTGAGGTTACAGGTAGCAAACTGATTGGCCGATAGGAGGTTACACTGCTCGGATCTTTACCTGGTTTTTGAATCAAAATAATTTCTGCTGTCTTGAACTGCTCTGGCCAATAGTTTTGTTTCAGCATAGCGTTGTAAATATACTTCAGTAGAGTGATCCCCTTTTCTGGCAACTCTTTGAGCATTTTTGGTGTGGTTTTGTCAATTCCTGCAGTTTTTCTTGTGTTGAGGCGACTGAGTTCGTCCTGTACTTCAGCTGCAGTGAAAGGTTTAATTGGTGATGTGTTGTTGGGTTCTCTCTCTATTTCATTATCTCTGACGTCATTATTAGGGGTGAATACTGTTACTAGGTGTTCGGCAAATAGTTTGGCTTTTTCTTCGTCACTTCTGGCCCAGTGTGTGTTAGATGCTGATGTAATACGTATAGCTGGTGTGTGCGTCATTGGCTTTGTAGAGTTCTTTATTGGCTTCCATATTAAATTATCGAGTCTGCTCAGGTTTGAGACGTAGTCGTGGAATGAGATTTCTTTTATTTCTTTGATTTTCGCTCTGAGTCTGTTGGTTGTTCTGTTCAAGATGTTTTTATCAGCTGGGGAGTGTGTTACCTGCCACCTCGCTCTTGCTCTTCTCTTCTGGGCTATCAGCTTCTTAATTTCTTCAGAGACGTTATTGGTTTGATTTGCTACATTGATTATTGGGGTTGCTTGTTTCACTGCTTGTATGATCTGGTTATTGAATGTGGACAGCACATTCTCTATTTCATCATGGGTTTTCAGTCTCACGTCCAGGCTTATCGTCTCCTCTATATTTTTTCGATATTCGTCCCAATTGGTTTTCCTATTGTGCAGTCTGGGAATTTGTTTTTTATGGATTATAAACGCACTAACTGTTGCAATTATGGGAGAATGGTCCGAAGATAGGTCGTGGCTTGGTGTTATGTCCATGTTGGAATGAGATAAACCGTTTGTTACGAAGAAGTCTAGCAGGTCTGGAATCTTGTTGGGGTCCGTTGGCCAGTAGGTGGGAGTGCCTGTTGAAAGGAAGTTGTAACCATTTTGTTGTATAACACTTGCTAGTTCTTTTCCTTTTGTTGTTGTAAGACGTGACCCAAATAATATATTCTTGCTATTGAAATCTCCTCCTGCTATGAATTTGGGGCCCAGTGTTGAGAAATAGTCATTGAAGTTTTCTTTCTTGATGTTGTGGCGTGGGGACAGTATACTGCGGAGACTGTAATTTCGTATGTTGCAAGCTCTACCTTTATTGCTGTGGCTTGCAGCAGATCTTTTCATATTTTGGTTGTTCCACATGGCTTATCGAATTTTTCACAATGATGGCGGTGCCAGCGTGAGCAGTGTTATCTGGGTGATTCGAGTGGTACGTAGTGTAGTGTGGTATCTTGAAGTACGACCTTTCTGTGAGGTGGGTTTCGCTGATCAGCAAAATGTCTATAGAGTTGTGTCGGAGAAAATTTCTATTTCGTTTTTGTGTTGTAGAAGGCCATTGGCATTCCATTCTGCAATTTTCAAGAAATTAGTGAATTTTGCTGATGAGGGTGGTTAACATGTTCAACATCATGGTGTTCTGTTGAATTAGTTGTTGAAACATTTCTTTAAATTCTTCCAGAAATCTGTCCATAACATTTGTGATATCATTAGGTTGTTCTGGTTTGTTTCTGTTGTTGGCTGCGTCTGCATAGCTCCTTGGATGTTGCTGGTAGTGGTGTGGTAGTTGGGTTTGTTCCTGACGTGATTGAAACCTTGGAAATTGCTGCTTATTTAAAGCTGGTGGTGCTTGTTGTATTTGCATTGTGGGAGGGGGTTGGTTGTTGTTGAGTTTCCTGTTGTTCTGTTGAATGTTTTTTCTATTGTTTGCGTTATTATTTATTAATAGCTTATGATAGAATTCACATCCCTTGTAGCTCGCTGGGTGAGCCCCACCACATAAAGCACATGTCGCTGGGGAATCTTTGCTTTTCTTGCAGGTTGAAGTGTTGTGTGGTTCCCCACATTTAACACAGACGAATGGCCTGTTGCAGTATGTTTTGGAGTGACCATATTGCTGGCACCTCGTACATTGTGTGATTCCTTTCGTTCTTGTTGGAGGTTCTATTTGTACAGCTTTGTTGTGGAGGTATTTTAACTTGTATATATCTTTGTTGTTGTCAGCTGGTTCCAGATCTACAAAGAAAAGGTTTAATGGTTCTTTAGTTTGTCTGTGCCTACCGTTGATTATGTTCCTGACTTTATGTCCGTTATTTTCCAGCTCTTGCCTAATTGTGTTCATTTATGTTGTGTAATGCAGGTGTTTGATGACTATTCTGTAAGCACGTTCTTCTTTAGGTTGGTAGGTATGGTGAATTATATTGCTGTCACGCATAAACTTTATGAGTTTTCTGTATGATTCTGATGTAGCGCTGTTTACTTTGATGGTGTTGTCTGCTAAGCATTTGGTAGTGTATTCTTCATCTTCTACAACAGTTTTCAATTTTCTCGCCATTACTGCATAATCCACAACTCCATAGATGAATATCGGGGTGGTTTGGGGGTTTTGTTTGGACTACTGTTGGGATGCTGGGTTTCCTCATTCATTCTACTCAGAGCATTAAATTTGTTCTGGATTTCTATGGGGTTGTGCTGCTGGCATTTATTTTCCTCCTTTTTGTGTTGGTTGTTTTCACTACTTGCCATTTGTTATTGCCTGTTGCTTCATTCTCGAATCCTCGAAAGTCTTCGTCACTGGTTGATGACAATCGGTGGTAGTAAGTACTAGTTTCGGTTGTTGGGGCAAATGTGCTTGGCGAATAACTCATTGCTGTGTTCACTGGAATACCTTGTGATGTTCCTGGTAGGTATATGGCTTGGTTCGATTCGATTTCCGAATCTTTTGAGATCGGGGTTTGGTCCATTTTTCAGCGGTACGCCACTGAGAAATAATCGGCGATATCAAGAAGATAACATCTGTATTGTTATTTATACACTTTTGGAGTCCTTTCTCACTAATTTTTCCTAACTTATTGAGTCTATTTTCTCACTGATTTTTCCACTTTGATTAGTTTCAATTGAAGAATAATTATTTTCGATTTTATTCTCGAACAATTGTTTGTTAATTGCCAATTTTTTACCGCGAATCCGATTTTATCGCGTCAATATGTAGACAAGTCTAAGTAGATACCACTCGCGGCAGATGCTCGACATCGAATGATACTTAAGAAATGACATTAAAATTGATGTTATTCTGAGAGACTGAAGCTATGTGTATTCTATCGAAGAGCAAACACCCCAATGGGGGAGGTTAATGATTTCATATATAGTAATAGTTGGAGATGCAAACATAGATCTGCTTGAGGGTAACCCTGTAAACGTATACATTGCTATGATACTTAGGAATGGATTTTAAATCCACAATGAAACAGGGAAAATAGGGATTTTCCAACTAGAATAGACAAACGAACTGGCAGGAAGTCAATAATTGACCACGTTATTTCGGCTATGAGCATTGATCCTCTTACTTTGATCGATCATTCGCTGTCATATCAAATATTAATCACGTTCACCATAAACTTACCTTCGCATTCAAACCCCAAGAAACAATTATATGAAGCTAAACAAGTGAATTATGGAAAACTAAAGAATGAGCTCCAGAGTAAGTTGAAATGCATGGGGCAGAAGGAAATGAATTTTGACAAACTTACCGAAATTATTACAGAAGAAACTCAAATGTAAGAACTCGAAACCACACCACAAATATCTCAGGAGGAAGGTTCACTCAGGAACTGAAAGAACTCATCAATGAAAGAGACAAAAAATATGTTTTGACCAGAAGATATATAAATACCCATAGATCCGAGGTTGAATTTGCAGATCTAAAGAGGCGAGTGAAAAATCTTATTGAGTACAATAAGAAGGAGCACTTTAAATCTAAATTGAAAGACTGTGAGAGATCAATGAAAAAGACATGGGATACAATGAAAGAAATGACTGGACAAATGGAGAAAGAAATCACTGTGATATCTTAATGAATAATGGGAAAAAAATTAATTATTAATTAAAAAATCGTAAATCTTTGGAATGATTATTTCACAGAAGTGGCAGAGAAACTAAATACAAAAAGAAATACACATCATTTCAATAACAATCTTGGCAAGCCAAATGTCTCTGTATACATAGCTAAAACTAATGAGAAAGAAATCCACGGCATTGTAAATAATCTGAAAGCAAATGCCAGTCATGGAATTGATGGAATAAAACCTTAATTGATTAAGGACATGACAAATGAAATAACTCCGATTCTAGTTAAAATCATCACTCATTTAAGCTCAGGTATTTCCAGATGTCTTCAAAATTGCGAAAGTTACCCCAATATATAAAAGTGGCTATGAAACTGATACTTGCAATTATCGACCAATCTCTGTCCTACCAGTATTTCCAAAGATTTTCGAAACTGTACTACTTAGGCGTCTACTGCAATTCCTGCACCAAAACAAAATTATAACAAAGAAGCAACATGGGATAACTTAGCAGGAAAAGCACACAAACAGCGGTTTGCTCTGTCTTAGAATCAATATATACCAATGTGGAAGCAAGAGCATTTGTACTGGCAATATTTCTCGATCTGCGAAAAGCCTTTGACGTGGTAGAAAGAATCATTTTAACATCGAAGATGTATGGTATGGTTATACAGGGTTAGCACTAGAGATCTTCCAAAGTTACTTGGAAAACCGACAGCAATATACTTGTATTCGGGAGACAATGAGTGACAGACGCACAATAAAATATGAAATACCACAAGGCTCTGTCTTAGGGCCGATAAACTCTTTGCTGTACATATATGATATTGCGAGTTTCTTTCTCGCTTACAGGATCCCTAACTTTGTTTGCAGATGACTCAATGCTTTTATTAACAAGCAAAGATAATCAGATATTTCGAGATGCGCAGAGAGATCTAAACTTTATTGCCCTATGGACACATGGGAACAACATAACCCTCTATGAAAACAAATGTAATTTTTAATTATCAGAACGAATATACAGATGTAGCCTTGAAAATCAATAACAAAATTATACAACAGGTAGATAGTTCCAAATACTTGGGGTTCGTCATAGATTGCAAACTGAAGTTTAGAGAGCAACTCTAAATACTTGAATACAAAGGCTAAATATAACTTATATTACTCGTATGTCCATTCACACCTCTCTCACTTGGTTGCATTGGGGGACAGGGACTTGAAACTGATCTTAAAGATCTGTAGGTATCCCAGAATAAGTAATAAAAATTCTTTTTGGATTACCCAAAAGAACAAGTACATCTACCTCAACAAGAGTCTAAGGATCCTGCAAATTAAGGAAATAGTCAGACTGGATAGTGTGAAATTGGTTTACAAAATTATGAATGATTTAGTAGATATAGACCTTAAACTTATTCTTAATAGTGATAAGCATGCATACAACACTGGAACCAAACAGCATTTCCACATTATATCGACTGCAACTAACATAGGACAGAAAAGGATTGCCAGTCAGGCAACAGTGTGATTTAATCAATTACCGCAATATATAAAGACTTCTCCAAACCTTGCTGCTTTCTCCAAATCTATGAAGACCTACTTTTTTTGGGTGTTGGATCCTAGTAGGATCGGACTGAGCCTCCCAAAGGGGACAAGGCATATGCTTATTTCAATATGGGTTGTTTTCACGAGGAATTATAGAAAACACATCATCAAACAAAATATAGATGATTCTTGCCGTACATGTTTCTGTTCTTCAGAAGCAGTTTTTCATATATTATCATCTTGTTCAGTCCTTGCCTCAACATATTATTTACAAAGACATAATGCCGTCGCTATTATTATTCATTTTAATTTAGGAATAAAAAATTACCTCATTCCCAAGGGAAAAACGAACAAATATGAACCTGAGATTATTTGTGAAAACGACAAATATGAACTTAATTTTTATAAAATAATTCCATGCAACAGAGCACAATAGGCCATATATCATTCTTACGGATAAACAGAATCGAATAACAAATATAATTGATATTGCTATACCCGACACACAAAACATAAAAATGTCTAAATATATGATGCTTGCCGACGAAATTAAAAATGCGGTAAATGAAAAAATATTTATTCTACCGATTATTATTTCTACAAAAGTTATTCCTAGGAATCTTCACAAAAATATTGAGATTTTAGGTCTGAAGAAAATTTATTTGAATAATTACAATAGATAACAGTCATCAAATCTTGTAATATTCTTCGTAGGTTTCTTTCCGAAAAAATAATGAGGTAATCATAGGTTTTCTCTTTAGTTTATACTGCTCAGAATCTTATTTCTTATTTTATTTTGTATATATAACTGTAATATAATTAGCTGTTAATTCTATCATTTATATTCAAAGCAGTATTCTATTCGATCGTTCATCACTTCACACAAAGAAAACTATGAATGGATAACATTCAGTTTTACTTGAGTAAGGTCCGTATACTGGATTTTTCCGGGGAGTATATAGTCTGTATATATTCTGTATTACCTATATATATATTCAGATTGATATATTTTCATAACATTTAGCGTTAGTCTAATATATAATCATTCCAAGATATGTTTTGATTATAATCATTGCCTGGCAGTGGTATTGATTACTGGGTGGTTATATCCACCGGGACCGTCCGTTAAAAACTTTTTAAGTTCCAATTACAATATCAAGCTGAAATTTTATACGCCGCCATAACTAGCGATTTCCAATTGGAGTGAAATAATTTCGAAGTGATACCATTTCCGATTATACCGGAAGTGGGTCATCACTTTGTTATTTCAAATGGCAATCTACCTTTTTATTATACATCTAGAACCGATATTTGAGCAAGGCATAAAATACCCATGTTGTTGGCACTTATCTGTCAAAACTTTTGACAGATTTAATTTTGTTATAAATTCGATTTTTGAGGAACTACAAACACAATTTTTGCTTGGGTGGATAGAAGAAGGATCAAGGAATTTTTTGAGCAATCTACACATGTCAAATGTTTATTGCGTTGTTTTGTATGATTTTTTCAATTTGGCCTTTTTCAAACAGCAATAACTCAATTTTTTCAAATTGCACGTGCCAATTTTTATATCGCCATCAGATGAAGCGTCAAACTTCAGATGGAATTGTATAAGCATGTACTATACCCATCTCTTATAGTTCCGAAATAATTTGGGAATATATTGAATTTTGATGATTTTGCAAGAACTAACCGAGAATGCTTTGAAATATTTGAATCAAGTAGCTGAACTGGCTACGCTCACCTGACAGGTGCCTAAAATTAATGTACTTGTCACTTCGTTCATTCGAATTTGATATTTCAACAAGAATTGTCGTTATTTCAGATTGAAAGTATCCAAAAAATACAACACATTTGGAATAAAACCACTGGTTATTCAAACGAAAATATATTTAATCATTTTTTAATTCATTTTAGAATGTCAAAAAGTAGTCTGTAGAAATTGCAGGCAATTCAATAACCAATTTCCAAATTTACCGTCTATAAGTAAGGTAAAATTTCGAAGCATTAGAAGCAATTTTCTACAATTCGGATGAATAAAAATTGTAGGAACTAAGCGAAAACCAATCATCGAAGATAATTACATTAATACAAATAAATGATAGCAAACATCATAGGAGAAAATTAATTTACGATCTGAATAAATGTTGAATATGGGCCCAATTTAGCTCAATACACTTGACTGCTCGTATACGAACAAGATGAGTTGCCCTCCTAGTTTCCTCAGAATCAATAATACGAAAAGCATTATGAATGCTCTCTAGTAATTCTTCTTTAGTTCTTACAGAAATATGATACACTTCACCCTTGATTTTGCCCCATAAATAAAAATCAGGGGGCCTCAGGTCCGGAGAACGCGGAGGCCATAAATTTGGTCCTTGATTACCCCACCATCTATCCTCGAACATTTCTGTTAGCTACCGATCTACAGCTCGTGTTTTATGTGCTGGTGCACCATCCATTTGGTAATAGCAATCCCTCAGAATGTTAAGGGGTAATCCATCTAAAAAATTTGCTGATGTTCCTCTCAAAATTTCCAGGTATCTTGGTCCATTAAGATTTTCCTCATAAATGTGATACGTCAACAAATCATTCATTAAAATTGCAAAAACGTTCACGCTGAATTTATTTTGGAAATCAATAACCTCAATGAAATGTGGATTTTTTGTGGCCCAAAAATGTCGATTTCTCCTGTTGGTTATTCCACTTTCATTGAACTTGGCTTCATCAGACCATATAATTTTTTGCCGAATTGTCTCATCTTCTTGAAGCCGAATTAGTAAATTTTCACAGAAATTTAGCCGCTTGGGAAGATCAGTTGGTTTCAATTTTTGTAGCCTGATAAAAGAATACGGTTGCATGTTATGTTTCTTAAGGATCCTTTGAATCGAAGTATAACTCAATCCAATATCCATTGATGCTGACTTAATGGACGCATGTGGATTGGCACGAAAATACGCTAGCGTATTAATTTGATTGTCGTCGTCCTCGAGAATTGGTTTTCTTCTAGTTTCTATGTATTTTGTTCCTTCAAATTGCAGAAAATTGCTTCTAATCCTTCGAAATTTTGTTTTACTCATAGGCGCCAAATTTGGAAATTGGTTATTGAATTGCCTGCAAGCTCTATCCACCACTTTTTGACATTCGCCATGTATTAAAAAGAGATTAAACATACCCTCGTTTGAATAATCAGCCATTTTATTATCAATCTGGTGTTTTTCAAAAATTTTCACTTCAAATTACCAACAATTTTTGCTGAAATATCAAATTCGAATGAACAAAGTTACAAGTACATTAATTTTAGGCACCTGTCAGGTGAGCGTAGCCAGTTCAGCTACTTGATTCAAATATTTCAAAACATTCTCTGTTAGTTTTTGCAGAATTATTAAAATTCAATATATTCCTAAATTATTTCGGAACTATAAGAGATGGGTATAGTACATGCTGATACAATTCCATCTGAAATTTGACGCTTCATCTGATGGCAATGTAAAAATTGGCACGTGCCATTTGAAAAAATTGAGTTATTGCAGTTTAAAAAAGACCAAATTGGAAAAATCATACAGAACAACGCAATGAACATTTGACATGTGTAGACTGCTTAAAAAATTCATTGATCCTTCTTCTATCCACCCAAGCAAAAATTGTGTCTGTAGTGCAAAAGATCTACGAGCTACAATATTTTTAAATGTTCCTCAAAAATCGAGTTTATAACAAAATTAATTAAGTCTGTCAAATGTTTTGACAAATAAGTGCCAACAACTTGGGTATTTTATGCCTTGCTCAGATGTCGGTTCTGGATGTATAATAAAAAAGGTAGATTGCCATTTGAAATAACAAAGTGATGACCCACTTCCGGTATAACCGGAAATGGTATCACTTCGAAAATATTTCACTTAAATTAGAAATCGCTAGTTATGGCCGCCTATTAAATTTCAGCTTGATATTATAATTGGAATTCAAATAGGTTTTTAACGGACGGTCCCGGTGGATATCCTGTATATATATATATATATATATATATATATATATATATATATATATATATATATATATATATATATATATATATATATATATATATATATATATATATATATATATATATATATATATATATATATATATATATATATATATATATATATATATATATATATATATAGGGGTTTTACCCCGACGAGTTGCCCATATATCTGTTCATGCAATCAAACTGATTTCATGAAAAATATAAATCCACCACCCGGTAATTAATACCATTGCCAGGCAATGATTATAATCAAAACATATCCTGGAATAATTATATATTAGGATAACGTTAAATGTTATGAGAATATATCAATGTACCAGAATATATACATACTATAGCATCATCAGACAATGATATCAATGTACCAACGAGTAGTGTCAGAGGCTTTCTCCCCGGTAAAATCCAGTGTACGGACCTTAGTCAAGTAACACTGAATGATATATATATATATATATATATATATATATATATATATATATATATATATATATATATATATATATATATATATATATATATATATATATATATATATATATATATATATATATATATATATATATATATATATATATATATATATATAATGTAAATGAAAATATCGGAGATCTTCACCTCTAAGAATAGGGAAGATATTAAATAATAAAGAACTATATACTAATTTGAACATCGTAAATATAACCCGCAAGGGGATGAAGCGAGTGGGAGTACAGTTCAGTTTAGGGTTACAAGCAAATAGATTTATAAAAGATAATCATTTCGATAACAAATAATATGATGTTTACATACCAGCTAGGTATGTGACAATTGGTGCTATAGGTCGTGATATCGGTACTGACATTTTCGAAGAAGAGATTATAGAAATGGGTAAGGATATGAACCCTGATGTTAAAATGAGTAGAGTTAGGAGATTCAATCGTAGGATAAATACCGACAATGAATAGAAATGAGTTCCCAATAGGACATGTCTCATCACATTTGAAGGCAATTGCCTTTCCAAATTTTTGTCACTATACAACAACAGAATAGATGTTGAGCTCTATATTCCACCGATTATCCAATGCAATAAATGCCTGAGATATGGGCATGTTAGGGCCCTATGTCGAGCAAGATTTAGGTGTAGTACATGTGGAGCATGAAGAACATGAAGATGAGCTCCCTTGTGATGGGGAACTCAGGTGTATACTTTGTGGAGAACCCCATTTGGCAACATATAGAGGTTGTAGTGAATATATTAGGCAGGGTAATATTAGGGAAATTATGGCTTTACATAATCTTTCACTGTATGAGGCAGACCATATTTGTGAGTCCAAAAAGAATGCACCAATCCCATCTGAGTTCAAAGCACCAGTCAAAACAGGAGGAATGCAAGAAGTTCTAACAGCACCCACCCGGAAATCTATGCGAATACCGTCAAGAATAATATTAGGCCAACCAACCAGATGCAGATGCGTGCTGAAACTGGTCCTCTGGTTCCGGTGTGTGTGTGTGTGTGCTCGCCGTGGTTATCCGCTGGCATCGATGACTGCTAGAACAACATTTCGAAACAAATTTCAATAAAAATCCGAATTATATAAACTTAAAATTATTTCTTCTTGCTGTATGTTTTGTATTATGATTAAGATAATACAGTAGAATATTAGATCTATGTTTACTAAATTTTTGAATTACAACTTCTTATTAGGGATAATGATCCGGATGCTATTGTTTTGAATTGAGAGATTACCAAAATATAGGAATTAAAGGATATAATATAATTAGGGCAGATATCGATGATGGTTATAGTGGTTTAGCCATTGCCATTAAAAATCATATTCAGTATAATAATATTCCATTACATTTCGTAAATCTACCTCAAGACCTACAAATAATGGCAGTTAAAGTTGGGCCATGTCTTATCTTTATCGTTTACATTCCCCTAGATGTGTATCTCTGATCTAGACACAGAAGAGATTACTCCATATTTACAGGGTAAATTTATCTTGATGGGAAATTTTAACGCGCGGAACCCTATCTGGGGATCAGGAATATGTAATCATAATGGGAAGCTTATAGAAGACTTCTTGGGATAGGATCACGTTTTTTCGATGAATGATAGTACACCCACCAGGGTGACACCACCAGGTATCAATAAAAGTGCTCCGGACTTAACTATTACCTCCTTGGAGCTATGTAATAACTATATATGGAATGTAATAGGTGACAGGGTTACAAGCAATCACTTGCCGATTTTTATCAGTGTGTAGGATATATCTATGAATCTCCCAACGAACAATAGGGTGCCCTATCTGAAGTATAACTTTAATGAGGTTAATTGGGATCAATTTAATGTATTGGCTCTTAGGAATTTTAACGAAAAGAACTGCGGTAACTATGAGAATTTTATGAGTGTATTGACTGAGGTGGCCGATCAAACAATTATATTTGTATGATGAATAATGTTGGCAAGACAAGGCAACTGATTAGAAAAAAGAAAAAGGAGTCATTTCACCTTTTTTTGACTGGTACCAACCCCTAAAAATGTGGGGGGGCGGTTAAAAGATATTCTGGAACTAATCAAACCAAGAAAAAAACAATATTATCGGAAGTATACGCCCTCAATATTCTAAAAAGACTTAGTCCTTCCCCTCCTTCCAGCATGAGTTGTTAAAAAATAGGCGTATGGCACCCCTTTTTAAATTTTCAGAATTAACATTAGTGCTAAAAAACAAAAAAGATACAACTGCAGGTCTGGATGTGCTGGAGTAAAAGGTTCATAAGAATCTGCTACCGTCAATTAAATTTAAAATGTTGGATATATTTAAAGATCTACTATTTTATGGAAATATTCCAAAGGATCTCCATTCTTCTATTATAATACCCATCAATAAAGGGGGTAATGATATGGAAGATCCGTCGAATTTTCGACCAATAGCATTATCACCCTGCACAGCTAAATTTATGGAAAGCATTATTAAGCTCCGCATTGAAGGGGAAATGGAGAATAGATTAGGGGAATATAAAAATATATTTGGTTTTAGAAGGGGGAAAATCAGTCTATGACTGTATGACTCTCATTTCAAGTTATATATATCAGAGCTTTTCCAGAGGAGAATATGTCATAGCGATCTTCTTGGAAATAAAAAGCGCATATGATCATGATAACATCAGTATGTTGCATAATGATTTAATGAATATAGGTATACCTGATAACATCAATACTCTGATCCATATATATATATATATATATATATATATATATATATATATATATATATATATATATATATATATATATATATATATATATATATATATATATATATATATTATAGGCTTGTGGACATTTTCGATGAAACTACTAACAAAATTCTGGGACCGATAGAAGTCAAATGTGGACTACCACGGGGTTCGGTTATCAGCCCAAAACTGTATAATTTATACTCATCAGTGCCTGATGATACCATTACAGGAGGTGTAGTATATATATATATATATATATATATATATATATATATATATATATATATATATATATATATATCTTATATATATATTATAGGCTTGTGGACATTTTCGATGAAACTACTAACAAAATTCTGGGACCGATAGAAGTCAAATGTGGACTACCACGGGGTTCGGTTATCAGCCCAAAACTGTATAATTTATACTCATCAGTGCCTGATGATACCATTACAGGAGGTGTAGTTAGTGTGCAATATGCTGATGACAAAGTTATTATGATATCGAGGAAAAATTTAGAGAGAATGGGAAGCATTCCCAATGAAAATCTAATGAGAATTAATGAATTGATGAGTGGAGGAAATTTAAATATCTCTGTTACAAAATCTAAGACCATATACTAAAGGGAAAAACCGCAAGAAGTGCCACATATACGAATTGGCAACAATGAAATACCATGGACCCAAGTGCATAAATATCTGGGCTTCCACCTGGAACCCTCGCTCAAGTGGAAAATGCACATTGACCTGATGTGTTGTAGGGCACTGAAAGGCCACAATATTATAAAAGCTCTAACTAGAGTATCATTAGTATCGCATACAATGACACGTTTGAACATATATAAAGCTCTTATTAGACCATATTTGGATTATAGATCAATTTTACTAGGTAGATGTACAAAAGCTTCCCTCTTGAACTAGATAGAGTGCAATATGCGGCTCTCGGAACAGTATAAGGCATGATGAAATCTACACCCACCCAAATTATATTGGCAGAAAGTGGGGAACTCCCGCTAAATCTCAGAAGGGAGCGGCTAGCGTATAAGTATATATCCAACATTTTTAGATACAAACAACATCCGTTACGGAAGGTACTTGAGGTTGACATAAATTCTGAACCTTTCTGGAAGGAAGGAAAAATTCCACACTTCATCAAGGTATACAAGGACCTGAAAGATAAAAGCCAATTGATATGGAAAGCAGATACCATACCTTATTTCTTACTGAGTAGACAGGAAATATTGGGACCAATCAACATAGTCATCTCAGGTCTTCCCAAACAAATCATTAACGAACGAGGCCGATTTTCGAAGATTTCTTAATGAGAAATACGAAGGATATATTGATTTTTACACAGATGCCCCTGTATCCAGAAATCCGAACTCGGTAGGGATTGGAATATATGCTTCATCAATTCCGCTAAGAATTAGTTATAAACTTCCTGATCATTGGTCAATTTGCACAGCGGAAATGTTTGCTATTTGCAGAGCTACACAGGAAATAATCAACAGAAAAATGGATAATGCTGTAATTGTTTCGGATTCACTTAGGCCCTAGAAAAGTTGAAGAACAAAAATTTGTCTGCTAATACGGTTATAATAACTGTCAAAGCGATAGAGTTACTAGAACTGGCAAAAGTTCGTGGTATTAGAGTTTCCTGTATATGTGTTCTAGTCATTCTTATATTCATAACAATGATATAGCCGATAGATTAGCAAATGGGGGAAGATATCGACAGGAAGTACTTGAAATTAAAGGAGGACCTCAGGAACTATGGCCAGGTTTTAAACAGACAATAATAACAAGATGGAAGGAGGAATTCAGGGAAATTAGCGCTGTTAAAGGAAGGTTCAGTAAAATCAATAAAGTAGTAGACATTGCTCATTTCTTTTTTGGCGGCTCTGACAATAAACATAACTCAGAACTCTTATATACTCAACTGATGAAATTCAACTTCAAATTACCGTTAAATATCTTTGAAATTCTATTCTGTGACAACCTTGACATGAAAGAAATTATCGTACACTTTCTTATACCGGGTGAGTCAATAAGGCGAGGAACTTCTTTATCTCGGAAACTATTTGAGATAGAAGCGAAATTTTTTCTAATTATTGTTTTATAAGTATGTGTGCATTCCTCAAAATTATTTTCGTACATACAGGGTGTTCCATTTTTGCTCCAGGGACAAACATAGATTTTTTTTTAATGACACGCTCTGTATTTATTATCATATTCTGATTACAATTTGGATGCTCTCTTCAACGATATCTGTTTTGTGCCCAAACAACTATCGGTAGATTTTAAATTGATTAAAATATCGATAATTTTGGGAATTTGGAAGTTTTTTCAAAAGTTTTCAAATGCCTCATTCCGCATAATTTACGCATGATATTTTTTTTTCTTGAGGTAAAAGTGTTGTACCTTATTATCAAATGAAGAAAAAAAAAAATTTTATACCGAGTGTTCCTAGTAACCCGGCGAAAATGAAATTTTTCAAACATGAAAAACTTTTGTTTTTCAAATGTAACACCCTGTATCTTTTTCACGTGTTTTGTTCCCACTCGAATAACCTTTACAATGATACCTTTTTTTCAAAAATCCGATGGAGATTTCCCAGAAAATTTCGAAATTAGTGTGAGGTTTAGGTATTTCTTGCAATAAACATGCTGTTGATAAAATTCAGACATTGAAATATGCAAATTTCAACACAAAATTGGATTCTTTGATGTTCAATGAAACTCAAACATCAAAACTCTCAAGGTGTATCGAAATTTCTTCACAAGAAAAGATTTATTGACTCACCCGGTATATAAGTAAACCACCACAAATTGCAAATAATAAAGCTTTGCACATTATCATTTGCTTGCTGTCAGTAGTTGCTTATTCATTTTACATAATAATCAGTAAATTTAATTCCTTCCTTAATCCTTCAAACCTTTCTTACCAAGTGTGATCCTTTGTTAAGAGTCGCTTGTAATGCTCATTAACGCTAGTGGTTACATAATGCACAATCGCTCGGAATCTTGATACACCGAAAATGTTATTATGATATTGGTCTCCCATAAACCAGATAGTCACAATAGGAAACAATTCTGATGATAATATTGGAAACATATACCCCATGAAATTAGGTAAAAAAATATTCAAATCAGATATTACCACGTTGAAAAACATTGAAAAAAAGGAAAAAAAATGTTAGCCCTGGAATTTACAACTGCGTTGGCCATAAACAATTTTCTTGATGATAATCTCATATTTGACAAATCTAAATATGAAACTTACATCCCCAGCAGAATGGTTTCTTTCAGGGGAGTCATAAAAGGAATAGGTGATGAAGGTTCAAAAACGGACCCCTGTGGTACACCATATGTGACATCACTGAAGCTACTAGCACTACTCTTAAGCTTGACGTACTGGGTACGGCCATCAAAATAATCCGCGAACCATGCAAGAGGGGCACCACACACAACCAAACTTTCCAGAATCTTTAACAGCACTGCATGACACACTGTGTCAAATGCTTTTCCAAGGAGACAAACACACAGGAAAGACCGTTATCCGCGCGCTCCTGTGTACTACAGGTCAAATCCGACGCCGCGACCGGCCTTCTATTATTAAAGACGTCTAAGGAAAAACCTTCCTATGTAAGCATGTTAAAAAAAGAAAAATCCCTCAAACACAAGTTCACGGGCATGATGAAACGTCTCACAGGGAGCAACTTGTCAGCTGCACCTCTGATTTTGCACCATCGAGTGTTCTAATGAACAATATTATCCACAAATCTAAAACAGTTGATTGAGATGACCAAACAATACAGGCTATCATCCAGGGTACGGTAAGTGATGACAAAATTAATTACGCAAAGAGTTTTGTAGTAGCGATGAATATAGATCTCGCAAAAGTTTTAAGCATTAACAATTCAAATAAAAGGTTACAACTTCTCATGAAAAATCCTTATCTCAAGGTTCACAGCATGGGTAACATTTAATTCATGAAAATGACGACCCAATGCAATAATACAAACAATATTTCGCTAACAATGAACAAAATTGATATTCTGAAGTGGAATATAAAATCGGTTAAATCTAATCTAGATAATTTAAAATTGAAAGTTATGCAAACGCATCCCCAAATAATTCTCCTCGCGGGGACCTTCTTATATGAAAACTTTATCGTTAAGATTGTAGGATACGAAATTATTAGAAAGGACGGAGAGAGAGCAATGGGGGAGGTTTAGCCATCCTCGTGGATAAAAATATTAAATATAAAATTATAGATTTCCCTTGTATAGATCTTGCATCAAGAGTACAAATACAAGGTATCAGAATTTCAGACATCCTCAAAATCAACTTTTATTGTCCACCAGATATAGTACTAACTTCAAATATATTTAGAGACATTTTTCTTATCTCACTCCTCCTTTTATTCTGTGTGGACACTTTAACGCACAAAAACTAATAGTAGAAATATGGGCAGAATTTATCTCTTTGAATGAAATTTCCTTGTTAAATGATGGTACTTCAACTAGAGTGAATAATCCGAGATAATCCAAAAGCGTTCCAGACCTTTCCATCTGCTCCCCGGAACTAGTCCTCAATTTGTTGTTTTTAGTTCAGAAAGATGCTAGATTCAGCGATCACCTCTCATTTTCCATCAAATTCTTGAATTTCAATATTCCTTTTCATCCAATCAGTGTATCTCCACTAGTAAGATTTAGAACGAATAAAGCAGATTGGGAATAATTTGAATCACAAGTCACTAAAAAAACAACTGAAACCTCTACAAGAAACCTAGAATCATTTCAGATCACCATTGTCGAAGCGGCAGAAAATTCGATTCCAAAAAGGAAAATACATATATAATAAATCGTCCAAATATGCAATTCATTGGTGGAATGAAGAGTCAACGCTAATAATACAATAAAGAAAATCGGCTTATCAACAGTATATGAATAATCCTACCATAGATAACTATACTAAAGCTTAGAAAGCTCAGGCCAGAGCAGAAGCTCTCATAAGAACAAAAAAAGCAAGCCTTTTCCAATTTTGTACCAAATTTGAATTTAAAGGATAGCAAGTCGTTATGGGCGAATATTAGGAAATTTAAGACGGGTATTAGTCAGAATGTGTCAATAAATCCAGCACAACCAGTGAACCAAGAAATCTTCACAAGGCTTTAGCCTCCTATAATTCCTAACCCTCCAAAACAATAAGAAGTTCCCAACTCCATTCCGGTACCTGAAATAACCGTGTCCGACCTTATATACAATATAAGAAATGAAAAAGTCATTGCCCCGGGATTAGATGGTATTTCGTATACGATTATTAAATAGCTTCCAATCATAGCCAAGACGAAATTATTAGAAATCGTCAACGATATTCTTGATATAGCAGATGTTCCATCAAAGCTGAAACACTCATTGATGCTATCAATATGTAAGCCTCAGAAATCACCAAACTCAAGCGAGAAATATAGACCGATATCGCTAAGTCTGCTGACAATATTTGAGTCAATTCTCGCATCTAGACAGGAGATGATATATGAGTCACACATAGATTCGAATGAGTTTCAGTTTGGATTCAGAAAGCGCAGATAAATTAATGATGTACTCACATTCTTATCATCATCATCTATTTACTTGGCATTTGCAAAGAATGAAGTTATTCTTATAACCTTTAAAGACGTCAAAGGCGCTTATGATAGTATAATTTTTAATATACTAGCTGATGACCTAATTGAGGCTAATACACCTCCCAAACTGATAGAGGTTCTTAGAAACCCAAGTACGAATCACTATTTAATTGTTTAAGACCCATATTTGGGGAACTTACAGTACCAAGAGTCTCGCACAGGGGGATCTCCTTTGAGCCCTATCCTGTTTAATTTCTTTGTATGGATATAACCAATAGGTTGAGTATGAAAGGGATTAATATCCTTAACCGCTCTTCGAGAGTTTGATCCATGATGCTTTGATAAAGGACTTCAAATATCTCCAACGAAATCAAAAGCTATCTGCTTTCATGAGACAAAGAAGTTAAGTAATCTTTTCCCATTGAAGTTAAATAACAATATCATTCCATGGCTAGAACAAACTGAATACTTAAGAGTAACTATTCATTGCACCCCTCAGTACTGATTAATTTTTATAAGGCAGCTGTAAGACCATTCTTGGACTATGCAGGTTTGATTCTAGGTAAATACTCTAGAGCAATAATAGAGAAATTGAATAGAATCCAATATTCTGCGATTGAAACAGCACTTGGACTCATGAAGTCGACACCAACTAATATAGTGTTAGTGGAAGGCAACTTCCCTTGAAATATATAAGAATTAGGCTAACCATGAGATATGTAAGCTATCTTGTTGGACTCATAAATAATCCAGTCCTCCGTAAAATTTAACTCTTTACCCAATTGTCGATCCCTATGGACAGAATAGAATGCCCCAGCGGTGTTTCTAGCGCTAAGATTAATCAACCAGAATGCGATAGAATCAGATGACTTCGATGTCATGTAAACTGCCTAATTATTCATTATAGTGATATAGATTATTTTGATCTAGGTTTAAAGAAAAGTAGTTTAGACAATTCAATAAAGTTTTTGAAAAAGGTATGTCAGAACTTTCCAAATTATAACAAAATATACACTGATGTTTCCAAAAAGGAGGAGAGCACTAGTATAGGGGTTTTCAGCTCTCTACGTGTATCATTTTACTCAAACGTTCCCCATTATCCTTCAATATGTTCAGCTGAATTATTGGCCATTTCAAAAGCGATATCTATCATTCGGAACCTAAATTTCAAAAATTGTTTTATTGTAACAGATTCTGAGAACGCTCTATTAAAACTAACAGAATGGTGACTCCATTCAAAATATGAGGTTTTACCCCTCAGAATCAGAGAAGAATTAATAGAAATGAAAAATGAAGGTTTCCGCATTGTTCCCGTATTGGTACCAAGCCATACAAATATTTATGGCGAAAAAAATGAACTTGACGAATTGGGAAAGTTAGGCTACAATCAAAATCTACAGAAAAGAACAGTTATTGAAGGAGACGCATCTGGTTTTTTCCCTTCTTATACTGAAATCATTTGGAAAGAATGGGGTGATGAATGGGCTAATATCGGAAAGGAAAAAGGAATAATATACACAAGTATAAAAACAAAGATAAATTAAGAGATTAACCTTGGTATTTCAACACAACCCTCCCTAGAAACGCAGTCACTACGATATGTAGACTAAAATCCAATCACTGTTCGTGTCCTAAACACTTATTCAAAATGAATGTGTTGGACTCTGATAAATGCGAATGTGGTAATATAGGAGATCTGAATCATAAATTCTTTGATACAGAAAATTACAATGAATTATATACGTCTTTATTTTAAAAAATACATAAAGGTGTTGAAGGCTCTTTGAATATCGCAGAAGCTGTATTAAGTGATAATATCGATGTCATAAATTTGATATTTAATTTTCTTGCACCATCTAACATAAGAATTAGTATAATCTTTAGATCTGGAAAAGATGTCCTACTTGTCCACTTCCCAATGGGATGTGTCTTAGATTACATTCCTGGCATTACGTGTGTTGTGCTGTTGATTCCATCGCATCACCTCATCCATGAAACCCGATGCCTTAAAAAAACAAAATAATATTCTATAGTACAATTACTAACAGAACTATAAAATCCCAGTTACCTGAAATAAAAATCTGGAAAGAATATTTGTAATGGAATTTAAATGCTGGGTATTGGTAACTCCAAATCCTCTGTTATGGATATCCAGCAGTATGATAGAAAGAGAAACTTGTATAGATCGCCAATGAAGTCAAGCACATAGTAAAAGATATGAAGCAGAAGAAGATTACTATTCTGTGTCACTAGCATTATTTCTATTTCGGATTATAATAAAAGCAAGATGGCGTTAACTATAAATCAATAGTGAATATCTTATTTTAGCAGACATACTTAGAGAAAACTCGATTTTTTGCTTCAAAGACATAGTTTTGCGTTGTTATTGCTTCACCGACTGGCACATGTTTTGAAGCAGATTACAACGTCATAAGTGGAAGGTTTCCTTCTGTCTGAAGCTGACTCAAAAATAAACAAATTTTGTTAAGTGCAATAGTGAAATAATTACATTATAAATGAGAGGAAGATCAGGAAGACGGTAATTCAATTAAATTCATCGCAGATATTCATACCTATACGTAATGTTCGTCAGAATAATCTGATTCATTAAAATTTTCAGTTCTAGAAGCCGAGATAGAAGTAGAAGGTCTAGGAGCAGGGATAGACAGTACAGAGGAGATGCCAGGGGAGGTAGAAGAAACCAAGCTGGTGCCAATTTGCGAAAACCTAGATGGGATTTGAACAGGTTAGAGCCATTTAAGAAGGATTTCTATGTACCTCATCCTAATGTATCAAATAGACCTGTTGAGGATATCGA
The DNA here is from genome assembly GCA_013387265.2 of Cryptolaemus montrouzieri. Taxonomy (NCBI): domain Eukaryota; kingdom Metazoa; phylum Arthropoda; class Insecta; order Coleoptera; family Coccinellidae; genus Cryptolaemus; species Cryptolaemus montrouzieri. The sequence continues at coordinate 20,156,893 of JABFTP020000165.1, read as the reverse complement.
AGAATGGAGACAGCAGAAAGAAATATCCTTGAAAGGCAGAGATATACCTGCACCAGTTTGGACTTTTGAGGAAGTTAATTTCCCTGGTAATACCAAGTGGAATTGTGATAAATGTCAATTCTAACAATTTGTTTTCAGATTATGTTATGACTGGTGTGAAAAAAATGGGATTCAAAGTACCTACAGCCATTCAAGCACAAGGATGGCCGATTGCTTTATCTGGAAGAGATATGGTTGGTATAGCATCTACAGGATCTGGAAAGACTTTGTCATATATATTGCCAGCCATTGTGCATATTAATCATCAGCCTAGGTTACAGAGAAATGATGGGCCTATTGTTTTAGTGTTGGCTCCAACTAGGGAATTGGCGCAGCAAATTCAGCAGGTAAAGTTAGTATTATTTTCCTTTGAAACGCTTCTTCAGTCTTTGTTTTCAGGTGGCTACAGATTTTGGACAAACTTCTAAAATTCGTAATACTTGTATATTCGGAGGAGCCCCTAGGGGGCCTCAAGCAAATGACTTAATGGATGGTGTTGAAATAGTTATAGCTACTCCAGGTCGTCTCATCGATTTTCTAGAAAGTAATCGCACAAATTTACGTAGATGTACATATCTTGTCTTAGACGAGGCTGATAGGATGCTGGACATGGGTTTTGAGCCACAAATCAGAAAAATCATCGAACAAATCCGTCCAGACAGACAGACACTCATGTGGTCGGCTACTTGGCCAAAAGAAGTACGTGCCCTTGCAACCGAATTTTTGAAGGATTTCATCCAAATAAATGTTGGTTCCTTACAACTCTCAGCCAATCATAATATAATGCAAATAATTGATGTATGCCAGGAGTATGAAAAGGAGACGAAACTAAGCACCCTTCTTAGGGAAATAATGGCAGAAAAAGAGAATAAGACTATCATTTTTATTGAAACTAAAAGGCGGGTCGATGATATTACCAGAAAGATGAGGAGAGATGGGTTAGTTCTTTATTTTGATTATGTTTTGGTTATTGAGTTAGATAATTCTTTTTAGTTGGCCAGCTGTGTGTATACATGGAGATAAATCTCAGCAAGAACGGGATTGGGTTTTACAAGGTAAATTTTTGAATGTTTGGTATCAAAATTCAATTCTACATATTGCAATCTTTATATCTATATAGAGTGATCCACCTAACAGTCCATAGAATGCGTTATTTTAAGAAAATTTTCTCTCATAAACATAGGTCTGTAACTGTAAACGCTTCGTTTTCAAGTTTAAGGAAAAATTCCTTGTTTGTCAATAATTTTTGTAATTTTGGAGATATGCCCTCAAAACCTAGCTTACTCTTTTAGTCTCGCACGATTTGGTTCAACTTTTTTTTGAAAATCTATGCCTTTTTCTCCCCCCTTTAAGGTAGATAATAATTTTGACCTTATGGTGAAGATAAAACCGCAGATTACAGCATCGTTAGTTTCTTTAAATTTCTTCTTTGAAAATGTGCATAGAAGAATACCTCTGTTATTACAATAAAGAATTGTTTCTTTGCTTGAATATCATTGGATTTTGAAGAGGAAATTGTTTACATTTCAATTACGAATCATTCAATATATTGGGTGTTTCTGAAGTACAGACTGAAACATCTGGATTTGATTCCTTGATCCATTTTGAAAAGGATCTGATGTATCAAAAATTCTTCGTTTCCGAAATGCAAGTTGACATTTAAAATAGAAATAATTAAAACTTTGGAACCCTGAATTTTAGTTTATTGAAATTTGGCTCTTTGTGGACAGTATCTGAAGCAACAATATGCACTAGAGTAACCCTTGGATAATGTAGTCAATGAAGTACCAAGTTATTCAACAAGACTTCTACGCCACTGACAATTTTCAAAAATAAGTTCGTTTTTCGAAAAACGCATCAATTCTTCTGGAAAATAGTGTTGTATTTTTTTGTACGGCGCTCAGTTTAGAAGTTATTCTAAGTCAAAACAAAAGAGTTACAGTTTTGAACGCGTCCGAATGTAATTTCATATTAGCTGAACCTAGTCGATTGATACTCAGTACACATTATTAATCGTTCAGAATCTACGCTCATGGAGGACCAGTTCATTTTCGACGAAACCAAATATGGCGCAGATATGACTAATTTTCATCGCTTTCTTGAGGAAAAGTAAGTGTGCCACTCATTTTTGATAATTTGTTCATTTTGTCGTTCAGAAAAATTCATATTATAATGAAAGGGCGAAAAGGTGAAGTTTCTTGTTCTGCTCATTATGAAACAATTTTGATAGCTGCAATAGCTTTGGAGTGGAAAATTTTTTGTTGTGGTATAATCAAATCTACAGTCGCTATCTTCAGAAACATCACCCTCCTCATCTGCTCCCAAGTCAGTCTTATCATTTAGAATGTCTTCATTCGTTTTTCAACGAATTGAGGATTGGACCTCAGAAGGTGCAGGAGTACGAAATAAGTCAAGAGTACCTTTAATCACGACTTCCGATACATTTTGTCTTCGAATTTCGCGAAGTCTTAAATAAGGTAGATCTTCATCGTCTTTATTGTTTTTTCGTAAAATTTTATCCACTACTATTGTAGCCCTTTCCAGTCGTTCACAAGCCGCATGTAAATACATCTTTCATTGCTATTGTCTTTAGAGCATCCGCTAGTCTAATACCTTTGGATATAAGAGACCTAAGCTAGCTTTTTCTGTAATAAAGTTCAGTAGGTCTCAACACACTCTGATCCATAGGTTGAATTAGGGATGTGACATTAGGTGGTATAAATTTGATAAAAATGTCACTGTCAGGTGTTTTTCACTCCACTGCTGATGGATGAGATGAACCATTATCTAACAGAAGAATCGCTTTGATAGGAAAATTTTCATTTTTCAAGAATGTTTTAACCTGTAAATATTTTTATTTGCTAAATTATGAAGTCAGCAAGGTATGTGAAAAACTCAGGAACATGCTGAAAGAATCAGTTTTTGAAAATTTCTTTGGTTACGCATACATTTATAGTGTTTTTGTAGACGAGAGGATTATTGAAATTTGTAAAACATCTAGGTGACTTTGCTTTCTCGATAGTTACTTAGGTTCACCTGATGCATTGACACATCCTAGGAAAGTTATTCGTTGTTTCGCTTATTTCAAACCAGGGGCAGTCTTTTCAGAAATCGTAACATTGGTTTTAACGGGGAGAAGTTTCCAGTTGAACCAATCTCATCTGCGTTCTATATGTGTTGACCAGTTAAATTGAGTGTGGTAATAATATTCGACAGCTCTTTTGTGGGTGAAGGAACTATTTCAGGTTGCAAGGACGGTTTTTCACTTGTCATTTTCAAAAATCATATCCCATATCGCCTTTTGGAACATTGCAATCATGCAATGCAGATCTTTGCTTTTGAGCTTTTCTCCTGAAATGAGAAAGTTTCTTTCTCTTTGCTTAACAAACCATTCGTAGAGTTTGTTTTCCATCAAAGGATATTCAGCTTTTTTCACTTTTTCACCATTAATTATTGAGGAAATCAATTCCCAAACACTGAGCACATCTGTCTATGAACTCCAACACAAAATGAGTACATGTGCATTCGATAGAATGATCTCCTTTCATTTTGGTAGTAATGCAGGTCTGAACAAGTTAATAGCTGTTTACATAAAGGTGCTGCCGATTGTTCACACTACAGAGCGTTGATGCAAAAAATTCTGGTTCACGTTATTGAGCTATTTACAGTTGCGCAAGTTCACATTAACGCGAGTCTACTGGATTTGGATTGGCAGGTAAATTCGCCCAGTACCAATTCTGCATTTTACGGAGTTTTTTATGTCGTAGGTCTCTCAGGAAAATCGTGTCTTCTATCGAAAGAACCTTCCTCACAAAGTCTTTGATGAATATTCGCAAAAGTTCTCCGTAACGGTGTTAGTCGATGAGGATATCATTTATGAAAAATGCGGCATGCATTTGAAAAATAAATCGAAACAGTCGTTATGAAATTACATTCGGAAAAAGAACAATTTTTGGGTACCCTGAATACTGTATGTTTTGTTTTTACTTCAAATAACTCCTAAACTGTGGGTCGTGCAAAATTACAAAGTACTTTTTTCAGGAAAATTGATGAGCTTTCCAGAAATAAACTCAATTTTAGAAAATAGTGGTGTAGAAGTCTGGTTTGAAGAAAGGGTTGTTGAATACGCCACGAGCGTGGTTTAAATGCATAAGGTTGCTTTATATACAAAAAAGCCAAATTTCAATAATCCGCAATTCAGGGTTCCGAAGTTACAATGATTTTTCTTAAAAAAAAATGTAAACTTGGACCTTCCGTATCTCGGAACAAAGTATTTTGAAATATATCGAAAAACTGTTTTCACTATTCCATGGCTCTGTATAATAAAGCCATGAATTTATCACGAGGTTCGTCGCTATTTCCTCTAGAAGTGGGCGAAATCGCCAAAATCAAGAAAATTCGAAACAGTATTTAAATACATAGTAACAAGTCGGTATTAAAAGTATTATTTCAGATTTTAGATCGGGTAAGGCACCCGTTCTTGTGGCAACAGACGTGGCTGCTCGAGGCTTAGGTAAGTCAAAACCGACATTTATCTTCCATCTCCAGCGAATATTTCCAAATGAATGCATTTTTGATTTGTTTAATGTTTTTTATTTTAAAACTTATGATTGACAGGCTAATACGTCGGACCGAAATTAAGCATTTCTTGAATTGAAGATTTTCTTTCAGTTAAAAAGTAAATTGATTTTTTACTCATTACAGTTGAGGAAATTCATGTCGATAATTTTTTTGAGGGGAATTGTTGATTTTTCATTAACCGTCTAGCTGATAATTGCTCATCAGAGCTATGCCAAGAGTGCTAACGTTCTATCGGCGAGTACAATTCACCCCTAGAGGTCCCCTCCCGTATGAGAGGGGACTTCTAGAAATTCAGCTCATTTGATTTCGTTAGATAATTATCCATTAAGTGATTAAATCACTTTGTTTTTCATGCAATCAAATCTAGCCAATGTTGGTATTGCTCTGGTCTGCGGTCACCTTGATAACTACTTTTCTCAAACATAAATTAAATTTTTAAATATTTCTCATTGAAAAAATTCGTACTATGAATGAATTTGTTGCGATGCGTGCATCGTCCAGCATATATAATTTTTGGAAACTACGAAAATGAGAACTTGACATTCGAAATTGAAATTTTTGAAGTCAACTCTTAGTTTGAGAGCTTTTATAAAAAAAACTTTATATTTCAAAATATTTCGACGTTTCGCTATTTTTATGATCATCCGGAGAAAAAGATTTATTTTTACCTTTTCACAATATTTCACGAAGAGCATTCGATAAAATTAAAAAGATCGAACGGCTTTACATGGGGTTTCCTAAGTGATGGTTCCTTAGCAGAGATGACGACGATTCGAAACTCTTCGGTGTCATCAAAACAAGTCAATGTTGAATTTTAAATTTCCAAAGCGCAACCTTAAATGTGTTTTCGGAACAAAATTTGAGTCCATTTTGAGACTCGGAATGAATAATTATTCCACTAGATATAAGATAAAATAAAATTTTTTATAAAAATCGGAAATACCTCAAAGATCGCGAACAATCAGTTGAAAATCCTCGTTTACCTGGTTGTGACGTCACTAGTTTGCAATCAATCACTGGGCGTTCTTGTCACAAAGCATAAAGGTTATATTTTCACGGTAAAAGAGTGTCCGAAAATTACTTTGAAATAAGTTTTTATGGAATGTGGCATTTTTACACGTGTTTATAAAATATAATTTGTTGTTGTGAGCATTAAAATTATCAGTAAGGAAAGAATGTCAAGTGCTTGCTTTCGTAACGTGTTTCTATGTCCATTAACTAAGATTCCTTTAACGGTATTAGCCTGTTAACAAGTGTGCATGGGACGATACTCAGCTAAGCAGATAGTAAAATGGGCCCTCGTTTTTTTTCCAGAGGCACTAGCACTAAAAGCAAAATGACACCACAATGTAATGTTGTCATTCTGGCTGTGCCTCTCTCGCTACTATCGACGAAAGACAGCGCCCTCTGCCGGACTTGCAGTTCGAGTCTGGCCTCGGGTAGCTGCCTCCCCCGCTCTGTCTGTCTCGCACGATGGGGGCCACACTAGTTGCCTGATGGGTCTCGGGACCACACGGGCCTCTCTCACCAAGTGGGGCTTAACCTAATCGGGTTGGCGTTTGCCGACACGCCCCCTATGACGATGCGCACGCAATCTGTGTCACTGTTTTGGTATGCATTACTCTTAACTTCAGCAAAGAAAAAAAATTGTCATTTTCGATTCAGATTCTCTCAACAACGAACTTTTTTTCTGCGTAGCTCATGTATACATTGTTTTTTTTTCACTTCGCCCCTTCAAGTCACTTTAACTCAACGAATTGCGTGATTTTGAGATGTTCTAGTTTTTTTCCAGGTAAGAGGGTGTGATGTTTTGAATTTCAAGGATCTTTCGACGTTGTATTTATTGTATTAGCGAAGATACAATGAATGTAAACGTCATCCTGTTCATCATTTGGCAATATAAAACTAGTCGAAGAATCATCCTCAAACGTTATGTAGATATTTATTCGTTTCTTCGTAATTTTATGTTTCAGCTAGATGGTTGCGCACTGCTAATTCCATGTAAGGAAACCAGGCGTACTTTTCACTTTATTTGACTATAATTTCAATTATGGCACCATTGTTTGAAAAGCTCAACACATTTTCTCTTCAAAGTAACTATTGTTTTCAAGAGTTTTTTTCTACTTCCTTTCTTTAGTTGGAAATTAACATGCAGACGTTAAGTCGAAAAAAAAACGAGAAAACTGTAGTTTGAATTGTCTTCGTTCAGAATCAAAATTTTTGATGGACTACCTCCGCCCAAAATTATTCTACTATGAATAGTTTCATTATACTTCGAGCTCAAACCTTCTATGTTTATTTTACATATTTATAGCATTATACACTAATTATTTTTCTTTATCTAATCAGGTAAGTGCTAAACTAAAATTTTTACTTTTATTTACTCTTACTTAACTAATATATTCTCGTAACTCTATATATACTGAAGAATGTCTTCATATGCTCGATGCCTTTTATACCGAACGTGATTATGTGCTTGACGAATAAAAATATTTAATTAATATAAAACGTGCCTTTTTTCAGGTTAAATGACCAGGTGTGGTTTAAAAATCGGTAATACGTATATTTTATTTTATGTATATTATATATATTTTTCTTTGTATTGAATTTTGAATTTGTTGAGTTAAGGTGACTATCAAATATATTGAAAAGAATTTAAAAAATCCCTCATAATATAGATGTTTCAAGAAAGAAATCTTTTGGAAATCGTGAATTTTTTAACTATCAAAAAAAAATCAAGTCAGGCAGTATATTTCTTTGAAACATCACCAATCTACATTTTCTTCTACAATTTGTGAAACAATCAACCTTGCAGATGTTGAGGACGTGAAATTCGTTATCAATTTCGACTACCCCTCCAATTCGGAAGATTACGTGCATCGAATCGGGAGAACCGGTAGGTCACAGAGAACCGGTACTGCATATACATTCTTCACTCCGAGTAATACGAATAAAGCGGCCGATCTAGTGGCCGTACTGAAAGAGGCGAAACAAGTTATAAATCCGAAGTTGCAGGACATGGCGGACAGGTGCTGGAGTAGTAACGGAAACGCAAGAGGAGGTGCAGGTATAATAATTTTTTAAATATAGCTTCAAAAGAATCAAAAAACAACGTATTTCAGGTCGAAAACCTTGGGGAAGAGGAAGAGGTCGTGGTCATTCTCGCTCTCGTTCGCCAGTTAGGTCAAGATCAAGATCTCCGCGTCGGATTCCAAGGAGAGACCGGGATAGAAGTAGATCAAGGGATAATAGCAAATCCCGGGATCGAAGCCGTTCGCGAGATAGGTCATCGAGACGCAGACTTTCACGCTCTTATTCTGCTTCTCCTGTCCGTTCTGCCCCAGTTAAAGAGAAAAGTCCCCCTAAACCGCTGATGATGCCGTTGATGAATAAGCCTCCTCCGCCGATACCGTCGGGTCCTCCTCCACCGCTACAATCCCAAGGTTTGCCTACGTCCACGCGAGTTCCTCCTCCACAGCCACGTGGTCCTCTCCCAACGCAATCTCAGGGGTTACCGACACAATCGAGAAGTATTCCCCCAGGACCTCCTCCGTCTATTAGGAGTGCACCACCTCCACCACAACAGCGAGTCATGCCGCCTCAGCTTCAAGGTCCCCCACCACAAAGAAATCAAACGACAATGCAGCAGCGAGGTCCTCTTCCTCAATCTCCACATACGATGCCGCCGATGCATACTCAAATTCCTCCGCCACAGCCTAGGGGACCACCACCTCCACAAACTCAAGTACCACCACCCCGCATACCCCCGCCTTTACATCAAGCTCCGCCGCCGCCACCCCCACAGACCTCGCAGGTGAGAGAAACTGAATGAATTGGAGTTCACTTCTTCAAATATCCAATTTTTTTAGGTTCAACAGCAAGTTCAACCTCCCCAGCCTATGATGACTTATCAAAGCTTACCACCAGCTGGTTTTGGGGCCTATCAGTTTCCAAATGGTACTCTTATATTCAATTCTCCTCCACCTCCTCCACCGAATCAAGGGGTAAACATGTATTTTCCATATGCACCCCCACCGCCAACTAGATGAATTTGATGTAACTTCAGTAAGTCGTTTTTATAATTACAATCAGTGTTGATCTATTTTTTGTCATATAGATGTAGTGATCTAGTTGAAGAATTTGCAATAGTGCGTATTCTGCATTATTGTCACATGATCCTATCTTTTAGATGTAATTATTTTAGTATTTAACGAATGAATAATATCATTTGCTGAACAACTGTCTCAAGTCTCGCCACCTGATCAGGAGTAGGTAGATTGAGGCCTGATCAATGAGGTAGATTTGTCAAATAATTTTTTTCTTAGGGCCTCTTTCTCGAGGTATGACTATTCAAAGTAAGACATAAAATATGGTTTTTATTCGCTAAAGAAAAGATCAATCAGTTTGAAACTCTGTAGGAAACAACATTTCAACAAGGGTATTGTGTAAGTGTTCTCTATTCACCCAACTTTTCTATGAATGAGTGAATGCGCAATCCCACCTCGTTTTTCCACCTTTCTAGAAAGTCTAATTTAACCATGAAATTATTTTCTCAAACACTATATCCAACAATATTAAAAGGTTTTCAATTAAATCGGGAGTTGAGAAAATAATTATTTCATGGTAGGATTATATTTTCAAGTTCTAAAAAAAACGAGGAGGGTTTGCGGCTTCCAGCTATTTTCAGAAAAGGTGGATAGATGAAAAAATACTGAAAGCCCTTGTTAAACTGAGGATTGTACTTTTTTCGTTTGCAAAGAAGAAATTGAAAACCATATTTTAAGTTCATCCACTATATATATATATATATATATATATATATATATATATATATATATATATATATTTATTTTTATGTTATTGAATCTGATCTTCTTATTCTCATCCGTATGTATTTTTTATTCGGCTATTTTGAATTTGAAAAGTTATTATATTTTAATTTTCATTCCAATTTTGAATCCTTTCACTCTCCAAGCGATTCTGACTTCCCTAAGATATATCCAGTTCATTTGAACAACGATTGTTATACCGCAATGTTGCCGCATATAATATAAAGTTCAGAGGAAAAGGGACGTTCCATTTAGAAGCTTATTTGACTTATTTGGATTGAATGTTATTCGTTAAATAAAAAAGTAATAGAAATACTCAATAGGTATGCCCAAAATTTGCCTTTTATTTTGATAGCCCGTCTTCTGAGACTCAACTTATACTTATTCAATATCAAACTAAAGAAAAGAACAATCAAAAGCTATAATACATATATTTAGAATTTTATAAAATTGATTGTAAGTCACAAGGTGATCACCAACGTCCTTTCTCAAAATCTTACTGAGATTTATAGAATATTTTGCATACTTACCTTGTTAACATTTTTCAACGTTTTTTCTTTCACCCTATACTATATTCAACATCTTATAAAAAATAAAAACGTTGTGGTGCCCAACCTTTTAAGAAAATTTCTGCATTTTTATTGACACTGAAATCTCAAAATACCCTAGCCCAATTTGCCACCGACGAAGAGCTGCCGAGCTAGTGTAACATATTTCCCAGGTAGGAAAATATTGTTACAATGTTTAGAAGTAATGTGGCAACGTTGTGAAACAGTGTGAAGGTATAAATAAGATCCTCATTCAAAGACAAATCAATCTCCGGAGAGTATTACAGTCTGCAGAAAGTATTACTCATAGTTCTCTGTTCCTTTACGAATGTAGTGGAATATGTCTGAAGCCAAACGGGAATATCCATTATTTTCGCATGATGCAAGAGAAAAGATATATTTTTCAACCTAGGAAAAATTGAGGTTTCGGCTTTGAATCGCAGTGCTCACCTCCTTCTCCGGAGCAGGGTAGAGCATTGAAGATTTTGAGTCCTGTAGATTACAAAGCCCAAAAATTTTTCTTGCATGGTTTCACGTTACAATTTGAAGCTGAGTTTCCCGAACTATTAGTCGCGATCTCTTGGGAAACACTTCATCAATATTGTAAGCAGAAAAATGAGAGAGCTGTCAAGGATAAAATTAGAGTTTCAGAAACTTCCATCATCAGGAAATTTATTCAATATTTTGCAGCCGAAAAACTATGATATGTTAGTTGAAGTTACTAAAGCTGTATCAAACGAACTTTGCTTCACCAACTTACGCAATGAATATTTGCAATTCGTTGAAACAATGTTGTGACATTACTATCCACATGATAATAAAAAGTGAGCCGTCTGTCAAGAATGTCAGTTATCAAGCAGATTTCAAGTAGATCCACTTACTAGAGTCAAATTTGCGTTTCGATCTATCGAATCAAGTCCAGTGATTTGAATATGAAAAAATTCAATAAAATAACGGTGGTTCCCCTAGCCAACAAATTTTGAACAGAAACCCCACAGCTGCTTGTTACAGAAACTCAATGGAAACTATATATTGTCGAGTAATTTTACTCAACAGAAGACGTTCAGGAGAGTCGAACGAATTTTCGTCGAAACTTACGTTGACTGCAGTAAAAACCAGGGATCTTTTTTTTTACTGCAAATAATCATTTAAAAGGTGCAACTCAAACTATGAGAACTTCAGATATAGAGAAAGCAGTTTTGAATTGTATTGATTTGAATCCTCAAGTGAGTACAAGAAAAATTGGAAATCTATTGAATATTTCACATGTTCTAGTTTGGAGGATTCTCCACGACTTTTTATTGTACCCGTTTCATATTCAAAGTGTCGATACTCTACTTCCCCGAGATTTTCCTTCAAGACTGAATTTCTGCCGATGGTTCTTAGGTAAAATTGAGAAAATGCTCATTTTGATAGTGAAATAATATTCACAGACGAAGCTAACTTTTCGAAAACTGCTATCACAAATTTTCACAATAATCATTATTGGGCTGAGGAAAATCCCCATTTGATTGAAGAATCTCATCTTCAAAAATAAATAATAATTCTCACTAAATGTCTGAGTCGGAATAATTGGAAATTATTTAATTGGGCCATTTTTTTGCCAAATAGACTAAATGGTTCCGCTTATCGGCAATTTCTTGAGGAGTTACCTTAATTGCTCGAGGATGTGCCACTTTTGGTGAGAAACATAATGTGGTTCCATGCATGACGAGGCACCAGCACATTTTAGTGAAGAATCTAGAGAATTCTCGGATAATACATTCAACAACCGATGGATAGGTCGGGGTGGGCCAGAACCATGACCTCCTAAGTCTCCAGACTTTTTCTCATGGAGATATCTCAAAAGTTTTGTTTATACCACTCCAGTGAACACTGTAGAAGAATTGAGAAATCGAATAATAACCTCTTGTGACACGATAAGAAATACCCCAGGAATACTTCAAAGTATGCGTGATAATATGCGAAGAAGGCCAGAAGGCCTGTATTCTTGCAGGAGGAGGACACTTCCAGCAATTTATTCAGCTTTTAATTGTTCTTTTCTTTAGTTTGATATTGAATAAGTATAAGTTGAGTCTCAGAAGAGGGGCTATCAAAATAAAAGCAAATTTTGGACATACCTATCGAGTATTTCTATTATTTTTTTTATTTACCGAATAACATACAATCCAAATAATTCAACTTCAATAATTTTGCACTCGAAAACGGTCGGACAAAATTACAGGTGTCAAAAAAGTTTCAAAATTGAACGAAGATGAAGAAAATTGATTGTACCCTGATCAGTGGCATACTGCAAAAACGTTTGCCATATAACGCAAAGAACGTTAGTCGACTACTGGCGTCCTGCATAGTAATCTTCCTTTCTTATATTATATGCGGCAACACTGCGGTATCACAATCGTTGTTCAAATGAACTGGATATATCTTAGGGGAGTCAGAATCGCTTAGAGAGTGAAAGGAGTCAAAATTGGAATAAAATGAAAACATAATAAATTTTCAAAATCTAAATAGCCGAATAAAAATATATGGAAGAAGCAAAATAACGTTTAAATATATATATATTTGACTAAGGTCCGTACACTGGATTTTTTCAGTTCTGAGCAGTATTTGATTCGATCATTTATCACTTCCGGGGAGAAGGCCTCTGACACTAATCGTTGATACATTGATGTAATTGTCTGATGATGCTTTAGTTTGTATATATTCTGGTAGAATGATATATTCTCATAACATTTAACGTTATCCTAATATATAATGATTCCAGGATATGTTTTGATTATAATCATTGCCTGGCAATGGTATTAATCACCATGGATTTATATTTTTCATGAAATCACATATATATATATATATATATATATATATATATATATATATATATATATATATATATATATATATATATATATATATATATATATATATATATGTATATATTAGTTTGATCATATATTTTTTTTCAGGTTCAAAAGTGATAGCAAGTTGACTTGTCATGGATTTCTTAGTATTTGGTGATGAAATTACGAAGTATTTCATTTAATATTTAAGTTTCAATGAAAATGATTATATTTTGTAAATAATTGTGGAATAGAATTAATGTTAGTTTTAGAATTGAAAAATTACACAAGTGGACGTACAATTTTATCAATATTCAACCCCTAAATTCTTGGCCAACTTTATTATGAAACCGATGAGAATATAATGTATACTTCTTGTATATATCGGAGTTCATAGATCAGATACAAATACACCAACAGACAATTTTAATTTTCGAATTTAAGTTCATTTTGATTAGTTGAAGGAACTGAAAAAGTCCTCAAAAATGAAATATTTCAAACAAATTGAAATCAACCCTTCAAACCAGAAAAATCGAAAGGGTCAGGTAAATACTTCATATTTGTTCATTTCACTCACAGTTTTGAATTTGATTAAAACATTTATTATAATTTACTAACCTACAATACTAGTAATACAAGATTCAACCAATCACATAATTAATCCGATACGGACATGAACTACGAATAATAATTACCTACAAGATTTTGAAGTCTTAAATCACAATATCAGGAGAATACACAGCATAGGATTAACACTTGTCCTGGAAGATTCAATGTGGATGTTGTAATAAAAATATTGAGTCATACAAATCAAACTACATCTAGTCCTTACTTCCCTAATTTCAACAGTTATCACAATAATGGAGTGAAGCTACAGTATCTTTGAAAATGAACGAAATTAAAATAAAAAAATTGTGATGAATTTAGAAAATATATTTAAACAGTTTGGATCAAATTAAAGAAATCATATTTTGAAATAATTAAATTTATCTTAAAATATCTTTTATTAGTAGCTTATGTTGAATATCAGTAATTCAATAAGGTTATGTTTTTCGTTTAATATAAAAATTGCTCATGGAAAATGAGATAATTTTTAAAAGAACAATCACAAATAAAATGCTTAATTTCAAAGAATTTCTTTTGGCACGAAAAAGCCTTCAAAGAGTATTTGGGACATCTTCAGTCCCTTTCAACAGTTTTTGTGTTTATCGAAGAAGAATTAACATTAATACATTTCACATACCATCTGGTGAGCTTAATATTATCTGATACTTTCATCATATTCTGGTACATTTCATAATTTAAACAAGGCATACAGACATCATTTGATAGATTTTCGCTTCATACTCTTGGTTTTCGAAAATTGTTTAGGCGTTACTTACGTTCAAATAATTTTTTTTGATCTCGGAAGAATGGGATTTTCGAATGAAAAGCAAGCAATTGATAGAAAACAAACAGAACTTATCTCCATTCGCTAACCTGGTTCAATAAAATCATAGTCGTCTTCGGAAAGATCTCAACAATGTGTGATTCTCAAAATGTTTTCAATACGATATAAAAATAATAATAGCACGAAATTATGTAATAGTAGCAGAACGCAGAAAATTCAATAGAACTGAGAGCGAAAGCTTTATTTTCTTTGATAAGGAACAAAAATACTATGTTTGTTTTGCTTTAAAAAATGAACCTTTTCCAGACTTCCAGCTCATTCTCGTCAGCTCTATCTTCACAATTTCAGTGTTGTGATGAACTCCTCAAATTTCTCTTTAGGAAATGGAAAAGTACATAGTTTTGTTTCAAATTAAGATATGTTCAAACTTAATTTCTTCTGCTATGTATAACGTTCTAGGTAATATTAATTTTTTTGAGTTCCTTTGATTGTAGACGTATGTGGCGAGCAGCATAAAAAATTTATTGGGCATGCTCTACAAATGTTTATCACAAATTGAATAATGATGCCCACGCAGGAATAAAAGTTGCTGAAGGTATCAGTTCAGTATCTGACTATTCATTCATACTTACAAGAAAGGAAAATCCATCCTCCAAATTTGAATTGGAAACCCTCCACAACATTTAGGAGTAACAAAACTCCAAACAAACATCTAGGAAGATGCCAATGAGGATTCTCTCATCTCCCAGGAAATATCTGAATGATTGTTTGATTTTTCGTTGCTTGGTGAAAGTATGTTGCAAAGAACAAGAAATGTTCATTAACAATAAAGGAATATTTCTCCAAACTAGTGAAATCCCTATGAGCATCAAAATCGTCTATCTCCATCTTGAAAGTTTATTTTTTTCCTCCAAACTACTAATAGATAGCCAAAATTCGTTTGTAAAACTTTGTGTTATGCTTTTCTCGCCGTTACCGATCATATCTTTTTGAAATCTGTTTTTGTCTGAAATTCTTGACTCTACTGGAAAACTAAATAATATGGTCTAGTCCTTTCAACCCTCTCCTTTTGTTTACCCTATTCCCAAGTATTTTTCTTATAAATTGATTCAGTTCTAAATACTAAGTTTATCAAGTTTGGTGATATTTCTCAAATATGCTATTAACATTTGATTCATTTCAAATAATTGAGACTTTGAAAGAGATGTAGGAAGTAGCGTTTATGAAATTGGTTGTAATGAAGTATATGGACTAAAAGAGATTTTTCAATAATTAGGGGCGAAGAGAAACACACAGAATGGTAGACAGATACAAGCTGTCGAGCTTGCATTCGAACATGTCATGATAAAAATTAATTGAACGCTTTAGAAGCATAAAATAAAGAAATGATATGGACGGAGAGCTTATACTATAGTTTACATGTTTCAGGTGATGCTTCTTCAGCTAACTGAGGAATGAAATATGACTACTTGAAGGATAGATAAAAAATTGTTTTTAATTTTCACTTGAGAACGAAAATACAGTCAACTTGAAATTCTGCAAAAATTTTTTTATTTCATTTGCCTTTTCTGGAAATGGGTGAAATATGCAACCCCTTTCCGTTTTTATAAGAATTTTTGGGAAAGAATAATCTGACCATGAATTAATTACTTTCTCAAGCTGTTTTTATAGTCAATTTTTCTTAGAAAATGTATATTTTATAGGAAGAAAATATGTAAGCACTTCCAAATTTCTAAGAAACTCGAAATAGAAAAAATGCATCCATAACGATTTCAAATAATTTTTTCGTTTCTATTAAATTGAAGAAAGTACCACTATTCTTCATAAGGTAAGATATTATAAAAAAAATATTGAGATAAATAATTCATTGAAAAAAAATTAAAATCGTAATGAACGATTGCAATGTTTTCGATTTTGGTTGCAGGTGTTAACATTTGTTTCTCAAGAAATATGCATTTTTCGAAAAAAAAGGACGAAGGAAAAGGAGTTGCAGATTTCACCCATTTCCTAAAAAAGTGCAAGCATAAAAATATACTGACTTAAGAGTCCTTGTTAAATGAAGATTTCTGCAGTAATGATTGCTTCTTTCGTTTACAAACATTTAAACAACCATATCTCAAATTTTCTGAGGAATCATCAACTGAAGAAATTTAGCGTACTTAGGAAACACCTTTTAGATCTTTCATTTGAAGATTGTTCTACCACCAAAGAAATATTAACAAATTGTGTAAGTTCTGATTCAGCAAATTTGATTTTATGGTGATATGTTCTGTTTATAGCCAAATACTAAATGGAAAGTATTTTTTGCATGGACAATATTTGGAAACCACATGAATCCAGTGTTTCAAACATTTAGTGTCACACGAATCACAAACTAAGTATTAAGTTTCAGAATATGACAATGTCTCAGCAGTCTCAATATTTTCACTTTAACGAAAGAGAAAGAACACCAATCAATACCTGTCCCGAACAGAAAATTTTCTTCAGTCATGCTGATACAGATTGTACACTGCTTTTTCTGTCATGATTCATAAAAAATGACTTTAAATGATATGTTACAACAGCTTCGCGAATCACAAAGTATCTTCAGTTACCCAAATACAATTTAAAAAACTTCAGAAATAATTAATAAACTTTCGTAAACGTTCAACATAAAAAAACACAATGAACAATAATATTAATAAATTTAAAAATAACAGAATTTACAATAGTAACTATTAAAAAATTAAAATGGTACCTATTTACAGATCCACCAGGAGTTTATTTGCAATTTCGCTGGGTTTTCTTTCCAGAGTGCTGGATTCGATTCCACTATCTTCGTCGGCGCTATCTAAAAGGCTGGCTTCACCTTTCTCCTCTTTCTTGATATTCTTGGTTTTTAACTCCGTTTCTTTCTTCTCAGGAGGTTTGTATGGTAAAGCCTCGAAACAAACGTTTTTACCCGTTATATCTTTATCTGGAGTATCCACATGTTGTACCAAAAATCTGCTCTTTCCGAAAGTGGTGAAACTTGGTCTCTCCCTTAAAACCACAGGTTCAGTGTTGGGTTCCAAATTAAAGGTTTTGTTAGAAGAAAAATTGTTTGGGCTTGGTGGTAAATCCAACTTTAGCTTGTCTCTAGTATGCCTCAAACCTCCAAGAATTTTGCTTGATCTATCCTCCTCTTTGTGTTTCAATTTCGAATAAGCAATTTCCGAAAGGTATTTCAAGCTGGGTACTGTAGAATTTGCTTCTAATCTTCCAAAATCCATCTTATCCAAGCTTAATGGAGTTATATCTTCGACACCGCTGTCGGGGGTTGTGTTCTCGTTGCGTTTGGACGGTTCCGTCCAACGCTCACCTCCTGGGAAGAATTGGGACGTTGTGCCTTCCACCATATCGAAAGGTGTGGCAGAACTGGTAACATAGAATTCATTGTTGAAACCTGTTAAAGATAACACGTCAATCATAAATTCTCCTAGTGAGTATTACATATTTACTTGTCTTGAAGTCAGCGGACATCGAGTCACTATCTGCGAGATTAGAGGTACAGATGAACTCGTTGAATTCAGGTCCAGAATCCATGTCGAAATACCATTCTGCAAATTTTAACAGGTTTTAACAAGATTGGGGGATTGCAACCTTTGGAGCTCGATAATAAACAAAAGCACCCATCACCACTAAGCATATCTAGGTAGTTTTGAAATTGTGATGCATAGTTACACATTTTTTACTTTCTTCTTAACAGTACATGGTGTCCGATTTTTGAAAGATTCGATGGTATTTCCGTTAATATGAGAGATAGAGAAATGTTCTTTTCACAATATTGTGCTACATTTTTGTGTGCATGATTATTTTGAATATTTGCCTGGAGTGAAAGATAAAATCAATTCATTTACTTTGTAATACTGTATATTTTTTATCTATCAGATTTTATTTTTTACAAGCTTTTCAAGTATATATCACACTCAATACTCATTCTCAGTATTATTTTGAACACGGGTCAAAAGAAAAATTTCATTGCAACAAGTGGACTAAGCACAGAAAATATTGATATATGAATGATCTGTGAAATCACTTGAAAAGATTAATTCACAATGATGATAATGATATATAGCGTGTTTTGCACATAAAATCTATTGGTGTTTAAATATTTCTTCCGAAGTGCACAGATTCCAGGCTATGTGATAAAATTAATTTTTTATCTATGTAACACCCTATACATTTTCGATCGATCAGGTTACATTTTTTCACAAGTTTTTCAGATATAAATCACACTCAATACTCTTGTTCAGCTCATCTTGAAAATGCGACAAGGGAAAAATTCTACTGCATCAAGGGAGCTGCGCACAGAAAACATTGACATACGCTTATCGAAGTCCCCTGTTGTGATTTGTTTTTGGGAGATACATTCGTAACAAAAAGCTCGAATAAAATTAAACAAAACCTCAAAAATTTTGTTTATGTCTTTGTTTCATACCTCCAGTGGGAAAATGTAAGTTGAATCTGTTTTGCACTTAAAATCAAGTATTCTGAAATTTGACTAATAAGGAAATGTTTTTTTTTGATAATCAATTGTGTTTTTGCGTTTTTCTCAACAGCATATATCATTCTGTATTTAACTCTGGTATCTATTTTACCATCTGGTTAATATTTATTCTTTTTAAGAGGAACTGAAAAATCCAATAACATCCTCAGCATAATTTTTAAAGTAGACGCTCGTTCAAAAAACTGAATTCATATTATGAAAATATGAAATATAATCAAATTCAACTCAAAAATTTTTCCAAATTTCTTATTTTTCCAAATCCATTGGATAATATCACTGTTTGTCCTTGCAAATTTTAGAATGTTATTGGTATAGCCTTGCGCAATTCATTGATATTGTTGTGACGTTCGCTATACACTATATTCTTCAATCTTTGAGCATTATAAGCTGGAGTGTCATCCTGCTGAAAATATATACCACTCGACTCTGCTTTGGTATCACTTCTCGCAATATTTCCTATTATCGAGCAGCCGTAAGTTTTCCTTGAAAAAATCTACAGGTTATTTTTCATGATAATATAGAATTTGATTACAATATTTTCTGTGCATAATCCACTTGTTGCAATAGAATTTTTCTTTTGTCGCATTTTAGAATAATATTTGAGCATTGAGTGTTATATAATACCTGAAAAGCTTGTAAAAATTTAATAGGATAGAGCAAAACTATACAGTGCTATAAGGTAAAAAATAAATTTATCTTATTAGCCCTGAATCTGTACCTTTAGGAAGAAACCTTTCATCACTGTATTCTATATGCAGAACATGATAAATATCGTTTTTCATTTTCATTGTGAAGTTTCATTTACCGGAGATACCAGGAGAATACTGAGGAGAATATGACGATTTTGTTTCCGGAGTAATTTGTTTCACGAAAAAATGAAAACCGCAGTCCTCTATATCTTATAATGAAGGAGTTATCATTCAAACATACCCAAAATAGGACATGTACATTACCTGGATACGAAGTTACTGGAGGTGGGTTATTCCACAAATCGAAACTTTGTAGAATTGGACTTTCCGGTTCCCTGGGGTACTCGTACACGCAATGGTACCGTTGTTTCTTGAACCATACGCCCTTTTTCTGAAAATATTATTGTCATGCAATCGACATTCAATTATCCCAGAAAGCAAAACACAAACTACTCGAAATTTACATTTGTTCTTACCTTTTCCTCTTTCTCCAAAGTTTTCTCTGGCGACCTCAACGCCGACTTAGTAGGCGTGGCATATTTGTCCCAAGCGCTGGGTACGAATTCTGGACATTCTCCTTCCTCGTCGCTACAACTACTGTCGCTTGAAGTTTCTTCACGATTGCTACCTTTACATTTGATATCGTCCTCCAGCTATACGCAATTATAAAACATTAATGAAGTATATGCACCATAAGATCGATTGGTGGAAGTATGAAAATCTTTAAGATCACCGAAAGTAACAATCATTTAATAATAATAATAAAAACAAGTAATGTTTTTTGAGGAATTTTACTGAATAATTGTGATTCGTAACGCGTTTTGCTACACCGTAGCTTCTTCGGACGAATGAATGTACAGAAATTATGACAACTACATATAGATAAAAATGAGAATATAAATACAAATATTCTCAAGTAATTAAAAGCTTATTGAGTTACTTCTTCTTGAGTGGTTATTGATGACAGGTATATCCAATAAAATTAAGGAATAGATTGCTCCCTGAAGAGATTCAATAGAGTGCTTAAATCGCCTTTTTCATTAATGAGTCTACCTGAGTGTTTGTGTTTGTTGATTTCTAAAGCTTCCCAAAGATCTACTTTCCAATATTTATTATCTGTATGTAAAATTTCAAACTGTCGGTCGAAAGAGTGATTCTATCAAGTAAAAGCCTCCCAAATTCAAAAAAAATTCATTTAATATGAGAAAATTAATACATACGAAAGAGATATATTATTGAAAGTATCTCAACTGAACTGATCGTCAAGAAATTACTCTCTATTGACAGTATATTATATCTATAAAACATTGATTGTATCAAATTTCAGGTTAAAATGTATCACTCTACAATTTTTGATGTATAGCTCTTTTTGTAAGTGGAAATTAATGTTTCCCTAAGCTTGTTATCATGAAATATAACTCACCGAATCTTGTGGGAGGGCTTGTAGAGCTTTAAGGGACTCTTCATGCTCGCCCTCCTGTGGAGAAACAAAAATGGAAATAACACCACACCAAGAACTTTGGTCGATTCAACATTACTTGTAGTATGGGGGCGCTGATCGACAAATCAAAATCGATATGTTAATGTTTTGACAGTAACGAACAGTTAGAACCCTCAGAAACGACATCTGTATTCTTTGGGATTCAAAACGTCACCTTTATATTTTAAAATACGCTTTTAGTCTCCCATTAATTGAACAAATCAATAAATCCCTGAGTTACTGTAAAAAACATGTTTTGAATATTCCACTGTCTTGCTTCTGTCAGAAATAACAAATGTTGAATCGCCCATTAAATATCATGAAGCAAATCAAAAATCCCACTGTCTTTTTGAAGAGATGAGATGATCACAGTTATGAGCCCCATTTTGTTAGTTATGAAATGTTGAAGTTAATGCACACCCAAATCTTGGAAATAAGGTTACTTTGTAGAGTGTCCCACATTGTTTGATAATGGCTATTGCATCCACTTCCAGATGAGTTCGAGAAACTATTGAGGCACATCTTTTGCTGATAAATCTAGGGAGAAAGTGGATGGTGCGGCAGCGCATAATGCGGACACTTCGGTCCATAAATTGAATGATATTTTTAGTGGTAATTATAGTCGCAAGAGGCTCTCTTTAATGGCCTGCGGACCCCCTGATCTCAGCTCTCTGGACTTTTCGAAATAATTCATTTAATCTTCAATAGGCATCCGGGCAGTAGGAAGAATTTATTATAGAGATTTCGAAAAGCCACTAGACAAATTTCAGAAAATTTATTTCATTCTTTTTTACAAATGAAATTTTCAATGCTTCATATTGGAATAAGAAACTTGTTAGAATTTTTCCATTTTCGAAATCAAGGGTTACATTTTTTTGAAATTCGTCAAATATCGAACGGATCCAACTGTAAAACAGACTGCTCAAGCTAGTAGCTGATGGAGTGCGCTATGCACATTTGGACTTTCGGGAGGAAAATGTTTATATTTCAAACACGAATCATTCATCATTTAGAAACATATATTTTTAAAAAACTGAAAACTCCAATTCGTCTGAAAAAAAAAGGATCTGAAATATTTTAACAATTTTGAAAAATATTCGAAAACATCACGAATTTACGAATTTTTTTTGGAATCTGTTAAATGTAAATTTCTGCCGTAATTTGAAAAAGGTTAAAAGATATCTAAAACGAGTCCTACACCTCTGATGACATTTTTTCGCTATCTCTTCTAGAAGTGAGTGAAATCGCCAAAATCAAGCAATTTATACAAATATTAATATTACGATAATTTCGAAAGAGAAACTTCATGAATATTCATCGTTCAAAAGCACCAGAAAAACATTTCATAGAATTATTAAACAAACGTAACCGTACAAAATGATATCTTACCTTCCAGATAAATTCTCCACTGGAACTGGATCTCGTATCAGAACCGCTGTCCCAATCCTGCTCGTTCAGATTATTACTCTCACTGAAAGAAGTAGACATTAAGTGAGATTCTCCGGGTCCGCTGAATCTTATGTCTGTCAAAACGCCGAATATATCGCCTTGTTTTTCGTCAGCGTCTCCGACTATTGGATCGTCGCCCTCTAGGATGACGTCTGCGTTTTTGGGAAAAAACGTTTCTGAAATAAATAGAGGTAACTTTAAACGTATAACCAACGAAGATATTTGGAATTTCAATAAAATCAATTCATTTATCGAAATGAACATCTAAGAAGTCTAGGGAATAACAAAAAGCAACAAATTCAGGGTTAAATGTTGAAAGTAAAATATTTGGCGAATAACAATCGACCGTTCAGGGTATACCAGGATTAACAAAAAAAAATTGCAATTACCAGGGGTATTAGTTGAAATTTGCCGTTTTTTTCGACTTCTTCAAAATTAGCGAAGGACTGCTCTGCAAGGGAGTGTCCCATTGATGCGAAAAGGTGATTGCAGTCGATGGGCCGACTTCACTAGCTGAAAGCCATGATTTTTTTTGCATCGGGTTCTCAAAATAAATCCACTTTTCGTCGCCAGTGACAATTCGATGCAGAAAAGATTTCCTTTTGAATCGTATAAGCAGCATTTCACAAACGGTTTTTCGATTTTCCATTTGTCGATCGTTCGGTTAGGTTATTTTCCATACTTCTGGATCTTTCCGATGGCTTTTAAACGTTGGCAAATAGCTCTACGAGTCACATTTAGTGTTTCTGCCAATTTTTGTTGCAATTGGGTTGGATCAACATCCAATAACGCCTGCAATTCCTCGTCTTCGGACTTATTCGGGTAATTATTTAGTATAGTGTAGACAGTCACAATTCACTGAAAAAGTGTTTACTTACTTATTTTGGGTCCCAGAATCCAGATCTGAGATCGTTTTGCCCCGGAAGGCTATATCGTTTAGGAAAAAAAAACATTTCCTTGAAAATCCTCTTGTCTATATCATTCAAACTCTATAATTGCTTCATTAAAGTACCATGCTACTATAACAATGGATAATATATACACACATGTACCATTAATTAATAATTCTACGCTGAAATATACATTAATTTCTTATTTAAATGCTTTTTGATTCGAACGTTTATATTCTAGATAGTTAACCCGCCATACTTACAATGTTTTCATGTTACATGTTATATAATGTACGACTCAAAACGATGCAAGAAAGAGATAGAAGTACTCATTATCTCTATCGTTCATGACTGAGACCAAAATTCAAATGGGAATCTTTCCAAACCTAACCTGATTTTACCTAAAACCTATCCTATTAACCGATTCAATTCAAAATTATAAATTTAAATTAGGTTTGAGGTTCAGTTAGGTTACTTAGGTTTGGTTTGAAAAGATTTCCATTTGAATATCCCTCTCTGTTATGACGGGAGATGGCGAGTACTTCACTATTGTCAGGATCATGTCACGTAGGTCTTGGATTGTATATGTGTGAAATTGTTGCCTAATATCGAGAATTGAGGGGCACTCATGTAAATATGGCGGGTTAACTGTCTAGAAAATAAACATTCGAATTGAATAGTATTTTAATAAGAAATTAATTTATATTTGAGAGTAGAAATACTAATTAATGGCACATGTGTATATATTATCCATTGTAATAGTAACAAGGCATTTTAATGAAGCAATTATGAAGGACTTTCAAGGAAATTTTTTTTCCTAAACGATATAGCCTTCCGGCGCAAAACGATCTCAGATCTCGATTCTGGGACCCAAAATTAGTAAGTAAACACTTTTTCAGTGAATTTTGACTATCGACACTATACTAAATAATTACCCTTTTTCGCTGAGGATGTTCACTGTCAAATAGAAATCTCAACTTTTAAATTGACGAAACCATGTCTCCCATGTTCTAATCACTGTAGCATGTTCACCATAAGTTTCTACCAGCAACCGGTGAGCTTCAGCTGCTTTTTTCTTTTCATGAAATAAGAAAAGCAACGAATGCCGCAAATGCGATTTACTTGGAACGAAACTCGACATATTCATTGAGGTAAACAAATATGACGACCTTATTTAGGTGGAATGTGACTTGCGTATTTTTCAAGGTTAATGTCAATAGAAAAAATGACATACATGCCATATCATAGAAATTTATACATATTGCTAACGACATCTACTGGTAAAACCGGCAAACTTCATCTAACACTCTGGTATTTGAAATTAAAAGAATTCTCTATATAATTATACATAATTTTTTGAAAAAAAAGAGGTTATTTAAAAAATCAGCTGATACATCTTGACCCTTAGTCCTGAAAACACAAATTTGGAATAATTTCTTTCTTGAAGAGTTATGACAAATGAATATTTAATTCAATTCTCCTTTCTCGATAATGGCTAATTTGGAAATCAGAAATTGTAAAATATTCTCTACGAACGCAGGAACCGAAGAAAAAGGTATGTTTCCTTTGAAATCTCGTAAAAATGTCAGCAACTATACTACTCCAGAAATTATCGACCCACATACAGTTTGCTGAATTATTTGAGAGCACTCATGTGTTTTTCTAGCATCTTTTGAAGATACAGTAGGAATAAGGGGAAATAATGCGTCTACGAAAGAATTAAAAAAAAATAGTGTTAATTCTGAGCAAGGATTGGATCAAAGCAGCCAATAATAAAAAACGATATTTCAAGCTATCCATATTGGGTATTTTCGCCTAGGGGCCGTATAACCTCCTAATATCTTCGATTCATACGTATTATATATTATATAGATATTAATGTATCTTTTTAAGGTCGGGTCTATTGAAGTAAAAACTTCAACCAAATTACTTGAAGAGCTGCAAGACCTGCTGTTTTTATTGTTTGTTGTCTCTTTTTCTTGGAATGTGCTCCATCTGGTTCAGATCAGGACTCCGAGGAGGCCATTTCATACCATAGATTCCGGTTTCATCAAGGTAGTATTTCACCATTTCAGAACCACGTGGCCTCGAATTATCGCGTATGAAAAAAAATCTTCATAGATTAGGACAGAAGGCACTACATATTCGTCTAAAATCTTGTTCACATACTGGTGACTTGTGAGAATGCCGTGATTGATCACATGAATGTCAGTATGTTGTATTTGAAGATATGCCTCTTTGAATTATCACATGGCCACCGCCGAAAGGAACGGACATTGGGAGTTGTTCCCACTCCTTGACTTACCAAAAAAACTGAAACAACACTCAGAACATAACTGTCAAAAAAAAAATAAAAATAGACGTGTCTTGTGAAATTTCTCAAAAATCTGCCTGAAGTTTTACCGAATTTATTGCATTTAATCCGCACCTTATATATGACCATATTTTTTATTTTCTGTCAATAATTTTGAGAAGCTCTCACTCTATTGATTGAACCACTTTATAGTTATGAAAACCGGAGCAATTGATGCAACGTTGCCGCGTTACTGAGTATATCTATATAGTGGAGAGGGAGCCAAAATTTAATGAATGTTCTTGTCATCGATGAAATCCAACGTATTCCTCAAAATAAGTCTTGGAATTTAACCCCACAATTAGATCTAAATTGTTTTCCCTCTAAGAGAAATGTTCATTGAGCTAGAATCTATTAAATTAACTATTAACTCGTCCCAACCCAACTAAATGAATCAATTCCCCAAAAACTCACCATTCGAATCAGCTTCCACCTTATCAAAACCCTCCACAATTTTACCATTCTCCAAATTCGCTATGTTGACATAATCCCCTTCATTAACATCTTCGACAACGCCAACATTCTCGTATACGCTGTCAGTCACCATTTCGGCACCGCCCACGTTAACGTAACACAGTAAACTTTTTTCATAATTTCCGTCCTTTATATTCCCTATATTAACATAACTTGGCAAATCTTCATTCCCAGTTTTCACGTTTATATTCGTAGAAGAAACTATAATTTCACCATTTCCCTCATTCTTACAATTCTTAGTGGATTCCTCTTCAGTCTCATGGACAGTACCATTATCCAGGCTATAAAAATCCTTGCATTTTGAATCTAACAGAACTTTCTTCTGGAAACGATCGTAACTGAGCAGAGATGCAGACAATTGCTTCCAAGGATGATCGTCTGGCGATGGAAGAGGTGCCACGTGTTTATTCAACGCAATAGACTTGGAAGAAGTCGATTCAGATTTTGCATCATTTAAATTTTCCGTAATAACAACAGATACCAGCTCACTATACTCTCTTTCCCTCGCTAAAAAATCCGATACGTAAGTTTTATCAGGAAGGAATTCTATGGGGCTCTCCAAGTCCATTATGGGACTTTCCAGTTGAACACCCAACGTTGTACCAATTTTGAAATAATTTATAGCTTCTGTTTTCATCTGTTCATCTTTACAGTCTAGCTTTTCTTCTTCTTGGGCGTCATCTACATCCAATTCCTTTTCTTGTTCCAAAGCAACGCAAGTCATATCCTCAAGATTGAAAAGAGTGTCATTGGAGCAACACGAATCTTGACTGGAGGTGTGTTGTTGATGGAAACCTTGAGTTTTCAAAGAACGACTTTCGTTTTCTTGAAGTACAGTACCCTCGAGAAATTTTTCAGGCCAATCATCACTAACTTCTGAATTCGGGCTGCAAAATAAAGATTATATGAAACACCTTAATAATTATTACCTTTTTTCCTTATTTTAAGAGATCAATCTATCTAAACCTTATCTGGTTATAGAAGTTTTCTGTTTTCCAATTATTTCATAGTTCTTTCCTCTAGTTATATTTGTTTCATGCTACAATCTACAAACTGATTTTATAAATACCACTTTCCTCCAATACTTTTCTTTATCTTTCAGGTTTCCAACCTTCAAGTCAATTTACATTTAAATGCCAAGTTGATATCAATTTATTTTGATTCTTCAAAACAGTTTCTAAATTTTTTTTACTCTTAATAAAATATATATTCTTTATGCATTTATGTTTGTATTTGATAGGGCATCGATCGTAAAAAGAAATGGTGTCCCTCCAGTTTCTGTTCAAGATCAAAGTTCCACAAACCATCGCACATGACGTGTATTGTTTCGTGTCTTCCGCTTGGAAGGTTTCTAGCCTGTCTATATGTCTATATACACGGGCTTACATCCCGTGAATAGTTTTGGACGCGTCTGTGAATCAATACGATCTGGAAGGGCAACACCATGTTGGAAATGGGAGTCGATATGTCAGAACTCATTGGCTTCAATTTCAGCCTATAGAGTGTCAGACATCTAACCTAACCTAACCTCCACATATTTTTCCCCCTCCGCAGCAACTCCTTTTCTCGGTGAACGGTACCATAATAATTTTGTAAAGGTTAACATACAATTAGTAAATCTGTATGATCTCTTTATGGAAACATTTTTCACCAAGGGAAAAATTTATCAAATGATTTAATAGCATTCAATAAAATCTACTAAGATTTTTAACGCTTCACCTTTCACATACAAAGAAGAAACAACAAACAAATCGAGAGAACTTCACACTAATATTTTTCTCAAACTACATCCATCTTAAAACGAGAAATATCTTGTCAAGCCAATTTGGATAACCAATTAATTATTCAAGGTCTCTTTTATAATAATTTATGGTATCTATTGTATATTCTCTTAAATCTAATAAATATTTTTGAGCGAATATCTTCATTTACTTGGATATCTTTACATGATTTCAAACTTCAACTTTGTTGAAGTAAAGGAACTAAATGTTAGTCAAGTAAAGGTACTTCATGGGTCAATAAATAAAATTTGTGTTCATTAAAATGGTTTTTGAAAAATGTACAACTTTCACCATATATTTTTCATCTCAAAAATTTTAGAATTATATAAACAGTCTATTATGAGAGTATGTTTTTAATTGAATTTGAACTGGCATTTACCTCCTAGGAATGGAAAAATCAGAGTTATCGGTATCTTCACTTTCACTCTCCTCTGGAATCGGAGACAATGGAGTATTGTACACGTTGTATCTGAGAAAGACTTCCTCTTTTTCACTGGGGTCCCATTCGTCCTCGTTTTCCTTCATTCGATCACTCGAGGTGCCCTGGAAAATGTTAGAATCATTTATAGGAAAAATGACATAAAAACTCTTGGAAAAAAATTAACGCAACTATAAAGTGTGAATCATCCAAATAGAATAGATTCTACCGCGAAATTCCTTAGTAAAATTCATAAGTCATTCATTGACGGTTTTTAGCAAAAACGCTCGCGCAAGCCGATTTCTAATTTTTAATACCTAACTTTTTATGATAAATTGAGGAGTTTATCCCCAACCCCCAGTTACCCTCACTTTTTAATTTCAAATGGCAACCCCCATTTTACGATTGCTCTGTTTAAAGCTCTATGAAACTTCTGGATAACTGTGCAAAAAAGTCCAGAAAAAACGATTGCTATCTTAAATACAGGGTGCTAAAATATCAAAATTCATGCATAATATTGATGAGTATGTTATTGTAAAAAAGGTCTTGAACACATGTTTGACCATTCGCAATTGTGTTTGAAATTAATCATGAGCTGAGTTTCAAATCCCCCAACCCGAAACAAATTTTGTGAGGAAATCATGAGGTCGTGTGACGAGAATAATGGTTATTCTAACACCCTGTTTTTATCATAAAAAGTTAGGTATTAAAAATCAAAAATCGACCTATACGAGCGATTTTACTAAACACCGACAATCAATGAATTATGAATTTTATCAAGGACTTCCGCGCAACCCGGTATAATAAATATATGGGGGCGTGTTCAATGATGTGTATTTTTTTCAAAAAACGCTGTTCTTCTCTCTCTTCAAATAACGAAGTCAACAGCTGTCAAACAGATGTTTCTGGGTTCACTTCTACACTCAAACAGACATTTAATTCCAAATATTAATCTTCCTTTTGTTCAACTTACATCATTCTCGATAGAGTCGAAATGTTAGATTGAAAATAGGCTTGTGTCATGTATGTATGTATCCACTTGATTTTCATCTTCCATACTTTTTAATTTTCCGTGAAAAAGATTCTAAATAATAATAATAATAAGCAGGTAGGTACCTACTTTGTCATAATTTCTCGTTAATAATTCGAATGACATTCTTTACAATTCTATGGAGTAGCCCTCTTTCAGAGAAATCTGGAAGAGAACTTTGTGATTCTCTAATTAACGTTTTTCACAAAATTTATGTTGTTCTGAATAAACTCTCTTGGAATATCTTGAAAACCGTTTAAGGTGTACTGTTTTTATGAATGGCACATGAACACCAGTGTTAAGAAATTATGCGAAATTTCCCATATAATTATTTGTTCATAATGGGAACTCACGAGAACTTTTCATGAATGTAGAAAAATATCACGGCAAAATCACTAGCAGTCTAACTTATTTGAAGAAAACCCATTGTCATATCCAACCTCTTTCATCTCGAATGAAAAACATGGAAATAAACAAACTTTAACAAAACGATGAAAAATACGTAATCTGATAACACAAATATGCAGTTGATACAATTCAGAAGATGCTATTCCTAGTAAAGTCCTCTCGAATCGTAATGACGGTTCCTTTCCTGCTCAGAGAGATACACAGAAATTAGTATAAACTATGCTAACTAATAGCCTCCATTCATATATGATTTCATAAACAATAATTCGAATAGACCTCCAAAAGAAAGACATTAGGATCTATTTTTATTGATTTTTTTTTATCCTCTAACGTGCTCTATTTCTGTCTTTCGGCTAATTACACGCTGGGGAATTCTGTCACCTCACTAACCCGGGACTTTTGCCGAACCCCTCTCGTGTCGAGGGAAGGGATCTCTAATGTTCAACACATCTCTGTTAGACAGGACCGACGGCTTTAAATCTCCTCCATCTATTTTTATTGTTTATTCTAACTATCAGTTTTGATCTTGAACTAATTATTGTGCCGGGTACGAAAATTAGAATGAAATTATCTGTATTCTCCGGGTTCTTCGTGGATATTCCTATCTTCAGCTTACTAAGAACGGGGATGTGAAAATTTCACCTACCTAAACGTGCCAGAAATATATCCAGATGAAAAACTATCAAGTGTGGTCAGAAAACTATACAATCCGTTGATTGAAATATTTTCCTTTGATTTCACTTCGTGTAACTGAGATGGAAAAAATTCGAAAACGATTTATCCAAGGATTGTGAATTGAGAACTAGGAAAACAATTTGGTTCGTCCTTTTTGGCAAAAACATGTTCATATTGTACCTGTCTATTCGGAACTAAGTATACAAAGCTCATTCATCGAAAATGAAATCAGTATCTTGGGTTCTGCAATTAGTCACTTCCTTCTTGAATTCCTATCATGGAATGCCCATAAAGTTCAACTTAGATTAGTCTTGAAGCAGTGAGAGAAAGTTAGGTGTAGGTGAAACATTTTTGCAAGGGCACTGAAGGGCATGGATACCATAAGGAGAAAAATAATCTTTCATGATTCAAAAACCTTTGAGGTGCAGGGTCTCTTAGACGGACAAACCGTGGACACCCGAGGTTTTCTAGCCTTTTATATGAAAATATTTTTTAAATAGCGAAAACTTACCAAACGAACTCCTTTTGACGCCTCTTTCAACATTCTCATTAACATATAGAAATGTCAAAGAGTTCAACATGTATTATGTTTCTGAAGATCAAACAAAAAAATAACTTCATTCTAAAATTTGTATCGTTTGAAATTATTTCTGTGAAGTTTATGATTAAAATACACTTCGACATCGATTTTGACATCCTGTAAAATTTTATAATCTCACCAAAAAATTCATGAACCTGTTGCTTCATGATAAAATCTTTCCTAAGGAGTTCATCAAAATTCAGAGGGATCAAACAGGTAATTTGGAAGTTATCAATTTCTAAAAATCACACTGAAATTTAATGGGCCTTACTTTAAGCATTTTCTGAATAATTTTAAAAGAAACAATTACCGATTCATAAGTTTTCTTCGAAAATACCAGACAGAATGATGGCAAACAAGCAATACAAATACCGTATATACAAAAATAATTTTAGGAATTTTATATAAGAATGTATCCTGGAGTGCTGAAAAGAATAAGAGAAACAAAAATTTGCTTTCCAATTTTAAGACTCAATTTCCCCATTCATAAATTTTCCTTCGAAACGACCTAATAGATTCCACAATGCTAAGAGCATCCCATTAATAGCAGGCCAAATATATGAATCAACACTCTCTTCTATAATTTGATACTAACCATACTCACTAGCCTTTAAACAGTGTTGCCAAATTTCGGATGTAAGAGAAGATTATGGAGGCCAAAAATGGGATATATTATACTGTATATGCGTACATGACGGTGGCGCTTCCGTCGGAAGTTCGTTGCAACACCACAGTATAACTAAAGATGTGTGACGAATCAAAACGCCTGACCTGAAATTCGAATCTGACGCCCCAGCAATGCACTGAACTCGACCGTGATGATATAAATGGGGATACCATTTAGCTTCTGGATTTTCGAATTCACCTGATTTTTCAGGCGAGGTAATGTTATGCTATTCGGAGATATATTACTTTCTTACCTGAGCATGTGGAAGTTTGGCAAGCAATTCTCCTCTGAGCGCAGCAAGAATCTCGTCGTCCATTCCAAATTTAACGTAACTTCCGGTGTCTTTCTGCTCAGTCATCTGTCCGGAAACACTGTTGCTCGACTGGGGATGCAAGAACCAGCCTCCGCTGGGTTCCCAAATGCCAGAAACCTGCTCGACGTTTCCCCCATTCTCGACACTCAATCTCGATTCTGATGGGGAGAGTTCATATGTTTTATTGTTGAGCTCTAACACGTACGTCTTGTTCAAGTCGTCATCTCCCTCTTGTATGTTAATAGTCTGGTTTTCTGTCAAGAAGAATGGCTGATCATCCATACTGGCCTCCATGTCGCTGTTAGGAGGTGTGACCGTCTCACAGTTCTCCACAAACATCAGACTCTGAGGTTCGGAATTTAAACTGCCAAAAACGAAGGTTTGATCATTTATATTCTGATTCTGGTGGTCGATGGCAGTGCCCAAGAAATTATCCCAAGTTTCCAGGGAATAGTTGAGATTCGCGTCCTCGTTGACACCCGAAGTGTCGCTTTCGTCATCCCTAAGACTGGAAAAAGAATTCTTATTGGGCGTAGACGATATAAAATCCAAGGATTTCTGCTTGATTCTAAGCGAACTAAACGCGTTGAGATGTGTCAACGAATTAGGATTCGTAGCTTCCTGCGAATCGCTCAGATCGAAATCGACGACGGGGAATTGTTCCAAACTGTCGTCTTTAGCGTCTGTCGTTAATACTACTGTGTTATTCGACTGGACGGAATTGATATTCTGGCTGTTGTCACAGCTAAGATCGTCGTGTAATTCAGACTCATAATTGGCGATGATATAATCCATCAGCTTATCGTTATTCTCGATAAGATCTATCAATCTTGGCACTTGGTACTTTATGCTACATATTGGCAACAATGATTCTTTGAGATTCTCCTCGTTTTGGCAAGAAACGTTTGATTTTTCTTCACTAGTAACTTCACAATTCTTACTCAACAATTTATTTTTTTTATCCTCAGCTTCAACTTTTTCAGATAATAATTCTGCTGACGATAGATGATCCTCAATATTGGCAAGACTTTCTTTTGTATCATTGTGTACTAATTCGCTAGTTTCAGATTCCTTTACTTCTTTCAAATACTTACCTCCTAATTCATCAGGTACTATCTTCCATTCATTTTCAGATTCAACATCAAACAACTTTTTTTTTGCAACTTCGTTTATAACTTGTCCATCAGTTTGACTTTTAATGAGCTCAAAATCTCTGATATTAGACTCATTTCTTCCATCTTCCTTGATTTCAATG
This sequence comes from Cryptolaemus montrouzieri, assembly GCA_013387265.2. NCBI lineage: Eukaryota > Metazoa > Arthropoda > Insecta > Coleoptera > Coccinellidae > Cryptolaemus > Cryptolaemus montrouzieri. The sequence continues at coordinate 20,123,679 of JABFTP020000165.1, read as the reverse complement.
TTATCACTTACTTTGTGACTCTTCATGTTTCCATTCATAACTGATATACTTTCTATAACTTCCTTGGTTTTGATAGGAATTAATTCTACTATTTCATTTTTCATCAACTCATCTCTGATTTCAAATCCATCAGTTATTCGTTGAATTTCAATTGTTTCATCCACAAGTGGTGCACTATCTCTGATTTCGCACTTGCTTTCACTATTGTCCTTAACTGATTGAGTTTGTTCGTCAATTAGATTTTTAAACAGCTCATCTCTAATTTCAGAACTGCCACTTATCCTGTTGATATCATAGATGTTATTCAAAACTTGAACATTATATTTAATTTCAGAGTTGTTGAGACTTGGTTCGTTTTCATTGTAATCAATCAAAGGGTCTTCTACTCCATCTATAATTTTCGTACTATTCATATAAAATCCAATTTCATTTTTTATAAAATCTTCAACTCGGTTTACAGAAAGCCCACTTGATGTTTGTATGATATTTTTCATTACAGGTGGTTCCATTTCACTATTCTTTTTTATATTTAAGTCATTCTCGCACTTCATCGATTCACCATCTCTGATTTCAGAAATTTCAATGTTTTCATTGGTTTTAATACAATCATAAGTTGGTTCTTCAATTTTATCTTGAAAGAATGGAACTTCTCTGATCTCAGGATTGTTTTCAATAATGCGATTTATATTTGCTTCGATTTCACTTCTACTGTTAATTTTAAAGCAATTTTCTAGAACTGGATCATCCATTTGAAAAATTAGATCTTTGATTTCAGAATCAGTCTTACTATCCCCTATCGTTTCAACCGCATTTGATTCAATCTGATTCTTTGTGAATTTATTATTTCTGATTTCAGATCTCTCACCAACTTTAGAGCCAAATTTCAAAATTGGTTGTTTAATTTCTCTATGAAAGTTATCTTCGATTTCAGGAATGTTTTCATCTTTCTTGGTTTCAACTACATTCAAGTTCGATTCAATTTTATTCTTCACAAAATCATCTTCGATTTCAGAAAACTCTTTTTCAACTATACTATCTAAATTAGATTCGATTTCAATTTTTATAAGTTTTTCTCTAATTTCGTTCGATTTTGGCTGAATTTGATATGTTTCAGATATGTCAGTTCCAATTTCAGATATTTTCCTCTCCATTTCAATGAAATCGTTTAAAATCTTTTCATCCTCTTCGACACAAACTTCAGACATATTTTGGCATGGTAGACTCATGATTTCAATAATATTATCCAAGATTGCTTCTATTCGATGTTCCATAAATTTATCATTGAAATGTTCATTATTGTCACTCTTCTGATTCAACATATTGATGATGTTACCAAGAATCTGATCTCTGTTGTTTTTGGGAATTTTTTCATTCAACTCTTTCAATGTTTCACTGCTTCCTCCATTACATGTGTCAAAATTTTTTGTATCTGAAATATCCAAAACCCCTTCAGTGGATTGTCCTGTATTTACCAAACAATTCAAAGTTTCTGAATCATTAATACTTTTATTTAATTTAATATTTTCAGTTTCGAATAAATCAGATTCTAGACTTATATGCTCCTCATTATTTGGGGACAGTTCTATTTTCAAATATTTAATATCAATGTCATCTTTAGGAGCGTTTATAAAATGTGATGCATTTTTAGATAAATCAGTCTCTTCGTATCCAGAACTCTTACTTGGTTCAATCATATCTTCAGCTATTCGTACATTATCTGACACACTTATGATCACTTCGGAATCTTCACCTCTATTTTCAGAGTTTTCACTAACACCTTTCCTTTCTGAATCTTCTTCAACACCTCTATTTTCAGAACCTTCATTAATACCCCTAATTTCACAGTTTTTATTAACACCTCTACCTTCAAATTGTTCATTTATAAGCCTATTTCCAAAATCTTCTTTGACATCTCCTCTTTCAGAATTTTCAGTAACAGTGTCTTCCATAATTTCTTCAATTTCACAGTCTTTGTTAAAGGCTTCACCAACTCTGCCTTCAAAGTCTTTGTTGATAACCTTAGTTTCAAAGTATTTGTTGAGAATTTTACATTCAGATTCTTCATTTGTCATTCTACTTCCAAGATATTCCTTAGCATATCTATTTTCATTATCTTTGTTAATACTAAGAGTTTTGGTGTATTTGTTATATTCCGTGCCATTTTCAGAATCTTCATTTATACCTCCACTTTCAGCATTTTCAATAAAAGCTCTACTTTCAAAGACATCTGGATCACCTCTACTTTCACAATCTTTGTTAGTACTTGCAATTTCAGTGTTTTTACTGATACCTCTAGTTTCAATTTCATTTACGGAACTTTCAATAACACATTCAGACTCTTTGTTTAGGTCGGTACCTTCAGTATCTTCGCTCAGAATTGACACAAAGGAATTATTCTGTATAATATCACACAACTTAGGTACTTCGTAAGGAACAAAGAGTTTACTTTCACTTGTTTCTCTAGGTTCTTCTAAGTTGATAATCTCATTCAGCTTTGCTATATGGACTGGACTTAAATTATCAATGGTAACATTAAACACATTATAAACTTGATTTGCTGGTTTGATTTCACTTGTACTATTCAGTTCTTTGAATAATCTCTCACTAGAAGGATCCACTACGCAATTGTTCTCATCTAGACTTAAATTATTATTACTTTGTTCAGCTGTTATGTTTCGACTAAAATTATCAGGTACAAAAAATAGACTATCTCTATGCTCCTCTTGTAACTTCTTGAGTTCCGCCTGGAAATCATCCTGGACGCTAAGTAAATTCCCCTCGCTACCGTGCACATAACCCATGCTTTCCAAGTTGTTTTTCGGCGCCAAACGCACGTTCTTATAATTCACGCGATGGTCCAAACTCGGCAAGGGCGTTTCCGATTCCGACTCCGAACAATCTATATGGGTTAACACCATCAGATCGGCTACCGACCTCGATTTCTGACGAACCTTTTCGGTATAGGCACCCCTCTCGATCTTGGTCTTCCAGTTCTCCTCCTCCGTTTCGCTGCTGCTGCTGCGCCGCATGGAATAGATCATGCTGTCGTTGAGACTGTCCGTTTCGAACAACTCCTTCGACTGACTTCCAAGTTTGAACTCGAACTTCTGACGGAACTGTTCAGGGAGAAGTATGGAATGTGCGTTGTCTTCGTCGGAATTCCTAGATCTGTTCATGTCTTCCAAAGAACCTGGAGGAAAAAGATGTTAATATTAATTCATAAAAAAGGCTCCAACTCTATCATTAAAAGGAAATACAGAAGTCCCTATACCTATAAGATTATTCATACTGGGCGACGTAGGTTTTGCTTTCCCTTCCTCCAATAATTTCGCCGATGTCTTTATATTGTTGGGTTTCAAAGAGTTCCATCGCACATCGAACGATTCCTGGGAATCCCCCATAGACTCCTCGTGTTCGGCTTTGCAAACCGTGAAAACTTGCAGTAAATCGGTTAGAGTTAAATAGATCTGCGTCGGGGTAGGTCTAGACTCTGGAGTGAGCCAACAGGATTGCATCAAGCGATAACTGTAATGGGAAATATATCATCATATATAAAATTATTTTACATTTCAAATATTAATCTAGAATTTTCCGTTTGGTGTTTGTTAATTGAATATGGTAGATTGCACCCTTCTTCTGATTTTAGTTTATTTCGGTAAAACTTGGAAAAATCTGGAACCAAAATTCATATGAACAATATAACCAATAGTGTGTAAGTATATTGGACCAAAATCATAACTCAAAAATTTTTATTCAGTATATTTTGATGAAACTTGGAAAAATCCAGAATCAAGTCACATAGACCATATAAACAGTGGTGTGCCAGTGAATTCAACCAGAATCATTATTCAAAAACCATTAATTTAGTCTATTTCGGTAAAACTTGGATTAATAAAGAATGAAGAATTCAAATAAACCATAAAAACAGTAGCGCGTCAGTGTTGCTCCTTAAAAATACATTAGGTACAATATCCAACACAGGAAATAATGTCGTACTTCCCTTCAAATTTCAGTACGAAACTATTATTTCCTTGAATTTTATTATAATCTTTCTCTCGGTACTTTTATGCATGTACCTTTTCAGACACGTTGTAGTCATGAACAATACTACCTCATTCATCTTTCCTGGAATCTTTAAAGAATTGACTTTTCTTTTGTCTAGCTTATTCAACAACATACAGAGCCCAAAAGTATCAAGTATCAGACAGACTAACATCTTTAGTTTTGTCATAATTACTCTCGAATTATTATATTCACTATTGCTTTTATCTATATATAACATTAAAAGCTGTTAAAATAAGGCTTTTTCTTTCATCCGCACTAGTTATACGGGGTTAGCGGGAGATAGGATTCGAGTGTCGAACGACTTATACATATCTCGAGATCGAGTCGGCGAAAAGAAATCGTCACTCTACAACTTAATTATGATCTTTAGTTTTGTCATAATTACTCTCGAATTATTATATTCACTATTGCTTTTATCTATATATAACATTAAAAGCTGTTAAAATAAGGCTTTTTCTTTCATCCGCACTAGTTATACGGGGTTAGCGGGAGATAGGATTCGAGTGTCGAACGACTTATACATATCTCGAGATCGAGTCGGCGAAAAGAAATCGTCACTCTACAACTTAATTATTATTTACTCCACCGTGATTTTATTACATTTATGGACGTTATACTGAGAATATTGAAGAACCGGATGAAGAAATATCACGTTGGATGTAGAAAGCTGTAACCAATTGGAATTTCATAGTGTGTTTGCTGACGATGTGATCGTATATACTTTGAATTAAACGAAGCTTCAGGATAATATGGAATTATGGACAGTGGAGTTGGCCATTTATATATTTGAGAGAAATAATACAAGTCGATGGTGACATGGAATATTACTTGCCGATGTACCAGAGCATATAAGACAAGATTTGTGGTTTCAACAGGATGGAGTACCGGCACATTACTCACATCAGGTTAGGGAGCATTTGAATAATGTATTTCCAAACAAATGGATAGGACGTGGTGGTCCTGTTAGATGGCCAGCTAGGTCACCAGACCTTACAAGTCTAGTTTTTTCTTGTGGGGTTATATTAAGGGCATCGTTTACCAGATTCCTCATACAACACAGTTGGATATGAGACAGAGAATAGTCGACGCCTTTCAGTTAGTTAATCCGCAAATGTTGTCGAGAGTTCAACGGTCAGAAGGATTGAGTTGTGTCTACAAAGAAACGGGCAACATTTCGAACACTTATTGAAATAGTTCAACACCTTGTAGATCATCTCACCAAAAACCAATCTATTACGTATTTCATACACGACTACCTTAAAATATCTCCATTTCACTGATCAAGTATAATGATACGTACTACTAAACTCTTCTTTCGTAACCTGATTTTATTATTTTAGTTAATTTTTTTATTTCGAAAATGGTCGAAGATAAAGATAAGGTTACTTCTGCAAAAATATGACACAATATTTTATGCGTTGACATGAATAATAAAATACAGGATGTTCCATTTGAAAAAATCAAGATATATTTTCAAAATTAAATGAAATTAAAATTAATTTTTTTGAGTCACTCCTGGATAAAATGAGGATAATCTATTTCAATTCATCAATAAAGCTATCTTTAGGCAATAAAAAAACGAAAGAAAAAAGTATTCATCCTCTCTGGCCGAAGGAGGATGCGATGATGTGAGAGCCTATTTTCATGAATTTTTACGAAAAAAAAATATTATTGTGACGAAACTACTCACCAAAAAAACTTATTACTTAAAGACATTATAGCAGAGTTTAGGGGGCTCTTGAATCTTCAATAAAAAAGTGGTCTTCCAATCTGAAAAAACCTCCCAAGATTTTCTACGGTTTTCAATCAAAAATGAAAATTCTTTCACGGGAATGCAGACAAAGATAATACCTTTCGTTCGAGTTATCACTCGACCCATCTACCCTCTTCCAAATTTTGAAGGGTTGTCACCCCTGCTCCAGGGGTTGAAATTCGAGATGAGGATGGTACTTGATGATGACTGCCATTGATCAGCATGGATCTGTTCCATTTTACCTCACTGAAACTTGAATAGTCTCAGGGAAATAGTTTCAGTTGCTCACCCTGTATCTTTTACAGTTTTCAATTAAAAATGGAAATTCGTTCAAGGCAATGTAGACAAAGATACCATCTTTCTTTTGAGTCATCACTCGACCGATCTTCCCTATTCAAAATGTTCAAGGATTGCAACCCCCGCTTAGGGGGTTGATATTTCAGGCAAGTATTGTACCCCGAAAGATGTCCCCCTTGAAACAAAAATTGACATGTTTTTGCGTTTTGATCAGAAATTGATATCTTGGTAGATATAGCCTCTGTTTAGTTTTCGTTGAAGCACCCTGTATATGTATGTATAATTCAAAACATATTAAAGAGGAAGAATTGCACTGAATGAATATTCGAAATAAGCACATAACAACTCCGCTATTAATTAATTACTAAGGTAGTTGAATGTTGATGTTATTTTTCCCATTCATTTGATGGAATGCAATCTAAGATGTTAAGCTTTAAAATTGTAGTATTTGAAGACCAGGTTCATACTCTTCTTTTAAAATGTTACAAAAGATTTGTCTCAACAGGAAAACAGTTCTACAAAAATTTTTAAACACACACTTGCATTCTACTTTGAAAAGTGACTATAGATATATATATATATATATATATATATATATATATATATATATATATATATATATATATATATATATATATATATATATATATATATATATATATATATATATATATATATATATTATATATATATACATTACATTATATAACTAAGACATCGAATTTGGTCCACAACGAGAAATGAACATTTCCCGAACTGATTGAGTTCAGGGTTAAGAATGATGAATGAAAATTTCATCGAAATCATTTCAGCCGTTCATGATTTATATCCATAAACATATCCTCAAATTTCTCAAAACTGCCTGTTAATTCGAAACGTGGACATTCAGAAACATGAGCTTTGGACTATTGGACTACCGAAGGTATGTGGTATCACCCGAAATATTTGCCTCAGCTCATGAATCATTCTGTATATTCTGTATAGATATAGATGCCATTTTTGAAATCCGAAGATCGTTTCATGATCGAATACTCAACATGATTTATGAATAATTAAATTTCATACTTTCCACAAATTTTCGCTTGGACACTACAAATTGTCAAATTCACATTCCGTTCAATTGGATGATATAAATGATAATTTCATGGAAAGGTTCACTTACAGTTGAGCATCGAAATCATTCACACGGCGAAAAATAATTGGAAACTTACAATTTGCAACATTATCAGATCATAAAAATATAATCACCATAACAGTAATATTAACCGAGTTCAACACAGTCGTAATTTGATAAAAATCGAAAATTCGAAATACATAAACAAACCACATTTTAATGATCACACTCGACTTGAAATACTACAACGAAAGCGGGAAAGAAATTCGGTGCCACCTGTTTCATTGAATGATATAAAAAAATTGTTTAAGAACTTCACACATCTCGAGATTTACTATATTTACTACTTACCCTCACAGGTTAGGTACGAGGATAGTTTAATTTGACTTTTTGAATGAATGGTATTTTTTCGGCAAAAAAACGTTCAATTTCTCAACAAAAACTTTTTTCAACCCAATACATGTAGTCCACCGTGTTTTCAAATGTTTTTATTCCTTCCAAATACCAATCCAATAAGTATTGAATTACAGTACTTTCATGAAGGAACCAGATATTTTAATGATTTTTTTGTCGCCAACGGTAAGCATCTCAGAAAACCTGCCTCATCCCCTAAGCTTACTGCAGAGAAGCGTAAAACTAGACTCTAGTTTGTTCAAGACCGCTTTCTTTGGAATTATGAGTCTAGATTGTGTTCATTCAGTAACGATCGACGGACAAAATTATTTAAACGTGTAGACAAACGATTTGCCGCGTGCAACATGGTAGAAACTATTCCTTTCGGCGGTGGATCTCTGATGATGATATTTTAAAAATGTAACCTTCATGTGTCGAACCAAGGCTATTTCGAAAATCACCAGTTTGATAGCTTGGAATGTCGTTTTATTTATTATTCGAAAAACGGTTGTTTTAATCAGATCCTTTTCCTGAATACATTTTCTTGTTTTTTTCATTGAATTATTTCGTAAACGCATCATTTTCTTCCTACTTCTATTTATTTTCTCCTCAAACATGTTATGCAAGAAGAACACGAATACTCTCGAATAATTCGGAAAATATAAGATGTACCATAATTTCTTGGGGTAGTGTAAAATGTTTTCTCAAGGCCTATAATAGAACCAAATAGATGCAAATCTCTAACCACCCAGCCATTTCTTCAAATTTGGAAACAGGAAATGTAGCAGGAGGCTAAATCTGGAGAATATACTGGATGGGGTAGCAATTAGTAGCCCAACTTACAGATTTCTGTCATGGTAACTACACATGTGTGCACCCGCGCATTGTTATGATGGAACATTTTCTTGCATCGTGAAATAACATCGTTTTTACTCCAAATGAATCAAATCTGTACAAAAGGTCTGAAAAAGATTCGCTGATGAACCCTTTAGCCTTTTTAGAATAATCAATATGAAAGACACTGCGTGCATCCCAAAAATCTGTAGCCATGACTTTGCTTTCCGACAAAATTTGGCCTTCCTAAGTGTAGCATGTTCGCCCGGAGGAACCTACTATTTTGATTACTCCTTGATGTTTTTGTGTAAGATCGTTATAATTATGGTCGAGTGGTCAATGGCTGTCGAACACAAACTAAATAACGCAACTTGCTAAAAATCTCACAGTAGTCTATTAATAGATGATAGTCGAGAACATTAATGCATTTGAAGTTAATGCACAGGAAACTCAAAAAGTATCAGACTAATCGAACGGCCGTCGTATAAAAGGAGTGAACATACTCACATATAATCTGTATATAAGACACCGTGCGACGGCCGGGGCAACCTAACATTCGCCTTTCCCAGCACTTGGGTAACCACCTCATCGTCGCTGAACGGATGGTAGGGCTTCATCCCGCACTCGCAGATCTCCCAGAAGCAGACGGCCAGCGACCAGACATTCGCCTCTCTCGTGATCCTCTCCGACTGGATAGTGGTGTTGGTGTGTCGTATGGATTCCGGAGCGCACCATCTCACCGAGATAGTCGGCACGCCTTCGTAATAATCCTCCGGATATTTGGACGAGGCCAAACCGTAGTCGCCGAGTTTTAAGGTTAGATTGGACGTTAGTTGACAGTTCCTGCACGCTAGATCGCTGCAAGTCGAGAAGTGACGTTAATAAAATTAGTTCTAATGATTGCAACATGAAGCATTATGGTTAAACCGTACATAAGAACTAGAATTGAAGATACATCAAAAATTAGTGCAAACTAAACGCTCATGAAATAGTATGGTGCGAAAATGAAGCACCACAAATAAAACAAAAGCGAGCAACTACACTCTTCAGTTTATGAGCTTCTTTAGCGTATAAGAGTTCTCAACCAATCAGGAAAAGACAAGCTGCTCATGCACGCTCTTTCTGGAGAAGAGGTATAAACTCAAAATGCAAGACAAGGTTTTTCTATTTAGTGACCCTTTTCATTTCATAATGCCTCAATTTCGGAATTACTCATGATGGATCGACTAAATCCAATTCTTCATAACAAATAACTTCGAAACTAAGACATTGTGTTTGATAATAATTCCCAGAATTGTAAATCAAACAATGCTCAGAAAAGGATAATTACTCTCAAATTCTCAAAGCCAATGGACAAAAACATTTTCAATATTGATAAGTTGGCTTTCCAATGATAAAAACAAGATCACATTTTGAACGACCAACTGTTATGAATTGATAAAGTTCTAGAACTTCCACAAATTCTCATTTCCTGTCCGTCTGCGAGATAACCCGATTCGTTCAAATCATTACCAGACGCTATTTCAAGATAATGGACTAAGTAACGTTATTTACTTTCACATATCCTGATCCCGCCCGATGTAAAAGTTCTGTGATAATTTTCAATTTAATGATACAATAACCGTTCAAATATATGAGAAATTATTAATTAAGTATCTTTCGGAGAAAACAAAAATTGAGAACCAAGTAAAATAACTATGTGAGCAATGGTGTCCCAGTTAATTGAACCAGAATTATAATTCGGAAACTATTAATTTAGTCTATTTCGTTGAATCTTGGATAAAACAAGAACCAAACGTCACATAAATCAAATTAACAGTGACGTGCCAGTAAAATGAACGAGAATCATTGGTTTAGTCCATTTTGACGAAAATTGGAAAAATCAACACCCAAGTTATATAAATCATATAAAGATATTTGTACCAGTGAACTAAACCAGAATCATAATTCAGAAACTAATAATTTATTCTATATCAATGAAATTTGGAGAAATCAATAACCACAAGTAATATAAACCATATAAAAAGTGATGTGCAAATAAATTGAACCAAAAGTATAGATCAGAAACTATAGGTTTTCTATTTTGAATAAATCAAAATCCAATATTTAACTTTAACATTCAACCAGGAATTCAAACCCATATACATTCTAACAAATCTCCTTTCTTGATTTGTGATACACCATAACTGCTCTAAAAGTAATATTTGAATCATATTTTCAATAAATTTACTACAGTATAAATTTTGTTTGGTTTCTCGATCTTCAGGAAAACTTCCTGAATTGCCTTTTCAAGTTATTTGCTTGCAACCATCTCTTCAATTAGCTAAGATCTCTATATTTTGTCATTAGTTTGATAATACTGAGTTAATTCAAGAAATATTTGTAAACACATAGAAGACTTTCATTCAAGAAACAATATTCAACTTTCTTTAGAATGTTAAATATCCGCCCCTAAAGAAGCTGGTTATCGGGTCCACTCTTCATAATCATCTTCAACCGTGGCCAAACAGTAATGGTACAGTCTGGTCGGATGTCATGAATAGGAGCAATAAACTGCAATTTCAGTCTCGTTTGACCTCGTCAGTATTGCACACCCATTCACAACACGAATATCAGGTCAGACTGCCACCTACTCACCTCAATCCATCATGCGCATCAAGACATGTATATGTATTGGTGCTCTCGAACTGACACAGAGGCCACTTACGAGCGCCACCGGGAAACTATGAAAACAAAGGATAGACTAAACAGAAAACTTCAAGAAGCCATACTACTCGAACTTTGTACTTTAACACTACAGACTGTGTTTGCAAGAAGCGATTTGTCAAAAAGCTATTGCTCCTTATACTCGTCTGGCTGTCAACCAGGTGTTTTATTATTATGTCTGCACAGAAAGGAATGTTACAAATACTTACGAATGAGCTAGGCCTTTCTCATGAACAAACTTTATCGCAGAGCTCAATTGGCAGCACCATATCAAGGGATACTCGGACGCCAGAAGATTCTTCGAATTAGACATATTCGACAGCAAATAACCTTTAAGATCACCCTACGAACAAAATAAACCGTTATATACCTCCTTAAATCATTACATCTTTTCACACCAACCTGAGGACAAAATTCTTGAAGCAACAAAAGGGGTACACTATCCAAACATCTACCATATAGTTTCAGAATATTTGTATGCTCTCCACACCTGTAAATCTCTGCTTCGTGTAAAAAGAAAACGCGTTCTCTGGTGGAAGCGGTTGATTCTAATATACGGACTACCACGGAAGTCCAAGTGTTGTGTTCTTCTAGGTCCTGAGCTGTTCCCTCTACCACCTATGAAAACCAGTTTCAAAGAGAAAATAATGAAAATATTGTCAAAAAAACCAACAAGAGCTAGATAGAATTGAGAATTTTAGCCTATACCAAATTCTGTAGTTTCGGATATGTTATGAATTCATCAGTAACATTTAGCATCCTACGATTTCAAACAAAATTCTTCTTGATGTAGAATTTATAACATGGGTTGAGGGGATCAAAGGCTGAAATATTGTATTAAATCTTGCTTTTGTTGGTTTGATCTGTTATAACTATTCAGCTGTGAAAGTTTAACACAGAAAGAGATGCTTTCACATTAATAAAATTAGTAGGTATAATCATTGATTGAAAAAAAATAATCCTATGAAATCAATTGTAATTAACAAGGACCCATTGGACCCATTAATTTATAGACATTTAGCTGCGTTTAGCAGACGACGTTCAATATTCCATTATTATACAGGTTTAAAAAAACCTGCTGAATATCTACCACATTAATCATCAACGGTGTTCTTGATTCAAAGTAGAACACACATTATCTAATATTTTGAATCAAATGTTCTTCATTTCACGAATTATATTTTCTTCTAAAATTTTTCTGTTACTGGACCAAATCATGATTTCAAATTGTGTTTACATGAATTTACTGAACCGATTTTACCTCAATTTCGAATCGTTCGTTTTTGGGTGAAGTTTTAGAAAACCTATATAGAGCATAGAGTGGTATGCTAGTAAACTGAACCACAGTCATTGTTTACAAACTATTAATTTGATCCATTTTGGTCATATTACCCATATGAAGAGTGGTGTGCCAGTAAATTGAACCAGAATCATACTTCAGAAACAGTTAATTTAATTTATTCTGGTCCAATTTCGAAAAATCAAGGACCACAAGTACTATCAACCACACGAAGAGTAGTGCGCCAGTAAATTAAACCAGAATCATAGTTTAGAAACAATTAATTTATGCCATTTTGCTGAAATTTCTAAAACTCAAGAAATAATATCAACAACTAATATCAACCCTATAAAGACTGGTGTACTGATAAATTGAACCAGAATCACTGTTCACAAACTATGATTTTAGTATAATTCGGTGAAAGTTCAAAAAGTAAAAAGCCAAACTCGATATTAACCAATATGGTATATTAACACAGTGGTGTGCTAATAAATTGAATCAGAATTATAGTTAATTTATTCGAACCCGATATTAACCTTATGAAGAATATAAGAAATATAAATTTAGATTATTTTGGCTGAACTTCGAAAATGGAGAGTCCAAACCTGTAATAACCATAAAAATATTGGCATACCAATAAATTGAACCAGACTCGCACTTCAGAAACTGTTAATTTAGTCCATTTCGATGAAATTTCGAAAAATAGAAATGTAGTTGAGAATCATATTTCAAGATAGAAATTTTAACCTACATCTGTGAATACTCACCCTTCCGAACCAACCCTTGCCCAGTTCTCTTATATATTTTAACTTGGCCCTGGGAAAATCATGCTCCCCTTCATCTAAAAAACAGATTCATTACAAAATTTTTCGCGGTAGAATTTATCGTTTATACTTACTGAACCAAAATGTGACGTTAATATCCCCGTATATATAATCTTCATCCAATCGAAACTGTAATGAAAAATATGTATAATTATAGCTCAAAAAAAAGACATTGCTTACCCTCTCCCTAGATCCCGAAAGACTCCGTTGGGAAAGCGGTGCAAAAATTGTAAAAGCGCCATCTGCTGTGGGATTTATCAGACCGTTATCCACGCTACCTGCAGTCGATACTGCAACTGAGCTGTCCCGAAACTCCTGGGTAGAAAAATAGAAAAATTTTCCGATGATATTGAAGTTATAAAATATTTCGAACATTCATATTCATACTGAATATTCATTTAAGTTGATACACTGTCAAACATCAATTGAAAAATAAAAAAGATATTTCAAGTATTAAATTAAATATTAAAATTAGTTACCTACTTGAACTTGACTGTCGAAATAATTTTCCCAAACTACATCAATAATTTTCATCAAGAATTTGGAACCAATATTACGGTGTCAACAATTTCAAAATCTGAATCTAAAATGACATGGATATAATTCGAAGATCTTCAATATTCATTATTCCGAAAATCTGCATAACGTTTTAGCTTGTAATTTAATCATCTAACTTGAAAAAATTTCATTTAGAAGAAGAATGGGAATTAAAAATAATTGAAATCATTCGGAACATAAAATAATTATCACCGTGCATATATTCCAGAATTATCGATGAAGAATTTTGAGAGTCCATCAAAATAAAATGAAAACGTGTGGCACTCAGGGACTGCCGCGGTAAAGCTATTGCATAGCATTTTTCATCAACTTATGTAATTATAATTATTTATTCATTTTTATTTATGCAGTTTTTTTTTCTTTGATATTAATTCAAGTTACACTTTTTGAGCGTGGTGACCGATAAGAATACAATTTTTTTCTTTTATTGAATAAATGAGAAGTTAATATCGTTTAAAATATTTTCATTATCTTACAATACATGTAGGTTATTCAGGAATTTGAAACTATAGGTTTATGGTAAGTAAAATAAGAAACATAGGTTTGAGACTTGATATCCTCTAAATATCTGGAAAATACCGCGTCAGTGGTGGTCCCATATTTTGTTGTGGATTCTTGTGGATCATTATTCATTTTCAAATTCAATTTTTCCGAAAGAAAAGTTGTCAACCGCTCTGATTTTTTATCAGCGAATTTGATGTTTTCTCACAAACAGCTACTTACGTATTTGTCCGATTTCGGAGCAGCTCGTCTCGATCCGTGCGAGCTTCGTACAGTTGTACCATATACACACACGTTAAGCGAACGTTCGGCCAAGCTACATGGCAGGCGGAGTGGGGGACGTTAAGTTTTATTTTCGTTACGGAATTTCTTGATTCGGTCGCCGCGCTCAAAGCCCGAGATAAAAGCTATGCAATTGCATAAAATCGTTTATCGCGCAACAAAATATGTTCAACTAGTGGCAACTTACAGTCGACATAAAATACCTCGACGGAGAATCAACTTTAAATATATACCCATAATTCAATGCTTCTTACCTCCTTGTCGTCCTAGTTGAGGCAAAAATAAATTATAATATCAGTTGAAATTGAATTAATAATCATATATTGCAGCAAAATATCAAATCATATTGCATGTACCTATATTTGGCGTGTAATTCAATGAATTGAATCTGATTAAAAACTTATCAAAAACTCACACCAATGATGCAACATTCTTTGAAGAGAAGAAACGCTGTCAAATTTCCATAAAATAGAAGAAATCATTCAAATCATAGCTCAGTTTTTTTCAAATCGACGGCACATTGAATCAATGAACGCACCAAACAAATTTCATTATGTGTACCAAGAATACTTTCAGCATTCCCAGCTGATTATCATTCTATGGTTCATTAAATTTGGTAATTATCTGAGGAATTGGTAGAAAACCTAACAAGGCACAAATAAGTTGAGAATCATGAGAAAAGTCTAACTAAAATATTTGAAAATGCGACTTCAGTGTTAATTTGAAATTGAAAACTAAGTTTTATTGAGAAAAACATATCTAATATGAATCCCCTCAAAATATTTGAAGCTGGCGAACATTGTCTAGGCTACTTGAATGTAAATAAGAAAGAAATGTTGTTTTCATGTCTGTAGACACAAATCTTCAGAATGTTTGGAACAAATTGAAATAAACCTACCTTGAAACCAAAACCATGCTGACAGCAAAGACACCCAGCAAGTAATAAAAGAGTGCAAATAGTTAATATGCCAGCTATTAATCCTGAAGCCAATTGAATATGAGGATCTGAAATGAAATACAAGAAAATCATTTAGAGGCTTTCGTAGTTTTTTTCAAGCGGAACTAGAAATGCAATGTGTGAAGGGCAATCCGGATAAAACATTTCTTCACAAGCAAATTGCTCCATTAAAATTAAATTTAACTTAAGTTAAATCTTCACTTTTTTATATCATACCATTTGTTTATACTTTAATGTCTATATTAGGCCAAGGAAACTAATCTAACCTAAACCTAAATAATATTTGTGGTGCTTGTTCAACAGTTGCCAAAGGGAAAAGCTTTTATTTAACATGCCCATCAATCGAAGAATAACTAATCATTAATTTACTAAACAGTGGTTGATAGATTAAGATATTTTTTCAAAAACTTCAGGTAAAGTACTTTTGAAACTGTCCTGTACATAAAGCAGAATCCATTCTGAAGGAACTGAAATAGTTCAAAATAAGAAAGACTAATTGACTTATTCTTTTAAAACCCCTATATAACCGATCCCTAGTTCTACCATTTAAAATGTAACGTTCTTAATTTTTGGGGAACAAGAACTAGGTATACAACATCTTATACTTGTTACACTTCTAATAATATTACAAAAGTACTGTTTATCATTCATGAAATGGAAAAATTACAACATTTTCAATAATTAATATTCTTGTACCCTCCCAAGCATTTAAGTACAGTAAAGTAAGTATAAAACGAAGTTCTTCTTATTAAAATGAATATATTCTGAGAATAAAATTTCATTCTCAAAACACAAGTTTGCAAGATTATTAATGGTCTATTATGTATATACAGGGTGACCTCATCATGTTTTTGTCTCTAGAAGAATCTTTTCACGATTAGAATCTTCAGAATTTAAGAAATATTGAAGGAATGACAGCTGTTTTCCATCAAGAATATCCACGGAAGTATGCAGTTATGAGTCACACTTACCTGCAATGGTCCTTTCCAACTGAATTGGCAATCCGTTACATAATTTTAAAAATGAGACAACTAAACACAAACAGGCTAACTTCCATGTTTTTCCCATATTTAGCGATAATCGCACTTCAACACATTATAATTCGTTCACTATTCACTAATAAACAACGAGTGTATTCTACACACAACAAAATAAACGTCACAAACAGAATCAAGAAATATTTCACTGGGCGGAATATTCAGAAACGTTACATCTTAACACATTTGCC